>CACRXP010000324.1:393750-414033 GCA_902702965.1 Spirometra erinaceieuropaei | reverse complement strand
TGTTTAGCTAATTTTGGTTTGCCCCTTTCTCGCGCGCAAAAATTTAAACAAACCGACAGGGGTACCTAAACTGCCCGGAGTTCCCTCTATGAGTGACTGCCTACACCACATATGTAGAATACCTTATTCTATGTCAGGCTTGGATAGGTACTGAATGGTATGAGACTTTGCAGGTTTGTCTAAATTACCAGAAATTATCGGCCTCCACGACTGTTCATGATGTTTGATTTTGTGGACCATAAATTCACTTTTACCTGATCCGCATGGTGAGCTTAGGTGGTTTCAGATTTTGTGTAGTAGTAATAATAATAATAATAATATCGAAATCCTATCGGGCCTCAAAGGGATATTTGTTCAATAATTGTCCATATAGGTGTGGTGGTCCTTCTATTTGAGTGTACTACGAAACGTGCTAATTTCATTCTGCCAACTTTGAACATCAAACTACCAAAACCTGAGATTGGAGTATGGCTGACGGACTGTTATGACCCGGCCTGGTACTTGAAAGCACGTAGGCGCGTATGCGTACTCGACTGTTGTTCACAATACCAACGCGGCAGAGAAGGAGAACGCGACCGGCCACGAAAATGCGTATTAAGGCATTGCAAGTCAAGATTAACTGGAAGTAACGCATATTTATAACGCCCTACAGTTGTTCGCCGACATTCGGCCCAGTGATTGGCTGGCTCTTGTTTTTGGGAGCGTAGGCACTCCCAACACGGACGACGGTTATTACATCAAAAGCGATCATCCCAGTCTTCAATGTCTCTGATGGAACTCCTTCCTGCATCATTACTGGCTCCCATCAGGCTCCCTGAGAGGGTTCTATATTGAGCCATAAGGAGAAATAGGACGCGAATTTTCCGTGACCTGATAGGTGAACCACCCTTCCAAGACAATTGATTTTCTCGGCCGCAACCGACAAGACAGCGAACCTGTAGCTCAACACTTGTTCGTTAGACATACTGCTCAATGAGCGAAAAGATCCAGGTTGGGATACGGCTGACTAACGACGAATAATGAAACAAAAAATGATCATTCCAGTCACTCCCCCCGTGACTGTGCACATTCCTTTCACATCGGAAATGATCACTATGCGACTGTTTGTGAGCTCTCTAGGCACGGCAAGATGAGCATATTCTGACCACCCGATCGTCGAACCAACTTCCACGATGATTAATATCTCGGAGTGCAACCAACTGGACAACGAGCTCGTAGCTCATTGGCAGGGCGTTAGCCACAGTGCTCAACGATGACTCTTTCCCCCGTTTTCATGGTGCTTCATTCAGCATCGTTACCAGACAAAGCGGGATGAGCATGTTCTTTCCGTGCGATAGAATATTACTTTCATAGGGACTGATATACTTTGCCGCAACCCACAGGACGGCGACTCTGTGGCTTACCGGCAAGTCGTCTGAATTAAAGCTCGGCAACCAAAATACCTAAGTTCAGGCCTCAGACTAACTAAACCTGAGATTAGGTTTGGACGGCCAATGACAACTGGTAAATGGGAGGTCGTCCTTTCTGTCTTCCTCGTAATAGACAGCACTGCTTCCACTTACTGTTATCCCACTTGGAAGGATCATGAAGGTCGGGCGTTAAATCTGGCGCCTGATCAAACGGATATGGCGCAGATGCTCCGTTAGCGTCATGCAGTTGGATCTTACTTCGTAGCCGTACCCGCTGTAGACAAGCCCCAGCCTAACCCCTAACCCCAACCTCTAACCGCTAACCCCAACCCCTAACCCCACACCTAAACCCATAACCCTAACCCCTAACAGGTACGGCCACGAAATAGGATCTTGTTTGTTATGCCACTCCAATGTACTACGCTTATGTACTTTTTTCTAAGCAGGCCAAGTCTTCAAGGATGGAGGCGAATGGTCGAGTAGGGAAGAAGGATACCGGTCGAGCACTGGAGTGATTTGTCCATTTTCTGAGATTTCGAACTCTCACGGGAGTCTATTTTCAGAGATGAGAGCTGTAACAGAACCAAACAATATGTATAGGGGGGATTAGCCAATGAATGACCCGTGCTACAGGTCTAGAGTTGACTGCGCCGGGCTCGGTACGCCAGCGTCAGATTGGCGCATAGACTAACTGAATTCTCATCAGTGGACCACGCCTCAATCGATTATCAGTTTGTCTTGCTTCTGGTGTGGGCGATGATCTTGACAACATGCGATGTTGAACTCGTAAACCGCTTTGACGGTGTGGGTGGCCAATCGAGATAATTCTTTGCCCCGCCCGACCGTGCGTTCGGTCTGACCTGTGTAATTACTAGGGCAGTTTAGGCACAGAAAGTGATACATTACCCCAGACTGCCCCCTGGCACTTAATTGGTCTCTGATTTTCATGACTCCACTGTGCATAGTAGTTTTGGGTAGGTATGCAGATCTAACACCTGGTTTCACAGCACTGCGCTCGGTCGCCCCTGAAACGTCCTTGATATTTGACAGGGAACGTCAGATTCTCGCGGACTTCTTCTTCCGAGCTGCAGAAGTAAGTCTGAATCCGTATGAAGAACGTTCTCATACAGCTTTGTTTGTGAGACACCGGATGGTTGCTACTAAAGATGAGAAGTCGTGTGGTATTTGTTGCTTCCTCGTAAACCATCGTCCTAATTTCGCCATTGGAACTTCGCCTGATGAGCACATCAAGGAAGGCAGCTGTTGTCTCTGTTATTCTTCCCTCATAAGCCGTATATCATGAAACAAATTATGAAAATTCTGCTGCAGGCAATTCCTGAAGGCCGAAAGATCGGCTCATGCTGGATAAAGACAGTGTCTTCTAGCCCCTGTAGGACCAGTTTTGCCACTAAAGTGGAAGCCGGAGAACCCATTGGAGCCTGGGCCTCGGATGAGAACCCAGTCAATTTACTTATCGATCTGGCATCTGCGCGTAGAGTTCTGCGCAGTCACCTGCAGTTATGCGCCGTCGGTCGATGATTGGTTTACAGACCCCGTAACTGTCCCTTATTCTGTTGCTGCAATTATCTCTGACGATGGACTCCTGTACGAGTTCGAAAGCTCACAACAATAAACAAAATGTTCCGTTGCTCGACTATCCTTCTTCTTTTTTGACAAAATTTGAACAGCTTCATGAGACCCTCAGTTCTGACTGGGCACTGAGTCTCGTCGTAAACCTCTTCAAGTTTGTTGCACGAGATTTAATCCGTCAAATTCGGTGAGAAGGATGTGAAAAGCAACAATACACCAAAAGAAACCACGACTTCGTTCGATCAGATCATCTGATCTCGGAAATCTGCAAGGAATTGAGAGGCCGATTGCACTGAGATAGTTGAATTGCGTTGGGGAGACTCCATTTTTGAGAACCTCAACTTTGCTGCCTTTCAGGGCAACGATTAATTGCTGTGGGATGTCTGGTTTATTGAGTTTTCTCAGACCACAGAATCGGACCATAGCAGTTTCACTTGCCCTCATTCATTCTTTGAAATTGCATTTTTGTACAGAATCTGGCCCATCTCTCGACAGCCGTTTCTCGACGACGAAATAGCGACACCCAGTCCAGCCACAGAAGTTAATATGTTTCCTCATCACACACGCAAAGTCCTGATGACCTTAAGCATTAGTTGCAAAATTAATCCGCGCCGGGTCAAAATGGAATTTGGACTATAGAACAGACAATACAGCTTAATCGCTGAAAGTTTGATCGTCACGATCGTGTTGTCCACCGTGTGCCCCACAGCATAATCGGCGCAGACCAGGGACTTGAGTGTAAATTAGTTTTTAATGATAGCAGCATTGGGAAGCATCTAACGCACTCTCTCCTCCCTAATCTACGTGGAACCGATGTCGGCTTACACCTGTCATAAACAGCCTTGTTCCCGCAGACATGTGCTGGGTTCTAAAGAAGATGTGAGGTTTGGATCTCATTCGGGTGGGAGTGCTATAAAGGCCACATTTAAAAGGATCTATTGAACCCAACGCTCCGCCAGGTGAGGATGAAGTTACCTAGTCACTTTACAGCCTTCTAAGCCACGCCTTTCAGCGCATCAACATTTCTATGGGGAGGAATGTGCTGAAGTACAGGGACACTATCCAGAGTCGACCTCATTCGTTCTTTCTTCTCCCATCCACCAGTCAAGGCCTGCTGGACATGTGACTCGGAGGCTGGGTGCAAATGGGTTACGGAGAGGGAGACTGCGCCTAGGCGTGCGACCATACCCCATGTGACATTCGTTACGGGATATGCGCGCACTGCGCTGCCTGGGTAACACGTGCCGTTCTCAAATCTGACGCATCTACGGGGTGGCTTCTTCTCACGGGCATGATCTAAAACGTCATTCCCATCATTTTTCGTTCTGCAGCGGTCTTTTAGCTGCTATTTAAAGGCAGTTTTCAGAAGACGTTCCTGACGTACTTAGCGTGACTTTCAGTGGAGGCAGACGATGAGTCAGCAAAAACTGCTCAGTCTATCACTTTAAAAGCAGCTCGCTCTCACGCTAGCATCTCGTGACAACAATAATAGCCCCGAAAATTTAAAAACAGCAAGTCTGGAGTCGAAGCAACTGTATCGGAGATAATGAACTAGCATCTGAGACCAGAAATACGTAGTCTACAGGTTGAGGAAGATGTGGCGTTAGATTTAAATCACAAATGCTCCACTGGACTCCATTTCAAACCTCGAACGTGCGGAAACCTGGGTCAGGCGCACTATTAAATGATATTCTTTAAGAAAAAGGAATGAGTTGCGAAAATTCCCATAGCAGTAATCAGAAGACGAGGTGGCGAGCATACGTAGCTTTCGATAAATTCTCGTCGGGCCAGTACAGTTATATGAGAACGGGGTAGAAGAAAAACCACGTCAGCGATAAGAAAAATCGATCAAAGTTCTACTTAAAACACGGGCGGGGTGTGGGAAGGAGTGGCTATTTCTATTCCACTAAACTATGTCCGCAATAAGTCTCTAACTGACTTCTGATTTTTACGCGGCAGTCCGGGTGGCATCTAGACCAGACCGGT
This sequence comes from Spirometra erinaceieuropaei, assembly GCA_902702965.1. NCBI lineage: Eukaryota > Metazoa > Platyhelminthes > Cestoda > Diphyllobothriidea > Diphyllobothriidae > Spirometra > Spirometra erinaceieuropaei. The sequence goes on along the minus strand of CACRXP010000324.1, from coordinate 409,048 downwards.
CAACAGCTTAAGAAACTGTTCTTCTGGATAAGCAAACAGAGCAAGGTAATTTGCGTACTGTATCCGCAGTCGTGTCAGAAATTCAAAAAGATTCGAAAGACTGGCGATTGTTATGAAGAATTAATATCTACTGCCCAAAAGCATTGACGGCAACAGTCAGTTGGGGGCCATATTGAAAGTGCAGAGAAACGAGATAAAAATGAATAATTCCGCTCCTCCACAGACAGGCATTCAACATCTGACACGCCGTTAAGGGACTTCCAACATCCAACGGCACCTCGTTTTGGGTGTTTTGAATCTCTCTGAAGTTGATTATCACTCAACATCGTACTTGACTAGAATCTCCAACTCGTTATTTCCCTTCTTTGGGGTTGAGTTGTTATGATTATGCATTCTCTCCCTCTCTTTCCCTTTCTGCCTTTCCTCCTCCTCCTCTTCCTCTCCCCCTCCCACCGCACGGGTCGCCGACGACTGGCAGGGTGATTCCGCTCAGTCTGGCAGCCTGGAATGTTTGATCCCTTTAAGACGATCAAAGGAGCAATCGACCGGAACGGAGGACGGCGCTAGTGACTCAAGAACGCCCTCCTAGCGAGTGTGTCGAAGACAGATAAGTCAATTGTCCTTGGTGATTTCAACGCCCGCGTCGGCACAGACCATGCTGCTTGGAGAGGAGCGCTGGGTTCCCATGGTCTCCGCGGCCCCATCGACAATCGTCTGCTCCCTCTCCGCACCTGAGCAGAACACTGATTTATTCTGACGAACACATTCTTCTGTCTGTTGATGCGAAAGAAGGCCACCTGGATGCATCCTCGGTAGCGTCAGTGACACATGTTGTACTATGTCCTCGTCCAGGGGCGAAACCAGCGGGACGTACTGGTGACAAAGGCGATCGCGGGTGCTGACGGGTGGACCGATCATCACCTCGTCATCTCAACGATGCGTAGTCGCCTACACCCTCGCAGGAGACCACAAGGTTAGCGACATCCAGGTAATCTGAATATTGCCTTGTTGTCTTTGCCTGCTCATCATGCCCATTTCAGTAATGAACTAGCTCAACGGCTGGACAACCCTCCAGTCGCTGCCGCCGCCGGCGCCTCCGCCGCTGACAAGAATGCCTCCATGGAGAACTGATGGCGTCAACTGTGGGACACAGTCCAGTCCACGGCGATGGTCGTCCTCGGTCGCGCACACCGTCAACACCAGGTCTGGTTCGATGACAAAGACACAGCCATTAACAACCTGCTCGCCGAGAAGAACCGCCTGCACAAGGCCTACGCCGACCGCCCCATTGACGACAACAGAGCTGCTTTCTACCGCTGTCGCCGTCTCGTTCAACAGCGACCGCGCGAGATGCAGGACGCCTGGATGGCTCGCAAGACATAGGAGACCCAGAGGTACGCGGACCGCAACAAATGGAAGGACTCCTTCTCCGCTATCAAAGTCGTCTGCAGTCCGCCAACCAAAGGTACTGCACCCCTCCTCAGCGCCGACAGCAGTACTCTCCTAAATGAAAAGGCGCAAATTCTACACCGATGGGCCGAGCACTTCCGAAGCGTCCTCAACCGCCCCTCCACAATCTCCAACGCCGCCATCGCTCGTCTGCAGCAAGTGGAGACCAACGGCGACCTCGGCCTCTCGCCCTCTTTCCACGAGACCATAAAGGCCGTGCAACAGCTCTTTAGGGAAAGCAACCGGATCGGACGCGATCCCTGCTGAGGTTTACAAGCACGGCGGCCCCCAACTCATGGATCATCTGGCTGCGCTCGTCCAGGAGATGTGGCGTCATGGATAAGTCCCACAGGATTTCAAAGACGCCATAATCGTGCATCTATACAAGCGGACAGAAAACCGCCAGCTCTGCGACAATCACCGAGGCATCTCCTTGCTGAACATCGCCGGGAAAATCTTTGCCCGCCACCTCCTCCTCCTTCTCAACCGTTTGAATAATCACCTAGAACAGGGTCTTCTGCCGGAAGGCTAGCGCGGCTTCCGCCGTCATTGTAAGACCACGGACATAAACTTTGCCGCCCGCTAACTTCAGGAGCAGTGCTAGGAGATGTGGATCCACCTGTACTCAACCTTGATGCATCTGACGAAAGCCTCCGACACGGTGAATCGTGAAGGACTGTGAAAGAACATGCAGAAATTCGGCCGTTCCGAGCGATTTACTTAGATGGTGCGTCAGCTCCACGACGGCATGATGGCGCCCGTCACGGACAACGGAGCTGTCTCAGAGGCATTCGCATTGACCAACGAAGTGAAGCAGAGATGCGTCCTGGCGCCCACCCTCTTCAATCTTATGTTCTCTGCCATGCTGATGGACGCCCCGGGATCCGCTTCGCCTACGGGACGGACGGCCACCTCCTCAACAAAAGTAGGATGCACTTTCAATCGCGAGTATCCACAACCACTCTTCACAAACCCCTCTTCGCCGACGACTGCGCCCTGAACACCACCTCGGAAGGGGGTATACAAAGGAGCATGGATCTCTTCTCCGCCGCCGCCTGCGAGAACTTTGGTCTGGTCGTCGACACGCAGAAGATGGTAGTCATGCATCAACAGCCACCCAACACAGCTCACAATGCGCCGCAAATCAGCGTGAACGGAACCCAATTGCAAGTAGTGGACAACTTCCCGTATCTGGGCAGTGCCCTTTCCTGCAGCAAGAAAATCAACGATGAAGTAGCCCACCTGAATTCGAAGGCCAGTCAAGCCTTCGGCCGTCTTCAAAGCGCAGTTTGGAATCCTCACGGTCTTCAGCTCAGCACGAAGCTGAAGATGTACAAGGCCGTCGTCCTCCCGACGCTGCTGTATGGAGCTGAGACTTTTACGATGTACACGAAGCAGGCACGCCGGCTCAACCGCTTCCACCTCAGCTGTGTTCTCCGCATACTGAAGCTGAGATGGCAGGGCGAAATCCTGGGCACTGATGTACTGAAACGGACGGGAATCCTCAGCATTTTCACCATGCTGAGACAACTACAACTGCGTTGGAGCGGCCATCTCGTGTGGATGGACGATAAGCGGCTACGCAAAAGACTCTTCTATAGAGACGTCGCCTCGGGTTCCCGTCGCCCAGGAGGTCAAAGTCGTCGCTACAAGGATATTCTAAAGTCCACCCTGAGGCGTCCGCAAAATTAACCCGACCAACATGAAAGACCTTTTTCGAGACCGACCGACATGGAGTAGGACAGTGAAGATAGGCGCTATGACCTACGAAGCCAACCGCATTGCCGCCGCGAAAGCCGAACGCGAAGCACACAAGTCTCAGCTGCGCTCAGCCCGCACTGCCAATGCACAACCGCCCTCCGCGTGTCCACGGTGTCAACAGACAGTCCCGGCGCCATTTGGACTTGTTGGACACCTCCGGATCAACTGCACTGTTCGGATCGCACCAATCGACCTCCCTCTGTCCGCCTCTTCCTCGCACTCTACGCCGTCAACTAATTCGGGCCGCCTTCCTAAACCAACACTTCCATACGTACTTTTTTCCTCCTCCTCCTCCTCCTCCTCCTCCTCCTCCTCCTCCTCCTCCGCAGTCCTGACACACCCACCACGCCCATACCCGCCGTCACTTTGTCGTCCTATGCGCTCCCCACAATCACCATCCTCCAGGAACCGACACCGACACCACCAACTGCTCATGTCCACACTGTCCGCGCACATTTACCCCACTCATCGGCTTGGTCGGTCACTTGCGAATCCATCGCACAGGCATTGGCGATCCAGTGCGTGAAGTACCCACCTACACACTCCCCATCCGCCTCCAGTATTCACACTGCCCTCGCACATTCATGAACTGCATAGGTCACATGCGCATCCACGAAAACCTGCGGTAGACAACCGCCGGCTGCACCACACCACGACTTTATCCCTTACCAACATCTCACCACACATCAACATCACCCACCGCAAACACCCAACGGACACCTCCCACGCAAGTGGGAAGTGTGCGTCTCGACTCGGCCTCCGTGCGGCTTCTGTTGCATGGGTAACTGGAGCCTGAGACTATCCCGATGCGTAAAACGCCGTGGATTGGAAGGTTGCCGACTGGTGCTCCAACTCGGTCCATGCAGTTCGTCCAGGTGTGTGTGTGTGTGTGGAGTAGGGGACTGGTGGGCTGGGATTCAGACCGAGACGGCTCCTTCCACGGCACCCTCACGCAAGTGGGAGATACGTCGCTCAACTCCCGTTGAGTGAAATCCTGGTTTTTGTGTTTGGGGGGCGAGGTCGTGTATGTGGCGCGCGCAGACATGGTCACCAGACCATGTCAGCCACTGCGCCCACTCCCCACTGCAGTCAGCTAACCGGCCCCTACAGTGGCTGAGGTGTGGGAATGGGAAGGGAGAGTGAGGTTGACGACTCAGCGCACTTTCCTCACTATAAACCATCGGACGCGCTTGAATCTGTCACGGTGCTCTAAAAGCCGTGGCTTGAAGGGTTACCAACTGACAGGATAACTTGGAACTCGCGGTCGGCCAGCGTTATGCGTGCTTGTGTGAAGTGATCGGCTGGTGGTCTCAGAGTCAGGCTGCAATGACTCCTTCTGAATGTGGCCTTTATGGCACTCCTAATATGTGGGATCTGAGCCGGGCGTTGGCGGCACGCCTAGGTGCGGCTTTGGTCGTGCCAGCCTCCACTCTCCTTGTTGTTGTTGGTCAAAAACCTACTTCTTTGTTGTATGGACCATGGGTTGTGGATTGGAACGCCAAGTTGCGGGCTCGACCGTGCCATCCAGCTGCGGCCTCCGCCGTCTCCGGTCTTTTTGACTCTGTCTTGACACCGCGTCCAGGTGGGGGAGGAGGAGAGAGTGTGGTAGATTCGGTGCAAGTCTACTCTCACGCTAATTCACGCATAAGTCACCGTCCCTGCTCCCACCCTGCTGTGGAGTATACGGTGGACATCGTCAAAACCGACGGTCGTACTATCGATGTGTTCCGGATGCTGACGTTTCTCTCGAGTTTACCAAAATCTATCGCCATCTAAGAGCAGACCCCGTGGGTTCGCTTATATCTAATTTCCTGGCGGAGACCATAATGTTGAAATCAGAAACTATTGCTCTTCCCACAGTTAACCCAAAACGATGGCTGCGTTATGTACTTGACACGTTTGTTATGGCCAAGAAAAGTCAGTCATGCCTGCTCCATATTTCCAGGAATCGAGCTCATTTCCAAAACGGAGGTTGGCGTGCTGATCTCATTACTGGATGTCCTCTTACTGTGAGCAGCTGATGGATCACTTCGCACCAGTTTATCTCAAACAGGCATACTCAGAGGCTATCCTGTATATTCAGAGTAACCACCCTGTCTTTTGTGATTTTCGAGAGAAATGATGTGCGAACTCGGAGTAAATTCTTCGTAACAAACCTTTTCAGGCTCGGCCCGAAAGTTTATATGAATACCTGGGCCCAACTCCATCAGTTGCTGCGCAATATTCACAAGACACCAACAGACAGCTAGTAGTATGTAATTATTTATCGTACCGACAGCACAGGTGCTAACCAAATCCCCCCCTCCCCCGGCGCCAGGCAGCGGCACAAGATCGGCGAAACACGCGTGTCTGGGCTTTTAGCTAGTACCCATGTTGTCTGTATGGTAAATAACTATATAATAATAACCGTCCTGTCTCTCACAAACTGAGTTCTGTCCACAGCCTCCTGGATCGATTCAAAACTCACTGCTCTGAGGAAGAAAGTCACGGAGCAGAAATGAGGTATCATTTCAGATTATTTTCCCAAAATGGGCACCCGCATGACTTTGCACGTCAATTCAAAGGGAAGAGCATTCCCAATGCTGCGACCGCCCAGCCATCAAAAACAATAACCTGACGAACTCCCCATGCGTGAAACATGTATCTGACCATGTCGAAAGGCAGCGGAGAAAAACACCAGATGCAAGTAGCACACCAACCAGCAACAACTTCATGCACACAGCTTGTACACCCTAAGGACGGGATTGGCTGCCTTGTTAGGAAGGGTGTCGTCTACAAAATTCCATGTGCCAATTGTGATGCCGTCTGTTGCGGTCGAACTGGGAAATCTGTTCCAACTCGTATGCACGAACATTAGCCAGCGGTGGGGTGACGAGACCGTCTATCCCAGGTGGCTATGCACAAACTGGACACTGGGCACAAAGTTTCGTGGGGGACCACGCGCATCACTGCCACCTGCTCAATACGGAAAGGTGCTAATTGCTGTAGCCAGTACACTCAGATGAGACAAGTATCAATAGGCATTTCGAGTTAAATGCCCTGTACGAATTTCTCAAGAGCAAATGCAAACGACCGCGGCCAATCACGTGGGAAGGACGAAGTGCATTCAACGCGTATTGGCACAAACGTCGACCAATCAGTTAATTATTTGATTGTTTTTCTACATCACCCACAGTGTGATGACGACCTTAGGGGCCAGCCTCGAAAATTTACCCAGTTAAAGTTGTATATTTTTTCAGTACATGCATGCATGTGACAATGTGATGCCGACAATCACAAGGACAACCGGGCGGACCTTTTCGGGCTTATCAGTCGTCATCATCCAGATGTGGATTACTTGAGATTCAAACCCAGGATCTCGGGTAGAACATGGGATCCGTGGCTCAGTGGTAGGGTGTTGCACTCAGTGGTCAGAGATTCCGGGTCCGAATCCCAGGTGATCCCCGCTCGGGTTGGGTGTGAATGGCTGATGGTGGCTAAGAAACAAGAAAGGACCATTCCGGTCTCGCTTGCTTTTGTCGGTATCCCACTATCATTATATGCCACCAGTAGTTGTGCGACTGCCTGCGGGGGCTCAAAACCAAATCCGAGATGAGCATGCCCCGTAAAGCGATCGGCGAGCACCATACGACCATAATACACTTCTTTGGGAAACTAAAACTTTTCTAGTGTAAATCTTTGAAGCTGACCCCCAACTCGTCGTTAGACTGAGTGTAAAAAAACAGCTAACTTCTTAGCTGAGCTTAACAAAGGATTCTGTGATTGGTCAACATCCGCGTTAACGCCCGTTAATTGCGCTTTACTACCTCTTCGGGATTGTTTGTGCCAGTTTAAACTTGTCCTTAACGACTTTATATGTGGCATCTAGATCGATATGTCGGTTGATGCATGCCTCATCTGAGTGCATTGCCTCCAGGAATTCGCTGCCCTTCCTTATTTCGCAGGCGCCAACAATGCGAGTGTTCTCCCATGCAAATTTGTACCCAGTGTCTAGTGTGTGCATGGCCACCTGGGATAGATGGCCGCGCCTCTTCACCGCTAACTGATGTTCGCGTATACGGGTTGAGACAGATTTCCCAAGTTGATCACAATAGACTGCATCACAAATGGAACATGGGATTTTGTAGACAACACCTTTTCTTTTAAGATAACCAACTCTGTCCTTAGGGTGTACAAACTGTGTGCGTATGGTATTTGCTGACTGGTGTTCTACGTGTATCTAGTGGTTTTTAGTTGTCTGTCGACTAGTTTGGACACCTTTTTTACGTATGGGAGGGTTCGTCAGATGGTTGATTTGGAAAAAAGATGTCTGAACTAGTCGAAAGGCAACTGAAAAACACCAGATACACGTAGAACACCAGTCAACAAATACCTTACGCACACAGCTTGTACACCCTAGGACAGATTTGGCCACCTTCCCGTCTTTAACGCTATACACTGCCCCCCAAATCTTCCGCAAGGTCAATTACTTGTCTCCGATACTTCGTCATCTTCACTATATAAAGGAAATATTTCCCTCAACATTACTGAGATTTGATATTTCTGCCAGTAGAATGTAGATGTAAGAGACGAAATACTGAATTCGATGGTATTTCAGAGGACCCCGTCCTTCTTATTCATGCAGGTAGAAAGGTCTGTCGCATTACATCCGAGTTACAGTCGGAATGATGGTGAAGTCCGCTTAAGCAAACTGCTATCAAATCGGCCACTCAAAGGTACGCGAATAGTTCTGGAAGATGGCGTAGTTTTAAAAAAGTGGCCTTCAAGTTTCTTGATACGGAGTATGTAATCCTTGTCTGCTCATCGTTTACACCTTCGTGTTTCTTCATTTTGGTTCTTTTTTTACTCACATCTTGGCAACCAGTCAACCTTTCCTTTCCGGCTATCAGAACTGGTTTATCTACTTATGATTGGCTGACCTAATGACATTTCGTTTCCTTGATCTTTAGTTTCATTCCGGCAGGTAAGCGTCTACAACTCGACAAATCTTCATGTCTGACTCCAACATGAAGGACTAGGCCCTTCGAAACAGTGGCTAAATTTATAGCCACGAAGACCGGATTTCCCAAGTCGGCAAAATATGGATTACGATCAGAAGTTCATTGGCAGAGAAGGGCCCGATCCCCCTTGCCTTCCAGAACAAGAGATATGTCCAAATTTTTCGCAAACGGAGGGAATGAGACGTATGCTAGGCTCTTGGAGGAAACAAATTAGAGCCGTTTGCTATATCTGCTAAAACTTTTGGAGGAGGAGGAGTTCACCATCAAAGTCTGAAAAGACAGTAACAAAGGAACGAGTTTGGTAGAGTCTTACCTCGTGTCCGCGCCGTAGTAATTGGCTGAAGTCGAAGTAGTATCGTCTGACTTGGAAGACGGAAGGGAACTCGGTCTAACGGATTGTGGAGTTGCTGCCGGGAGTTCAAACCTCAGGCGGATCTCGAATTTATTCCTCCCCTACAGACCTCATGATCACTTGTAACGANACTGAATGCAAAAAATATTTTTCGGCAGTAAATGTTTAGCTAATTTTGGTTTGCCCCTTTCTCGCGCGCAAAAATTTAAACAAACCGACAGGGGTACCTAAACTGCCCGGAGTTCCCTCTATGAGTGACTGCCTACACCACACATATAGAATGCCTTATTCTATGCCAGGCTTGGATAGGTTCTGAATGGTATGCGACTTTGCAGGTTTGTCTAAATTACCAGAAATTATCGGCCTCTACGACTGTTCACGATGTTTGATTTTGTGGACCATAAATTCACTTTTACCTGATCCGCATGGTGAGCTTAGGTGGTTTCAGATTTTGTGTAGTAATAATAATAATATCGAAATCCTATCGGGCCTCGAAGGGATATTTGTTCAATAATTGTCCATATAGGTGTGGTGGTCCTTCTATTTGAGTGTACTACGAGACGTGCTAATTTCATTCTGCCAACTTTGAACATCAAATTACCAAAACCTGAGATTGGAGTATGGCTGACGGACTGTTATGACCCAGCCTGGTACTTGAAAGCACGTAGGCGCGTATGCGTACTGGACTGTTGTCCACAATACCAACGCGGCAGAGAAGGAGAACGCGACCGGCCACGAAAATGCGTATTAAGGAATTGCAAGTCAAGATTAACTGGAAGTAACGCATATTTATAACGCCCTACAGTTGTTCACCGACATTCGGCCCAGTGATTGGCTGGCTCTTGTTTTTGGGAGCGTAGGCACTCCCAACACGGACGACAGTTATTACATCAAAAGCGACCATCCCAGCTTTCATTGTCTCTGATGGAACTCCTTCCTGCATCATTACTGGCTCTCATCAGGCTCTCTGAGAGGGCTCTATATTGGGCCATAAGGAGAAATAGGACGCGAATTTTCCGTGACCTGATCGGTGAACCACCCTTCCAAGACAGTTGATATTCTTGGTCGCAACCGACAAGACAGCGGGCCTGTAACCCAACACTTGTTCGTTAGACATACTGTCCAATGAGCGAAAGGATCCAGGTTGGGATACTGCTTACTAATTACGAATAATGAAACCAAAAATGATCATTCCAGTCCCTCCCCCCGTGACTGTGGACATTCTTTTCACAACGGCAATGCTCACTATGCGACTGTTTGTGAGCGCTCTAGGCACGGCAAGATGAGTCTGTTCTGACCGCCCGATCGTCGAACCACCTTCCTCGATGATTAATATCTCGGAGTGCAACCAACTGGACAACGAGCCTGTAGCTCATTGGCAGGGCGTTAGCCACAGTGCCCAACGATGACTGTCCCCCCGTTTTCATGGTCTTTCATTCAGCATCGTTACCAGACAGAGCGGGATGAGCATTTTCTTTCCGTGCGATGGAGTATTTCTTTCATAGGGACTGGTATACTTTGTCGCAACCCACAGGACAGCGGCTCTGTGGCTTACCGGCAAGTCGTCTGAATTAAAGCTCGGCAACCAAAATGTCTATGTTCAGGCCTCAGACTATCTAAATCTGAGATTAGGTTTGGACGGCCAATTGCGACTGGTAAGTGAGAAATCGTCCTTTCTATCTTCCTTGTAATTGACAGCACCGCTTCCACTTACTGTTATCCCACTTGAAAGGACCATGAAGGTCGGGCGTTAATAACTGGCGTCTGATCAAACGGATATGGCGCAGATGCTCCGTTAGCGTTATGCAGTTGGATCTTACTTCGTAGCCGTACCCGCTGTATACAAGCCCCAGCCTAACCCCTAACCCCAATCTGTAACCGCTAACCCTAACCCCAACCCCTAACTCCAAACCTAAACCCATAACCCTAACCCCTAACAGGTACGGCCACGAGATAGGATCTTGTCCGTTATGCCACTGCAATGTACTTCGCTTATGAACTTTTTTCCAAACAGGCCAAGTTTTCAAGGATGGAGGTGAATGTCCGAGTAGGGAAGAAGGAGACCGGTCGAGCACTGGAGTGATTTGTCCATTTTTCTGAGATTTTGAACTCTCACAGGAGTCCATCTTCAGAGATGAGAGCTGTAACAGAACCAAGCAATATTTATAGGGGGGATTAGCCAATGAACGACCCGCGCTACAGGTCTAGAGCTGACTGCGCCGGGCTCGGTACGCCAGCGTCAGATTGGCGCATAGACTGAATGAGTTCTCATCAGTGGACCACGCCTCAATCGATTATCAGTTTGTCTTGCTTCTGGTGTGGGCGATGATCTTGATAACCCGCGATGCTGAACTCGTGAACCGTTTTGACGGTGTGGGTGTCCACTCGAGATAATTCTTTGTCCCGCCCGAATGTACGCTCGGTCTGACCTGTGTAATTATTAGGACAGTTTAGGCACGGAAGGTGATACATTAACCTCAGACTGCCCTTGGAACTTTATTTGTCTCTGATTTTCATGACTATACTATGCACAGTAATTTTGGCAGGTATGCAGATCTACCACCTGATTTCACGGCACTGCGTTCGGTCGCCCCTGAAAAGTCCTTGATGTATGGCAGAGCACGTCAAATTCTCGCGGACTTCTTCTTCCAAGCCGCAGAAGTAAGTCTGAATCCGTCTAAAGAACGTTCTCATACAGCTTTGTTTGTGAATCACCGGATGGTTGCTGCTAAAAGTGAGAAGTCGTGTGGTATTTGTTGCTTCCCTTTAAACCGCCATCCTAATTTTGCTATTTGAACTTTGCCTAACGAGCACATCAAGGAAGGCAGCCGCTGCCCCTGTTATTCTTCCCTCGTGAGCCGTATATCATGGGAAAAGTTACGAAAATTCTGCTGCAAGCTATTCCTAAAGGCCGAAAGATCGGCTCATGCTGGATAAAAGCAGTGTCTTCTAGCCCCTGTAGGACCAGTTTTGTCACTAAAGTGGAAGCTGGCGAACCCATTGGAGCCTGGGCCTCGCATGAGAATCCAGTCAGTTGACTTATCGATCTGGCACCGACGCACAGAGCTCTGCGAATTCATCTGCGGTTATACGCCGTCGGTCGATGATTGGCTTATACACCATGTAACTGTCCCTTATTCGGTTGCTGCTACTATCTCTGGCGATGGACTCCTGCACAAGTTCGAAAGCTCAGAACAATAAACAAAATGTTCCGTTGCTCGATCATCCTTCTTCTTTTTAGACAAAATTTGAACAGAAGAGACAGTGGCGAGCGAAAGTTCCTTTCGGTAAATTCTCATCAGGCCAATACAGTTACATAGGGCGGGATACAGTGAGTGAAACAAAAAGTTAGGTTAAGTTAGGTTTTAAGTTACAGGCTAGGCAAGAGCGGAAGGGTGCAGAAAGTTGTATGTGGTTAGTCAACCTTTGACCACGGTAAGCGCGGAGCCTGAACAAGGTACTTTTTGGGCGCCAAGGGTCGGTTTTCGTAACCATATGGCGGCCGCTTCTGCTGTTGCTAACAGGCGCTGGCCCAGTAGCTTAGGGTAGCTCGAGGGGACCTTGTAAATCACAGGAAATGCTTCAGTGGGGTCCACACGGTGCCCTGCGTCCACTGCATGCGCATGGATGGCACTGTCTATTCTCCTAGTTTCACCCTTTGCCAGCCATGCGGGAAGGTGCTTTCGTATTCTTTTGGAAAGGCGCCGACTCGTACGACCAATATAACCTGCTCCACAGGAGCAAGTGAATGAATAGATGTACATTGAGGCGGTCTGATGTGGCAGCCTATCCTTGCCTTCTCCGCCTAGAATAGGGTTAGTAGAGAATGATATGCGAACCCTTGCTGCTGGGAAGGTTCCCGAGACAGCTTGGTCAAGGCATCTTCTTAGGAGTTCACCTGAAGCGTCTCCTTGGAAGGGGACTTTGAGGAACAACGTTTTCTTTTCGGCGGTTAGTGTGGTTGGTTTTGCGGGTCGTTCGGCAAGGTTCTTTGCAATGAACCTGTCAGGGTACCCATTTTCGCGAAGCAAGTCCTGTATTTTTCTAAGTTCCTCCTCGATACTATCTGTTGAACAAATTTTTCTAGCTCTTTGTGTCAGACACCTGACTAGATTCCGTTTTTGTTGGAGAGGTACGAAACTAGCAAAGTTCCAGACCAGGTTTTCTTCCGATAGACGTTCCTTCGGATGCTACCGTCAGATCTCCTGTTTAGAAGGACATCTAAGAAAGGAAGCGAACCAGCCGATTTCATCTCCAACGTGAATTTGATCGACGGATGTGCCTGATTTGCAGCATTTAGGAGGGCTGCGACGTCGGTTTCTGTGGTTGCAATCGCAAAAATGTCATCAACGTAGCGACCATAATGTTTAAGCTTTTCGATCTGATCGCTTAGTTGAAATATCTCCAGCTTGCCCATGAAGACGTCGGCTAAGAGAGATCCAAGAGGCGAGCCCATGACAACGCCGTCTATTGGTTGTCCAAAAGGAACTGCACATTTAATGCGCATCTTAGTAATAGTTCCTTGAGTGTTTTTGTCGGTAGTCCTATTTCTTGATGACTGGCAGATAGAAAATCACAGATGTAATCAACTGTCATGAGACTCTCAGTTTTGAGTGGACACTGAGTCTCGTCGTACACCTCTTCAAGTATGTTGCATAAGATTTAGTCCGTCAAATTCGGTGAGAAGTATGTGAAAAGCGACAATACATCAAAAGAAAACACGACTTCGTTCGATCGGATCATCTGATCTCAGAAATCTGCAAGGAATTGAGAGGCCGATTGCACTGAGACAGTTGAATTGCGTTGGGGAGACTCCAGTTGAGTACCCCAACTTTGCTGTCTTTCAGGGCAACGATTGGTTGTTGTGGAACGTCTGGTTTATTGAGTTTTGTCAGACCACAGAATCGGATCATAGCAGTTTCATTTACCCTCATTTATTCTCTGAGATCGCATTTTTGTACAGAATTTCTATAAGCAGTTTTTTTGACCGATCTCTCGACAGCGGTTTCTAGACGACGAAATCGCAACACCCAGTCCAGTCACAGAAGTTAATAAGTATTCTCACCACACGTGCAAAGTCCTGATGACCTTAAACATTAGTTGGAAAATTAATCCGCGCCGGGTCAAAACGGAATCCCGACTATAGAACAGACAATGCAGCTTAGCCGCTGAAAGTTTGATCGTCACGATCGTGTTGTCCACCGTGTGTCCTACAGCATAATCGGCGCAGACCAGGGACTTGCGTGTGAATTAGTTTATAATGATAGCAGCAATGCGAAGCATCTAACGCACTCCCTCCTCCCTCATCTACGTGGAACCGATGTCGGCGTACACTTGTCATAAACAGCCTTGTTCCCACAGACATGTTCCGGGTTCTAAAGAAGATGTGAGGTTTGGATCTCATTCGGGCGGGAGGGCTATAAAGGCCACATTTAAAAGGATCTATTGAACCCAACGCTCCGTCAGGTGAGGCTGAAGTTATCTAGTCACTTTACAGCCTTCTAAGCCACGCCTTTCAGCGCATCAACATTTCTATGGGGAGGAATGTGCTGAAGTACAGGCGCACTATCCAGAGTCGACCTCATTCGTTCTTCCCTCTCTCATCCACCAGCCAAGGCCTGCTGGACATGTGACTCGGGGGCTGGGTGCAAATGGGTGACGGAGAGTGAGACTGCGTCTAGGCGTGCGACCATACCCCATGCGACATTCGTTACGGGATATGTGCGCACTCCGCTGTCTGGGTAACACGTGCCGTTCTCAAATCTGACGCATCTACGGGGTGGCTTCTTCTCACGGGCATGATCTAAGACGTCATTCACATCATTTTTCGTCCTGCAGCGGCCTTTTAGCTGCTATTTAAAGGTAGTTTTCAGTAGACGTTCCTGACGTACTTAGCGTGACTTTCAGTGGAGGCAGACGATGAGTCAGCAAAAACTGCTCAGTCTGCCACATTAAAAGCAGCTCGCTCTCACGCTAGCAACTCGTGACAACAAAAATAGCCCCGAAAATTTAAAAACAGCAAGTCTGGAGTCAAAGCAACTGTATCGGAGATAATGAACTAGCATCTGAGACCAGAAATACGTAGTCTACAGGTTGAGGAAGATGTGGCGTTAGATTTAAATCACAAATGTTCTACTGGACTCCATTTCAAACCTCGAACGTACGGAAACCTGGGTCAGGTGCACTACTAAATGATGTTCTTAAAAAAAGGAATGGCTATTTCTATTCCACTAAACTGTGTCCGCAATAAGTCTCACTAACTGACTTCTGATGTTTACGCGACAGTCCGGGTGGCATCTAGACCAGACCGGTCAAAAGCTTAAGAAACTGTTCTTCTGGATAAGCAAACAGAGCAAGGTAATTTGCGAACTGTATACGCAGTCGTGCCAGAAATTCAAAAAGATTCGAAAGACCGGCGATTGTTATGAAGAATTACTATCTACTGCCCGAAAGCATTGACGGCAACAGTCAGTTGGGGGCCATATTGAAAGTGCAGAGAAACGAGATAAAAATGAATAATTCCGCTCCTCCACAGACAGGCATTCAACATCTGACACGCCGTTAAGGGACCTCCAACATCCAACAGCACCTCGTTTTGGGTGTCTTGAATCTCTCTGAAGTTGATTATCACTCAACATCGTACTTGACTAGAATGTCCAACTCGTTATTTCCCTTCTTTGGGGTTAAGTTGTTATGATTATGCATTCTCTCCCTCTCTTTCCCTTTCTGCCTTTTC
>CACRXP010000324.1:354742-378884 GCA_902702965.1 Spirometra erinaceieuropaei | reverse complement strand
AGCGCCAGGCAGCGGCACAAGATCGGCGAAACACGCGTGTCTAGGCTTTTAGCTAGTACCTTTGTTGTCTGTATGGTAAATAATTATATAATAATAACCACCCTGTCTCTTACAAACGGAGTTCTGTCCACAGCCTCCTGGATCGAGTCAAAACTCACTGTTCTGAGGAAGAAAGTCACGGAGCAGAAATGAGGTATCATTTCAGATTATTTTCCCAAAATGGGTACCCGCATGACTTTGCACGTCAATTCAAAGGGAAGAGCATTCCCAATGCTGAGACCGCCTAGCCATCAAAAGCGATAACCTGACGAACTCCCCAAGCATGAAACATGTATCTGACCATGTCGAAAGGCAGCGGAGAAAAACACCAGATGCAAGTAGCACACCAACCAGCAACAACCTCATGCACACAGCTTGTACACCCTAAGGACAGGATTGGCTGCCTTGTTAGGAAGAGTGTCGTCTACAAAATTCCATATGCCAATTGTGATGCCGTCTGTTGCGGTCGAACTGGGAAATCTGTCCCAACTCGTATGCACGAACATTAGCTAGCGGTGAGGGGACGAGACAGTCTATCCCAGGTGGCTATGCACAAACTGGACATTGGGCACAAAGTTTCGTGGGGGACCACGCGCATCACTGCCACCTGCTCAATACGGAAAGGTGCGAATCGCTGTAGTCAGCACACTCAGATGAGACAAGTATCAATCGGCATTTCGAGTTAAATGCCCTGTACGAATTTCTCAAGAACAAATGCAAACGACCGCGGCCAATCACGTGGGAAGGACGAAGTGCATTGGCACAAACGTCGACCAATCAGTTAATTATTTGATTGTTTTTCTACATCACCCACAGTGTGATGACGAGCTCAGGGACCAGCCTCGAAAATTTACCCAGTTAAAGTTGTATATTTTTTCAGTACATGCATGCGTGTGATAATGTGATGCCGACAATCACAAGGACAACCGGGCGGACCTTTTCGGGCTTATCAGTCGTCATCATCCATATGTGGATCACTTGAGATTCAAACCCAGGATCTCGGGTAGAACATGGGATCCGTGGCTCAGTGATAGGGTGTTGCACTCAGTGGTCAGAGATTCCGGGTCCGAATCCCAGGTGATCCCCGCCCGGGTTGGGTGTGAATGGCTGATGGTGGCTAACAAACAAGAAAGGATCATTCCGGTCTCGCTTGCTTTTGTCGGTATCCCACTATCATTATATGCCACCAGTAGTTGTGCGACTGCCTGCGGGGGCTCAAAACCGAATCCGAGATGAGCATGCCCCGTAACGCGATCGGCGAGCACCATACGACCATAATATATATACATATTTTTGGGGGAATAAACTTCTTTGGGAAACTAAAACTTTTCTAGAGTAAATCTTTGAAGCTGACTCCCAACTCGTCGTTAGACTGAGTGTAAAAAAACAGCTAACTTCTTAACTGAGCTTAAAAAAGGATTCTGTGATTGGTCAACATCCGTGTTAACGCCTGTTAATTGCACTTTACCACCTCTCCGGGATTGTTTGCGCCAGTTTAAACTTGTCCTTAACGACTTTATATGTGGCATCTAGATCGATATGTCGGTTGATGCATGCCTCATCTGAGTGCATTGCCTCCAGGAATTCGCTGCCCTTCCTTATTTCGCACGCGCCAACAATGCGAGTGTTCTCCCATGCAAATTTGTGCCCAGTGTCTAGTGTGTGCATGGCCACCTGGGATAGATAGCCGCGCCTCTTCACCGCTAACTGATGTTCGCGTATACGGGTTGAGACAGATTTCCCAAGTTGATCACAATAGACTGCATCACAAATGGAGCATGGGATTTTGTAGACAACACCTTTTCTTTTAAGATAACCAACTCTGTCCTTAGGGTGTACAAACTGTGTGCGTATGGTATTTGCTGACTGGTGTTCTACGTGTAACTCGTGGTTTTTAGTTGTCTTTCGACTAGTTTGGACACCTTTTTTTACGTATGGGAGAGTTCGTCAGATGGTTGATTTGGGAAAAAGATGTCTGAACTAGTCGAAAGGCAACTGAAAAACACCAGATACACGTAGAACACCAGTCAACAAATACCTTACGCACACAGCTTGTACACCCTAAGGACAGAGTTGGCCACCTTCCCGTCTTTAACGCTATACAGTGCCCCCCAAATCTTCCGCAAGGTCAATTACTTGCCTCCGATACGTCGTCATCTTCACTATATAAAGGAAATATTTCCCTCAGCATTACTGAGATTTGATATTTCTGCCAGTAGAATGTAGATGCAAGAGACGAAATACTGAATTCGATGGTATTTCAGAGGAGCCCGTCCTTCTTATTCATGTCAGGTAGAAAGGTCTGTCGCATTACATCCGAGTAATAGTCTGAATGATGGTGAAGTCCGCTTAAGCAAACTGCTATCGAATCGGCCACTCAAAGGTACGCGAATAGTTCTGGAAGATGGCGTAGTTTTAAAAAAGTAGCCTTCAAGTTTCTTGATATGGAGTATGTAGTCCTTGTCTGCTCATCGTTTACACCTTCGTGTTTCTTCATTTTGGTTCTTTATTTACTCACATCTTGGCAACCAGTCAACCTTTCCTTTCCGGCTATCAGAACTGGTTTATCTACTTATGATTGGCTGACATAATGACACTTCGTTTCCTTGATCTTTAGTTTCATTCCGGCAGGTAAGCGTCTACAGCTCGACAAATCTTCATATCTGACTCCAACATGAAGGACTAGGTCCTTCGAAAAAGTGGCTAAATTTATATCCACGAAGACCGGATTTCCCAAGTCGGCAAAATATGGATTACGATCAGAAGTTCATTGGCAGAAAAGGGCCCGATCCCTCTTGCCTTTCAGAACAAGAGACATGTCCAAATTTTTCGCAAACGGAGGGAATGAGACGAATGCTAGGCTCTTGGAGGAAACAAATTAGAGCCGTTTGCTATATCTGCTAAAACTTTTGGAGGAGGAGGAGTTCAACATCAAAGTCTGAAAAGACAGTAACAAAGGAACGAGTTTGGAGCGTCTTACCTCGTGTCCGCGCCGTAGTAATTGGCTGAAGCCGAAGTAGTACCGTCTGACTTGGAAGACGGAAGGGAACTCGGTCTAACGGATTGTGGAGTTGCTGCCGGGAGTTCAAACCTCAGGCGGATCTCGAATTTATTCCTCCCCTACAGACCTCATGATCACTTGTAACGACCTCGGACGGTGGGTCGACCCTCCACATCCGCAGTGCTCATTCGTGTACTCGTAAGTTAAACTTTTTCAAAGCCTGTCCTGTGCGTGTCAGTTTCTGACGGGATTTGACTTCTTGCCAATGCAAGTCAAAGGAACTGACAAGCCTCGCACTTTATGAAGCACTGGGCTGTAATTTGAAATCGGCATGCATCGCATTCGCTCTAGTGAAGGTAGCGTTTATAGAAGCGGAAAATGGTTGCACCTTCAGATATTCTGTTCTCCCCTTTGGGACGTAACCGCGCATACAAAAGACGAGGTCGACGATTACCTTAGGCACAGGCGAATGCCCTTGACCTATTCTGTCCACAGTACGGCCAATCCCATATAAGTTTCAAGATACTTACCAGTCCCACAAACAACGCCTGAGTTAGTTTGACCAGGGTACCGCTTAAATCAGTAGTAGAGAGGGGACGCATTCAGTCGGAATTGGACCGCTAGATTGCCTCTCAGTTCAGTCGAATGCTGAATGTCTGAACTGAACTTTGCTCCGTTTAGAAACAAGCGTGTGAACTTGTGATAAATGCTCAGACACGAAGTTTTTCAAGCTCAGTTTGAAAGCTGATGTGCAAAGTTGGCTCGAAATCCATTATTTTAGGCAGAATAACCGCGTTATATTTACACTGGGCAACAAGCAGTCAGTAATACATACATATATATTGAAATCAAAAACGTGCTTTGGGAAAGGGAGAAAACTTCATTGAGTAAATTTTCGACGTCGGTTCCCCGTGTCGTCGTCAGACCAGAGTAAATGTTCCAATACATATATATTTGTAGGCAAATACGTTCAATGGGAAAAGTAGGGAACCTTACTAAGTAAATTTTTCATAGATGTTTTGGCAGATTTTGAATAATTCATATCGACCCAGCTGTGAAAAACTCGGCGCCTCGGTTGGATTCAAACCCACTAGTAAGGGGAAGGTATTAGTACAGTCAACGCTCTAACCACTTAAGCTACGAGGCCCCGCTGGACGACGAGAGTTTGGGTTAAGTTACCCGCCCAGCCTACTGCAACGTCTGGAATCCACCAAATCTGATACAGTAAGTTGACTGCTCAAGCAGGATTTCCTAAGTAAGTAGGTAAATTTTCGACGCTGGTTCCCCAGGTCGTCATCAGACTTGAGCGAATGTGCAAAAAACAGTTAACATTTCCAACTTACTGAGAAATCAATATTCATTTGGGGCTTGCGCCAATAAGCTGCCGCCGTGTACGTCATTCCGTATTGATTGGCTCTCTTCTCTTCCACTTCTTCCTGATATTTTTGTACAGGGGATCTAAATAAGTTTGCCGACTGATGCATAACTCTTCGGAGTGCATAGCCTCAAGAAACAATCCGGCCTTTTTTAGAGGGACAAACTCCGAGGATGCGAATTTTGTCCCATGCGAAGGTGTGCCCAGTATCAAGGGTGTGCACGGTCATCTGAGACAGGTGGTCTCGCCTTTTAACTGCCAGTTAATGTTCATAGATGCATGTAGAGGCAGACTTTTCCGTTTGGCCACAATATACGGCATCACGAGCATCGTATGGGATCTTATAGACGACTTCTTTCTTATCAAGCTGGCCAACTCTATCCTATCTCTGAGTGCATAAAGTAGTCCTCGGTTTGTACGACACTTTTATTTAATGTTCACTCATGTATTTTTCAACAAGTTCAGACACATTCCTGATGTAAGGAAGGATTCGCCAAGTATTTTCTTTCGGCGCTTGATTGAACTATCTTTTTCTTCTGTTTTTATCTCTTGCTATCTCATGCATCGACGTACGAAACCTTTAGGGTAGCCGTTCTGGGAAAATAATTTAAACAGGTAATTTAGCTCGACTTGGTAACTTTTATCATCGGAGCAATGTGTTTTAGCTCGATGCGGCAGACTTGACAGTACTCCAATCATGAGAGATCGGGCTGTTGCTCTCCTAGTGTAACATTACTTCCGCATAGGATTCTTTGCAGCAAACAGAAGTGTTTACTGTTCTGTGAGTATTTCTCTATACGAGGACGTCCAGAAATGAGAGTTTGCTGTCAGCTTCTTTTTCGAGCGTGCATTTAATCCCCGGAATGGTTGCGTTTATGGTGTTATGGAGTGTTACCAGGTGATCATTTTTAACGACAACAAATGTGTCACCCACATATCATACCCACAACATAGGGTTAACTAATGGAAGAGCTGCCGATTCCAGCTTCTGCATTGTCACCCCGGCAAGAAAGACTGGTATATGGGATCTCATTGGAACTCCTTTTAGTTGTTGATAGTATTGGTCTTCGGACGAAAACTAGGTTTCTAAACGAAGATCTACGGGTTTGGGTAAAGTAGCTAAGGAAACTTCCGTGTCATAGGACTTTAGGAATTCGTCTGTGCATTGCCATGCGAAATCTAGCGGTATGAAGGTGAATAAATAAAAGACGTCAAAGGAGACCACCATCTCATCCGCGGAAACTGTGATTCTCCTCAATTTCTCTAGAAACTCTATAAAGTTCTGAATGGAAATTCTATAATCTTTCATAAGTGGGTGTTTAGTGGAATAGCCACTTAGAAATTTTGTAATTGGGCGTACCAATTGATGGTACTGCTGGTCGCAATGGTACTTCAGGTTTGTGACCTTTGGGCAGTCCGTAGATCTTGTTGATGGTTGGTTCCGATTATCTCAAGGATTTTAGCAATATCTCCTGACTCAGTGAGGCTCTTTCAGTACTTTATCAAGAGATGGGCCCTGCCACTTCGTAGGGTTCTTGGAAAGGGGCTTAGGCGCTAAGCTATCTTTTAAAAGACACAGCATCTTCTTGTTGTAGTCCGATTTGTTCAAAATCGCAGTTAAGCCCTCTTTGTCAGCGGGAGGAGTGATAATGTTCTCGTCAGTTTTCAGACTTTTCCATGCCTTCCTTTCCTCATGTGATAGCGGCGAAAAGTGATCCCGACCTTTAAAGGCCCGTAGAGTACTGCTTCGGATTGTAAATCGTTCATCTTCCGTCAGGTCTACTGTTGATATGATGAACTCAAAGCTTACAAGGAAGTCCAAGTAATTCGAATCAGAATGATTGTCTTTAGTTCCTTTGAAAAGCACATTCTCTTCCGTTTTTGTCACGACTCTCGAGGAGAGATTCCCTGTCTTTGTAGGACTTCTGATTTGTAAAAGCTGGCTGAGAACTGACCACCCCTTTTTGTCAACATCCTCTTCGTCTTTTCTTGTTCGAGTTCTGATACATAGGCTATCGTCTCGTTTAGGGATTCAACTAAGTGCAAAGGAAGATTGTCACGGCAAATTTCATGTTTTGATCCTTGGAAATTTGAAATTTCGAAGTCGGCAATGGGCAACACTTATGAACGCACCGAGCATGCTTTCATTTATACATTAAATATATATATATATATATATATATATAAAGAAAGGCTATTGGGAATGCGCAGTTGTAATTTGAGTGGTTGAGAAATGGTTGCCCCCAACCCGAACCCTAACCCTAACCGCTAACCCCCTAACCCTAATCCCTAACCGCAGCCCTAAACCCTAACCCTGAAACATCTAACGCGAAAGTTAGAAGGAGAAGACAGACCGAAAGTCAAGAAGGACCACCTGCATTGGGTCGAAAAAGGTAGACGCGGCAACAAGGAAACAAGGTCGCCAACAGAAGACACACCAGAACGCACAGCAACACCATGCCAACGTAATCACACCAATTCAAAATAACTAAGTAGGTCAACAGTAATGTACCCATCAGGTGCAGGCTGCATAACCACATCGTACCCCAAATTCAAACGGCAAGAGTATGGTTTATGGCCTGGGTTACTAAGTCCGGGGCGTATTTGTGTTGTGCAAAAGAACTGAACATCTGAGAACTTTGTGGTATCACAAATTCTCCTCCCCCATATTGTCATCAGTTAAAAGGGGACACTACTTTTACCATTCAATTATGATAGTAGATGAATTTAATGCTCTTTTGCAAGTATTTTTGAAAAGGTATTGTATTTTTGTATTTTTACTCCGGTGGCTACCTTAAAGCATCTTGACCAGTCTCACACAGCACCCACTGCGAGGTCATTTTATTTTTTCTCTAACAAGGACAATGAAATATCGCCAGTTATTTTCTTTTAGTAATACTCCTCGAATTAAGTAACCCCAGCCATAACCGCTATCCTTCCCATTAAAACACATTTTATAGAAAAAGTGCGCAGAAAATGCATCTCCTTCAAATATTATACTAGAATAAAGGATATTTCTTCAGTTTAAAGTTCATAAAGATAAGATCTTCACGACAGTGAAATGTCTACCTTGAATAGCATTGTATCCGTTAGCCTATTAATGCTCCTTATAAGGTGCAGTCCATATCCATTGTAAAATTTTATAAGCCCAGTATAGGTTTTTTTAGTACCATAGAAGAAGGTATGATTTTCCTTACATGGAAAGCATGCAACTTGTAGTTCGGAAATCCTAAACGCAAGTATATCGGCAAGTCGGATTCAATATTATCGGTAGTCGAACCTTATTAAAAACTAACAGGTATCTTTCCTTAGTGTATAAAATCTGAAGTAGACGCAAATTTTTAGCAAATGAACTTATTAAGCAATATTCCTGTGCATGCCCTCTATAAGGTGTGTTTGGATGAGTAGGAGCATCAAGAGTCCTTGGAAAAATTCTTATTACCTACGTTGTCATTTTTTCTCAGGCGAATTTTATCAAAATGGCCTGAGAAAGCAAATCCAAAAGCCAGCATCTCGGCTTAGATGAAATATTTTGCGAGTATGCCACTTGACAATCCATCTTGTAACCCCACCTGAGTAACCACTTCTACCCGAGATCATATTTCAGAACTTAAAGTCGATGCTTCATGAGCACACAAGTGGTCGCTTCAGAGAGTACAAATCCTGCAGCGACATGAATCACATGTAACACATTGACGTGCAAGTATCTCTTAAACACAATCGGGTAGAAATGGAGTTTTGGAGTTTTACGGCTTGTATTCTTATACCAGAAAATGGTGTGTGTATGCTTGTGTGTGCTTGTTTTTCCTCTAAAATTGGTCACGCGATAGATAGGTCGGATCAACACAGAGTCTAGATCAGAGTCCGGGAGGGGTTGTCGGAAATGTGGCCCCATAACAAATTCCAACACTGGAGTGTGACGCAGGCCCATTTGCTGGTTTATGTCACGCACATTGGGATTTGTGCCACTCCTACTGTTTTGTTTTTATATAAAATCCTGTCTGTCATAGATCAAAGAGTTAGTAGTACGCCTAGATGCAGGTCTACGCTGTGCCAGCCACCTGCACCCTCGCCCACCCCCGATCTTCTTGACTGGGTCTTGACACCAAGCGCGGGTGAGAGATAAGTAGAGAGTGCGATAGGTGTGGCGCAAGTCCGCTATCACCATAAATTAATTGACGCCCGAGTCCTCGTCCCTACTCCCATCCTGCTGCGGAGCACACGATGGACATAGTCGGTCACGACCCTCGAACTGTCATGTGTGTGTGTGTGTGCTCTTAAAACGGACCATGTGGTAGACGCGCCGAACCAATACGGGGTCCACACCGGATTCTGACCGGCGTTATTTGGAGCGCACACCCATAACAAATGCCTATAGTGGGGTGCGGCAGCGGGCCTCGTTTGAGGTTCACGTCGCCCCAATTGGGATCCCTACGCCCTCCCCATTGTTCTTATTGGTTAAAATCCTGGTTAAGTGTTAATTGCGGACCAGGAGGTGAGGTGATACACCTAGGTGCAGGTTTCCACCGTGCAGCCACCTGCGCCCTCTCTTATCTTCAGTCTTCTTAACTGTATCTTGACACCGGACGCAGGTGGGAGATAAGGAGAGAGTGCGGTAGGCGCTTCGCAAGTATACCATCGCCATAAAAGAAATGACGCACACGTCACCGTGCCTGCTCCCACCCTGCTGTGGAACGCATGGTCGACATCGTCGGAAAAGACAGTCGAACTGTCCTGTGTCAAGAAGGGCCCATAACGTGCGCAGAAGTGAAGCCACCAAGCCTCATTTTGCGATGGCCGTGTAAGGACCGCAAAAAAACTCTGTCAACACCGACGGTGGGGGTAAAGGCAGTAACCATTAATCAGTCGCTATGGAAAAAATCGTCAGGGTGCCTTCTTCTACCACCTGTTAAGTACTCTAACAATGAACATTGAAAACGATGACTGATGACTGCTGCAACCGTCGAAAAGACATCCTTCAAAGTCAGTTATCTCAGCCCTAGAGTTTTCGTTATAAAGAGGAAACAGGCCCATTCGGACGTCCGACGGAACGCCTTCTCTCACGTGGTCGTTGGGGCATGCAACGGATTCCCTGATGCGGTGGTTCTTTCCGAAACTGTCGAATCCTTTAACTGTAGACTAGATGCTCATTTGCTGAGAAACTACCGTACATATAATCACGATTGTTTTAGCGGCGACAGTTTGCGCCTAGCCATACTTACCGCTAACTTTTGAATTTCCGCCTTTGTTGATGTAATTATTGAATATATTTCTGTTTATCAATATGAATAGGGAACTCAGGGGCGAAAGTCTCATTCCCTTAATAAACTGACTTAAACATAAATGTGAACGTGGAGTGTCAAGAGAACGTTAGGGAGTACTGGGCTGCTGCTTGAGCTCCAATGTGAGGTTCAGTCCATCGACCAGAGTTAAAGCAGTTACGGCCCCCTGGATCGGGACTTTTATATTTTCCCGAGCGTGCGTTGTTGAAGCCAGGTGATGAATAAGCCGCATGGCATTTGACGCTTCTTCGTTTACTCGACGGCCCCGTACACGTAATCTGCTCACGGCCCACTCATCACTTTGTTTCCTGACACCTGCCTTCCATAGACTTACCGGCAGCCTTGTCAGAATAAAGTCTGACTCTCACACAGTTCTCAGCAATATGAGGCATACGCCTTGTCTGGTAAACTACTGTTGTCAAACAACGTGTGGAAGTGCATCGAAAACAGGCTGTCCATCGGGATTGTGCACAGTTTCTTATTCCTTTCTCTAAACAGCTTTGCAAGCGATAACGTCAGCACCGATGTAGTCATCGCCATCAGCATCGTTGCCATTGTCGCGCCCAAATGGGCAACACCAATGACAGACCGGTTTTGGAAAGTGTTTCGGTGCTTCGTGACGATCAAGCCATTCCCTGATCATTTGCCATCAACACAAAGAATCCACTTTCCATCACACGTCACTATTCAATCAAGAAGTAAATCACTAGGGTTTCGTAGAGAAATCATCGGACACGCTCTTTGATTTCCACTGAGCCCATGATGGATCCATTTATCAAGCTTCATTACCCTACCAATTTGCATCAGATGATCTGACACCGTTGAAATACTAACCTTAAGTGTCGCAGACATTTCCCTGACACTTTGACCTCAGCTTTCTTCAACAATTGCTTTCAAAAGTTCCTTGTCAATGGTGCATGACCGTCCTCTACCTTCTTCACCTTCAAGGCCCTCATTGCCACCGTGAACGTTCTGAAATCACCTTCGTACGCTCCGAGCATTTGTGGACTCTTTACCCTATGTTTTGTTGACATTGACGGCCGTCTGGAAAGCATTGTGACCGAGACTGAACTCATTCAAGGAAAGTAAAGGCGTTTTTTCTTCTTCTTTCGTCTTCGTTTACCGCTCCAAAACTGTAAAATAAAAATAAATTGTAGGAGAATTATGAATGAGTACACATCAGTTAGTAAGCAGATACAATGCGTGACCGATCTCATGAAATTTAGGCCGAAATTCTGAAATGAGTTTTCGATTAGGATAGATTATTTAGGTGGACATAATTCGATAACTTTTCAAACTCGGCAGGATGTCGGCTTTCGAATGCACTTTTCTGATCTTCTGTAAAAACCCTGCTTGGCAAAGAATGGCTACTTAAGTAGCATGCATTTTTCACTTTGATTTCCGATGGTCGTACAAATTCGAATATATTTCATGGAAAACATGAGCAAAAATTCCTTTTTTGCCAATTTGATAAAGAACCACGTCATTTACAAATCGTATACTTGAAGTAGGAGTATAGTTGAGTTTTAAAAAAGTTTCTCCTTGTGAGATTTTTTAAGACCGTGCAATTTCCATTTATGCAGCATCGTACTTGTACGTTTACCACTGCTCCTCGTGAAATGTACAACATAGTCCGCATCCATTGCAAAATTTTATGGACTCTATATGGTTCCTTTTTAAAGGCAAAGAAGAATGTATGATTTTCCATACACGGAACGCATGCACCTTGTAGACTTAACTCACCAAGCGCCAACGCAACAGTTGATAAGGCCCCCTTATTCGGGAATTAGAAAACTTTTTCAAAACCTACTTATACTCCTTCTGAAAGTGTACAATATAAAGATGACGTGATTTGCAATCAAATGAGTAAAAGAGAACATTTTTTGCCCATGTTTTATATGAAATATATTTGACTTTATAAAACCATCGAAAATCGATGCGAAAAATGCATGCTACATAAGTAATCATTCTTTACCAAGTACGGTTTCTACAGGAGGTCGAAAATGAGTGCCTTAAAACGTCGACATCCTGCCGCGTCTGAAATGTTATAGGATTATGCCGCGAGATAATCAGCATTAGAATGGCGTCTAAGTAATCCTTCCTAACCGAAGACGCATTTCAGAATTTCGGCCAACATTTCATAAGATCGGTCATGCACTGTAATACTAAACCTATCTCTACGCCTACCACAAACCCTAACCCTAACCTTACCGCTGTCACAAGTCCTAAACCTAGCCCTAGACCTGACCCTAACCTTAACCGTAACCCTACCCTAACCCCAACCCCCAACCTTAACACTAAACTTTAAAGCAAGCAAGGACAGCAGAATTTAATGGTACCACAAAATTTCGCGACGGCTTCTCAACTGCTGCCGGTCGTTGCATAACAGAAATACCAAGTGAGAAAGGTACAAAGGTTTGAATTTCGACAGAGAAAATCGATGTAAAACAGCAAGGTCAACGTGTACTGCGCGTAGACTAATCGATAAAATGGTAACTTCAAAATGCAACATAAGAATGAAAATGGGGAAATAGGCATGCCGAGGGATTTCGAAACTCAAAAGGGGCTCGGGTCTACCAGGGCAAGCTGAGGTTGACCACGTGGTCTAACTGTTTACATAGGTCGGGTTTCTCCCGCCGTATATAGGCTGCCTCCAGGTAGCGCAATAACCGAGTAGTTCGTGCTCGAACTAATACTCGAAAAGACGTCTTAGGGTCAACCGAATGGCCACTATCAAGGAGATGTTTTGTAATGGAAGACCGTGAAGTCTTGTTCTCCTGCTTTAGAAGCCATTTAGGCAGGTGCTCAACTGCTCTGGCGGCCAGTTGCCTTTGCGTTCGCCCAATGTACTTGCATCCACAAGTACATGTAAATTCGTAAACACAATTTGACGTGGCGTGCAATGGCAAGGCATCCTTCGCCCGTGGAACTTCGATAGCCTTAGTAGAACTGTAGAAGATGAGTTCAGCTGCGTTGTAAGTTCTTTCTATAGTGCATCTCAATCGCCGCTTGATGGTATTAGAGATGTTGTCGCCCCTAAAGGGTAAGGATATTATAACGGGCTTTTTCGGAACAGATTGCTCCGTCAGTTTTGGCCGCAAAGTGTTGCTGTACTTTTCGATGAATCGTGTTGGATATCCCCGTTTAAGCAGGGCTGTTTTTAGGCAAGAAATTTTATCATCCAGCGTTTCAATGGAGCAAATCTTTCTTGCTCTTTGGAATAGAGTGTAAACCAAATTTCGCTTTCGTTGTATCGGCACAAAGCTCAAGAAGTGTAGGTATTGGCCTTTCCATGTGTCTTTGTGGAAAACAGATCGCCGTATTGAACCATCTTCCTGTCTAGTCATGAGGACATCCAGGAAAGAGAGCTTGTTGCACTGCTCCTTCTCCATTGTGAATCTAATCTTAGGATGGAGACTGTTCATGGCAACAAGTAGGTCTTCGGCTTCATCGTCGTTATGAACAATAGCAAAAATGTCGTCCACATATCTTTTGTACAGTGTTTTCCTATTCAATTTTTCTGAGACCTTTTCTTCTAGGTGACCCATAAAAATGTCGGCAAGGCTTGGAACAAGTGGACTTCCCATTGCCATTCCATCAATTTGTCTGTATATCTGTCCATTGAACAGAAATTGAACGTTTTTCGTACATAGTTTCAACAGGTCACGTAATATTTCGGGTGACAGGCGGGTTTCAGACGCATGGTCGCATATAATATCGATAATCTCATCTAGCGGCACATTTGTAAATAGTGATGCAACGTCCAAGGATATCATAGTTTTGTTGGAAATGTTCTGATGCTTTATTTCTTCAATAAACTGGAAACTGTCTTTTATTGTGTAAGTTGAAAATAGGTGTCGTATTGGCTCTATTTCCTTGACAAGCCACTGTGCTAGTCTGTGTTGGGGTGAATTAGACATAGACAGAATTGGTCGTAGAGGTATGTCCTTTTTATGCGTCTTTGGCAATCCATATAGTCTGGGGATACATGTTGCCCTCGGTTTCAAGGATAGAGCTTTAAATTCATTCCGGGGAAATATTCCTTCAAGTTTAACACTAAACGTAAAACTAAGCCGCAATCCAAACTCTAACTCTAACCGGAAACCTGAAACCTAACAAACACCTAGCCCTGAACTCAATTCTCAGCCTGACACTAACTCAAACCCTCAAATCAACCCTACCTCTAGACCGTAATATCAGGCTACCCTTTTCCGTATTAGCTTTGGCTACTTTCCCACTAACGATTTCAGCATCCTCCTTCCGTTTGCTTTACCTGCAATGTCCACACTGCGCTTACACTTGGGACCGCGACAGCGTAACCGATCCCTGCCAAAAACAGAAATCGGCCTCGTACAAAACTCAAAATACTAGTCTCTATCTGAATGCACAAAGGGCAATGTAAGGCAACAAACAACGAAGATGTTTCCGATTTCAGGTAGCGGGTTCACAGAGGATTCACCCATTGTTGGAAAAAGGTGTAAAGAAGGGAGAATAAGAAACTGGGTGATTATGTACGATTTTATTGTTGCATATGACTGGGTGATGACGATTGACAAGCTATAACTAGCCCTTGCAGTCTCCCTTGTCTTTGTCGGTAATGTTATTCTGCCTATATTATGCGCCCCATGCGGCCGCTGGCTGGGATCGAGAGAGAGCCCCAATGCACGACGGGACGAACGAGTTCCACAACGCGATTGGCGAGCACCCCTCTACCATGGTATATACCCGATCGCAACCGACAGGACAACGAGCCCGTAGCTCAGCGGTAAAGTTGTCTGGCCACGAGTTCGGGTTTCGGGGGTTGGGTATGGTCGGCTGATGACAGCTAACAAGCCGGAAGTAGCCATTCCATTCTCCCTTGTCTTTGTCGGTAATGTTATTCTGTATACAAAATTTTGCATGAAACACTGCGAAAATAACAGTTGCTTTCAATTTTTGAATGCGAGTCTAAAAATCGGCCAGTATTTTCCGAACAACCCAATACTTCATTTTGTCCTCTCCCACCCAGCCCAAAATGGGTCTTCATACGACGCTAAGCAACACAGAGGTGCAGAGTCAGAGATTGAGCGCTGTTCCCGCTCACATTCAGCTATCCCAGAACACCGTAACAGTGGTGGTTACTAGGGCGGTGATTGCGGGTGCCTTCTCTACCATCAGGAGGAGCAGATCCTAAGCAAAGTTCATAATCGCATTAAGAGAATGGGGTACTTTTAGTAAAAAGTATGGCACCCTGTGGGAGAGTACAGTCAGACACTTGAACTTTCACAAGTGCCATCGCGGAGTTTTCGCCGTTTTTTTCACCCTGGAGTCCCCAGCGGCAATGTAATTATGTTAATTTATTCGCCTAATTCATCGTTAATGCACGACGCATACGGAAGAAGGACAGTTGAACGGCGACTGTTGTGGTCGGTTCAGGGCTTTTTTCACTTGGCGCCAGATGAGACAAAGTGCCCTCTCTCTCCCTAGTTGATGAACTTTTGAAAATTCGTATGCCACAATCGCGTGCAGAAAGTTAAAATGCTCTACCTTAAGGTGTGCTGTGGTTTAAGTGCGATTGGTTGTTGGGGGGATCGTGGTTGGAAAATTACGTTTGATTCACGCACAGTTGGCTAAATATCTTTTAACTCACCTATGACAGTCCGACCGTCGTTGCCGACGATGTCCACCGTGTGCCCCACCGCAGCGTGAAGCAGGACAGTGACTTTTGCGTGAATTTGTTTATAGTGACTGTTTACTTGCACAGCATCTACCGCACTCCTTCCTTCCCCACCTGGATCCAGGGCCATGACAGAGTCAAGAAGACCGGAGGTAGGAGATGGCGCAGTTGAGCCCCCAGCTTTGCGCCCCACTCCACACCTCTCGGTCTACACAGCAAATGACCAGGTTTTTCACCAATAACAACAATGGGGAGGGCCGCAGGGGTCCCAATATGCGCGACGTCTGCCGGCAACTGGGTCTGCAACCGCACCCCGAGATGTCGACATTCGTTATAGTGCGCAATCCAATAACGCCTGTCAGAATCCGATATGGTCCCCGTGTTGGTCCAGCGCATCTACCACTTGGCCCGTTTGGGGAGCGCTAACTCACCTATACAGGAACAGGAAACGGCGTTCACCTGCGCGCTCCCTTCGTGGTTAATTAATCTGCTCAGACCAAATCTCAGCATAGAATATGGAGGCAGGGGGTTGCCGGTAAACCATCACTCAGGCAGCACCTAGCTCACGCGATGGTGGTCATTCGTGAGAATTTCGGCCACGTCGAACTTGAACGTGTGAGCGGGTTCGTCGAACGTGCCGCGAATTGGGAGCCGATGTCATTTTTCCTCACTGTTCACATCGAAATGACTTTATCTTAGAATTAGACGTTTTCCGTTTAGGGTGACTATAGTAGTTGGTATGGCTCATGAAATTTCAGTTGAACTTCTGAAGTAGTATTTCGGTTAGAAAGGATTATTTCGATTGTACTGCCCGATTGGTTATCATGCAGCGTTATCTTCAGTTATTTCAGTCGCAACAGGATACCGAGATATCGGCTTCCAATGACAGGTCTTTCTGTCCGCCTATAAAAACCATATTCGCTAAAATAACTATTTAAATAATACGGATTTTTCAACTGATTTGCAAGGCTTCTATAAAACCAAACATTTTTTCTAGAGAGCATTCACCGGACTATCCTTTCTTGCTCCTATTTTGCAGCAAATTGTGCTTGCTTCACATTTTATACTGGATGAAAGGCTATTTTTCAATGTAAAATTTTTTTCAGTCCTCCAGGTATTTTTAACCCTACTTACCGTTTCATTTGCTTTTAGGGCTTTCGAATTGCATTTAGGAAAAATCACACATTCCTCTATTTTACTAAAAAAGTTGCCATAACTCGAACATCTGTACAATGGATACGGTCCACGTTGTATACTTTTGGGGAGGGCAACGGTTTGGAAGTTATTATAAAAAAATACTCATTCCTCACAAAGACACATGCACCTCATACATTTCTTTTGGAGAAAAATATGTGATAGGTGTAAGTGAAGGGATCTAAGGGCACGCACATTTCGTTTTCATAAATTAATTGCCACTCTCATGACGACTCCTGAAAAAACAACTAGACATGCTGGATAAGTTGTCTCAACAACATTATAACAATCTGAATCAATATCCACCCGTTATACATATTTTAGAGGACATGGATTCCAAAAAAACCAAGTTCAAAAGTTGAGCTCATTGGCAGTCTCTTCGAAGGAAAGTGGCAAACTTATTATAAGCCTTTAAAACGGGTGGAGAGTGCATACTACTTAGGTTGTGGTCTTATTCAAACTGAATTGTGACTGGAGAGCCCTTCACAGCACTCGAGAAGGGGAAAGCGTTGCACGCATTTTAACGTGTGGGGTTTCAGTACCACAGGGCATATAATGTCACGTTGAGTCATACGCTACGGCAGGTTTCTTTTTGATTGGAAATCAACAATTGCAATGACTTCCCCGTCCTAATTGGTCAAAGCAGTTGACCATTCGGGTAGCGCGCAGGCCGGTGAACCAGGTGGCCGAGCCACCATCACACGAACACCCAAAACGGGTGATGAAATTTCAGCAATTAATTAATTGCATGCTGGCCATCAAGTTGTAACTGTAATAGAGTACTACCATTCTTGATGAAGGAGCCGTTAATTGTCAAAGGCATCAAGAAGCATTGGTAGAGGGGCGCTCGAAGATCGTTTTTACGGAACTCATTCGTCCCCGTGTGCCTTACGGGCTCTCTCTAGAGCCGAACCAGCAGCCGCAAAGCGGCGCATTATACAGACAGAATGGCATTACCGAACAAGACAAGGGAGACTGCCTTTTCTTTGTCGGCTACGTCATTCTGCCTATACAATATCATAGCGACTGGATCCCGTAAATACTGCAATTAATTGTTCATGCAGTACCCGTACCTGGCACTGCCTCGGATGATGGGTTGGAGTGTGGATTCAAAACGTCGGGTGAGCAGAGATCTTGCTCGAGCAATTGAATCTACTCCTTCTTGCAATCGTCCGTAACTACTTCCTGGAACTCACATTTACGCTTGTATCTGACATAGAATGAGTTGAGTGGAGAAAGGGACGAGACATTCAAAGTCAAGCGTCCTACTCCCCCTCCACCCACCCATTGGCCACTTCATAACTTCCATGCAAACACATAATTATTCCCTCTCCAGCAGATTAATTCGATTCAGCGTTGATTGGTGTTAATCGATGGCACCCTCAAGATGACAATAGCTGCGCACACTCCTGGGGGAAAACCAAGAGTTCCACCAATTGCCCAACTAAACACTCAGAACAGATGCATCTTTTGCCAAAAATCTTGGATGACACCTTCCAAATAAAGTGCATTCTCCTTTCTCTCGCCCCCTGTCTCTCTTGCCATCGGACATAGTGCTTGGAAGATTTTGACCTATCGGTGACTCTAAGTCTCCCGTCCCTTATCCATAGATAAGACTTAATCCACGCAATTCATGATACAGGAATCTATTAAGCCTCACCACTTTTTTTCAAAACTAAGGAAGGGACTAAAAAACGTCTTGTCGTCAAGCCTCTTTTTTTAATTTCCATGCAGCGTGAAAACTGTGCGAAAACTTTGTTTTTTTTTAAATTCATCTGACATAGGTAAGCAGTTGTGCATTTCCCCAGGTATCACATGATTAATCGGCTCGAGTGGAAGAAATTAAAGTTCGCCATAATTACATAAGCAGACTTCTGCGAGCGGTTGTCATGTATCGAATAGGGGTTGGTCTGTTAACAATCGTCTCAGCAGTAGCTGGCAATCTCGTGAAATAATGATCGGAATTCTGGAAGGTGTTTACGATCAGAAGGGATTTCTTAGGTGGGATTGTAATACTGCTAAAATGCAACTGAATCTTAAGATATTTCGCTCACGCCAAAATGATGGCCTTTGAGTCAGCTTCCTCACCGTGAAACTTTTTAAGACCGGGAGACTCCCATTCGTAGGGCACCGCATTCATCCATTTAGCAGTGCAGCTTATTTGGTAAACAATGTGGCCCACATCCTCGTAAAATTCCACAAATGCCACATGATGTCTTTCAAATGGCAAAGAAAAATGCATGATTTTCTTTACACAGAAAATATGCAACTTGCATTCTGTAGGTCCTAAACGAAAGTTAGACTGCAAGTCAAGTTCAAAATTATTCAGGTGTTGAAACCGCCTTTTTAAAGTCGAAAAAATATCCCTTCCCCGCCTACAAAATTCGAAGAAATCATGTTTTTTTCTGCCAAACGAGCACAATAGGGAATATTTCGATGCACGTTATCTACGGCAAATATAATTACATTTATAAAAGCATCGAATATCAATAGAGAAATGCATGCTACTTTGGCGGTTTTTTGTAACCGGATGTAGTGTTTGCAGGTAACCGGGAAGGAAGATACTCGGAGACCATCTTTTTGGCGTGAGCGAAATATCTTAAGATTCAGTTGCATTTTAGCAGTATTACAATCCCACCTAAGAAATCCCTTCTGATCGTAAACACCTTCCAGAATTCCGATCATTATTTCACGAGATTGCCAGCTACTGCTGAGACGATTGTTAACAGACCAACCCCTATTCGATACATGACAACCGCTCGCAGAAGTCTGCTTATGTAATTATGGCGAACTTTAATTTCTTCCACTCGAGCCGATTAATCATGTGATACCTGGGGAAATGCACAACTGCTTACCTATGTCAGATGAATTTAAAAAAAAACAAAGTTTTCGCACAGTTTTCACGCTGCATGGAAATTAAAAAAAGAGGCTTGACGACAAGACGTTTTTTAGTCCCTTCCTTAGTTTTGAAAAAAAGTGGTGAGGCTTAATAGATTCCTGTATCATGAATTGCGTGGATTAAGTCTTATCTATGGATAAGGGACGGGAGACTTAGAGTCACCGATAGGTCAAAATCTTCCAAGCACTATGTCCGATGGCAAGAGAGACAGGGGGCGAGAGAAAGGAGAATGCACTTTATTTGGAAGGTGTCATCCAAGATTTTTGGCAAAAGATGCATCTGTTCTGAGTGTTTAGTTGGGCAATTGGTGGAACTCTTGGTTTTCCCCCAGGAGTGTGCGCAGCTATTGTCATCTTGAGGGTGCCATCGATTAACACCAATCAACGCTGAATCGAATTAATCTGCTGGAGAGGGAATAATTATGTGTTTGCATGGAAGTTATGAAGTGGCCAATGGGTGGGTGGAGGGGGAGTAGGACGCTTGACTTTGAATGTCTCGCCCCTTACCCTGTCTCTCACAGCAGGCTCCGTTTCATTTTGCTATCGCCCGTACCCTGCCACAGTTGTTACCGTGCTGTGTTTTTGTGTCGCCAGTCCATGTGAATCCTGTACCCGGCCGGCTATCCATGTATAACGTCTGCAACCTGACTTTTTTTGCGAGAGTTGCTTGAACCTGCAAATGGCCTCGAATTCCAGAGACCTAACTCAAAGCTGTGTTTGGCATCCTCGTGTGATGTTTAAAGCGTCGATTTTAGATTAGAAACTGGATTCGGGCCGTGCTCCTTTTCATTTTATATTCTCATTCGCTCTTTAGAGGAATAACCCTACACTAAGTGCAACTGGGGAATCTATACTGTATTACTCAAATATCAGTACGAACACAAAACTGCAACTCTGTAACAAAGCACTTAACGCAAATGGAGAAATAAAGAACGTTATCTGATCTACCTTGCTTAACGCTAGGCACACTTTTATTATCAATAATCTTCAATAGAGTGACCTGGCTAGTGTCGAAAATAATATCTATCGACTCATACGGCAGACCTTCGGCTGCCTATTTTATATGCGCTCAGAATCAACTTCTGATAGGAAATGCTTTCGCATCTTTGTCATAGGGCGTGGCACAGAAAGATGGCAGCATCTAACGAGCAATTTATATATGCGTGTTTACGCCCGCGAATTTCGGGTGTGGTAAAACAAATAATGTCAAAAAGCTTATTGTTGCGTTTTACGACGTAAAATATTGCCATTTTGCTACAGGAACTTTGTGAAGAACAAATTGATTCTTGTTTCATAAGAAGAATACGTTTTTAAATAGATGCCCTCATCTGATTTTAATGAACTTACAATCACAATTTGCATTTCCGGAACGGACTTTTCTTAAAATCTTCTTGACTCTATGAACGTTCCCTTATAACGCAACGCATGCAAATAATAAACTTTGATAGATGATACCTAATAGCATAGGAAATGACTTGGATATCCGGAAACGTACAAGTTTGGCCTAATATTGACCTGTTTCCACTCAGTAAAACAAATCTGACATGGATTATTTTTCAGAAAAGAGCTTTCTGGGATTCCAGTTAACTCTAAAAACAAAACCAACGACATCAAACACATGCCGTACCACCAACTCCAGTAGCGACCTTGACATTTCATGAGCTAGGTCATCTACTGTATACTGCCAGCAATTTTGCTTCTTCGAGGGTTTGTTTGAGCCTGTTACGCATTCGGGGGGCCTTTGCACAACGCTCTGTTCGACATTCTCTGCACGGTTTTTAGGTGTCCGTTTTAGATCCGGATTTCCATTCGGTTCATGCTCTGCTTGCATTTACTGCCAATAATTTATCTGCACTTGCTGAATTTTTGGAATTTTTCGAGATCTCGTGCTGGACTTCGTCAATTTTGTCCGTCGTCGTGATAGAATAATCGTAGAAAGATTTCATATTGCTACACAAATATGCTGTATATGTAAGTCTGTTTCCCTCTCCCTGACCCGAACTGCATCTATCAAAAATGCCATCTAATTGTCTTTAAAACTGTGTTGCTTGCCGTAATTGTAGTCCATTTGTACCCCTTTGGAGACTAAGTTGACTTTGCCCTTCTGGACACACTTTTTTCATGGACCTAGCTAGTAGCCAGTTTTATGACCTCATTCTTTTTAAGCCTTCAACCCCCGTCAATCTCAGACTGTGCAGAAACATGATCAATCAACGTTAACTGGACGATTGACCTTTTAGTCTTTTCGCCTTGACTTTATTTTAACGAAACTGTTCCCCGAATCATTAATTCTGCCCCCTCCTACTTCAATGACCTAGCTGGACGTGAAGCACGTAACTAGCACTAGTAACTGCTGCACATATTTGAGGTGAATGTTAATGTTAATCCACCAGTGGTTTTATTGCCAAGGGGCCCAGGCGCCTACGCTAGTCCTTTGACTGTGTGCGCATGTGTGTGCTTTGTGTATTCGCGGATCTTTTGCGTGCGTAACCGCCAGCTAAACCCTGCATAGCAGATATTGCTTGTCAGAGCGATAAAGACGGAGCCCTGCCAGCTACACTACTCATTATCCATCCGCGTGCTGATTGGTCGATCAGGTGGCGAGACGTGTCAGAACGCGTATCCATCTGGCCCCGTACTCAAGTCTGTGTGCGCGTCGCGTCTCTCGGCTTGAGACCTTGTCCTGGCAGTACCCTGTAAAGCTGTATTGCGTGACCTTCAACTTGGCAAAAACATATTGAACACTGACTGTAAGCGCATGCACAGACCGTAGATTCCTCCGATGCGTGAGAGGCAGGTTTTTACGACGCCGAGATCTCAGAAGACAGAGATAGCAAGAGGAATTGTGCCAGGGTTTTCTGACTAAAGGTTAACATGGGGACAGGGCTTTAATTGTCGATGGGTGAATGAAACCAGTAGGGGCACCTGTTTTAGTGTTGATAAAATTCAGTGTACCAGGACTAACTACTCTCAAACAGTAAGAAATATGAATGTGTCTGTTGCACACTGTCTTCACAAGGACGATTGAGCTTGATCAGCTGGCTTTTGCCAAAGCGTTGAGTGCAGACAAAATCGGACAGAACTGCAAAGGGTTTACACACAGCCGTCATGCTCGTTAAACACCTGCCAAAAAGACGAGACAGCGAAAGTCGGTCACTTTGGGATCGACTTGCTCTACAAGCCATTTTTCTGGATGTTATATTTCGTGCACTTATCGTTTTTAGAATGGTGAGCCGACTAATCTCTTTGTAATGTCAGCAGTTCAATAAATAAGATGCAATAAGCTTTTCCTCTTTCTCGAACTATCACTTCAGATCTCTCGACTTTGTCAGCCTGGGGGGTTTCGAAGGCGTTGAAAGCGTAAATGGCAGCGTATCACCTTAGAATACGGTGGGTTTTTCGCATCTGGGTCGTCGCTTTCCTCATCTACATTTGTCCAACAGGAACTGCATTCTTCTCTTTGTTTATTCGTACTGACTTCGCCCGCACATGCCTGAAGGAAATTATGTTTTGCGTTAAGCGGCCTAGATATTTGCATCTGTCGCCAGTCTTCGGTCGGGGTGTACCGAAAATTGTGTTTCAACCCTGAACTATTTCAGAGTAAAGGCGTGCTCTCTTTCGCCCACACAGGTCACCAGCATTTCGGGATCTACAGCGTTTAAAAAAAATAGGTTGGATGCACAAATAGAGACCCTCCATACTACAAGTGGCCTTGCGTTAATTCCGGGGGGTCACTTGGTCTTGTGGCCCAACTTTAACCCTAACGCTGACCCCCCTAACTCCAACCCTAAGCTTTACCCTAGCTATAGCCTAATCCTCACGTTAGCCCTAACTCTAACTGAAACACCCTCTGGAATTCTGCGCAAAGCCACCTGTGGTGCGGAGCGATCCATATTCCTGTGCCCTACCCATGTCTTTTGAGGAAACGCATCAACGCACTTTTTCAGTCATCCCGTGGAAATGCCGAAACACCTGCGTGACGAGACACTTGAATTGTTTTTAAGCACTTTTTTGACATATCAGGAACCTAAGTAATGTTCCTCCCAACGGCCTGAAATATCCTCCGTTGCAGGTGTCTACTGGGCGTGCTATCGCCTCGCTGGCCTTAGTTTCTTTTTGTCCCGACAATTTCCAAGTTTTTTTTCCAATTTTTCCCTTCCTACTCCTCGTGTCTACCATTCACTTTACCTTTCCTCAGGTCCTAAGAGGAGAATGGTTTTATTGATAAGTATGCGGAGGGAAGAAGAAAGCTATCCTGACCTTTGAAATATATTTCATATTACTTTCAAACTCATGTTAAAGTCTATCATCTTGTTGAGTCTCCATGCGGCTCACACGTTGTGATCGGTGGAACACGGGCAGGCCATCAGTGGGTAAGTCTTTACCACACGTGTCCATAATGAGTGCGACAACGACTCGTCAGCCTCACACGTCAGCGTCATCCCTCAACTGCCTGCTCCACCTTCACTCCTGAGCAGCCCACAACCCTCCCTATACGCGTACTCGGAAGCAAAAGGATGGCGCTACTTTTCGCAGCGACCCCTTGTTCCAGTACAGGGGCTTTAGGGGCTCCAAAGATCAGTGAGATTGAGCGTGGACGTCTCTAAGTAACCAAACCCACAAAACAAGGGTCAGATATGCAAAACAGTGTCGGTCATTTGATGGCAACTGGCTAGTTTTATTCCTTTGAGGGCGAG
>CACRXP010000324.1:310338-354688 GCA_902702965.1 Spirometra erinaceieuropaei | reverse complement strand
CACGTTTCTACCCATTGTCAAAAGAATACAAATGACTTGCATGTGTTACTGTGTCCCCCCTCCTCTAATTGCGTGAAATCCTGGTATGTTGCGCGTGAGGGGCCAGGTCCTTTGCGTGGCACGCGCAGACGAGGTCACTAGCTATGTCAGCCATGGAGTCCACTTTCCACATCGGACAGTATACTGGCGCCTGGGAATGAGCAGAGAGTGTGAGATCGACGGTCCCAGCACATACAGTAGGTGAGCTAACTACTGAATTGTCAACCGAAATTCCGAAATGAAATTTCGTTTCGAAAAGATTAACTAGGTAGTTGTTAGACTAATCATCCTAGAGCATACTTCTATAATAATTAAGTTACGTCAGGATGCCGGCTTTTAAATGAACTTCCTTCAGGCTTCATGCAAAAACTACACTCTGTAAAAATGACTACTTATGTAGCATGCATTTTTCTCAAAGATTTCCGATGCCCTTAAAAGTCCAATTATGCTTCATGGAAAACATACATAAAAATATTTATTCTTTTGCTCATTCGGCAGAAAAATTACGCCTTCTTCTAATTTTATACTCGAAAGAGGGGCATAATTTGTTTTTAAAAAAAGTTTTGTAATTGTGGGACTTTTAAATACCGTGAAATGGCCGTTCATATATCGTCATGTCTCTGCATTTATCAAAGTGGCTTGTAAAGCTAACAATATGGACCAAATTCACTGCTAAATTTTATGAACCCTATATGGTCCCCCTGTATTACGTAGACAAATGTGTGGTTTTCCGTACGCGGAAAATTTACGTTTTGTAGCTTGTGAGCCCTGAATTTAAATGTAACGGTGGAGTGGGTTCAAAATTATTCGGGAATTGGAACGGTTCTTTAAAACCGAATTATACCCTTCCTTGGAGTATAAAATTGGGAGCAGACGCAATTATCTACGGAATGAGCGAAAGACCGAATATTTTTATGCATGTTTTTCATGCTCGGACCTTTGGGGCATCGAAAATAAATTAGAAAAATGCATGCTACATAAGTAGTCATTTTTCACAGAGTGTAGTTTTTGCATTCAGCCTAAAGGAAGTTCGTTCAAAAGCCGGCATCCTGAGGCAACTAAATATCATAGAATTATGTTGCAGACTGACTAGTTTTACAACCCTACTTAATTAATCATTTCGAAACGGAAACGCGTTTTGGAATTTCGGTTGGCATTTCATGATCTAGCCCACCTACTGTAAACCTCACTATGAAAAATCTGACGCGCTTGAAGCTCTCAGTGCGCACTAAAAGCCGTGGCTTGTGAGGTTGTCAATTGACGGGATAACTCGAACCTCGCGGTCAGCCCAGTGTGTGCATGTGTAAAGTGGGAGATCGGTGGACCAACAGTCAGGCTGCAATGACTTCGTCTTAATGTGGCCTCTATAGCGCTTCCGCTCAGTGCGATCCGAGCCCGATCTGGTGGCGCGTTAGGGTGAAGGTTTTCGCCGTATCAGCAACCTGCGCCCTCTTCAACCTCCAGTTTTGTAAAATAGGTCATGATACCGGGCCCAGGTGGAGGAGGAGGAGGAGGAGGAGGAGGAGGAGGAGGAGGGAGAGGAGGAAGAGGAGGAGAAGGAGGAGGAGGAGGAGGCAGTGCAGTAAAAGCTGCGCAAGTCCACTATCATCATGAACGAATCCACGTGCAAGTCACGGAACCTACTCTCCCCCCGCAGTGGAGCACTCGACAGATTTGTCAATCACGACCGTGGAACTGTCGTCGTGTGTGCATGTGTGTTTAGGGCTTCGTCCTTCTATGTCAAAAGGTCTGCAAGTGTGTGCCATGCCAATAGCAGTAAACTATGCCTTCGCAGCTTCGTATGCGATGGCAGTTCCGGGACACCTGGGTCCCTGCTGGTAGATGCGCTTGCGCTCCCGCTAGGTACACAGGTGGTGGGCATGGCTGCCCAGTCATCCTCGTCGCTCTGGCCCCTATTGGGGTGTTGTTGTTGTTGTTAGCGAAAAATCCTGGCCATTTACTGTGTGCACCAGGGACTGTGGTGGCACACTTAGGTGCGGCTCCGACCGTGCCAACCACCTGCACCCTCCCCCTACCTCCAGCTGGGGGTGGGGAAGGGAGAGTGCGGTAGATGCTGCGAAAGTCTACTATAACTATTAACTAACTCAGTTACAAGTCCCCGTCGCTCTTCGTCTTGCTGTAGAACACACGATGGACGTCGTCGGCAACGACCGTCGAACTGTCGTGTTAAGGGCTACCGGTCAACTATAGGTCGCAGAAATATCTTGCCCGGTGGCTCAGGGGAAAACCCAGCCACTTCATGCTTTAGGAGCGGAATGAGCTAACGGACAAAAAATCGGTGGCCGATACTTGCTTCTCCCCAACGAAATTTTCGCGTCCCAGCGTTCAAAAACTAAGCCGGCAGTCCATCGCCTTCTTGGCCTAGTCCATCCCTATAATTCAGGGTTGATTTATTCGAAACACATTCCGTTTCCTCAGTTTTCACCGGCGGTTTCTCAGTAGCCTGGCCGTAGGCAAGATTGTTTGCATTATCAACCAAAATGCTGCTTGTTCGAACCTCGTCGGAGTCACCAGTTCCGAACGCAAGATATTTCCAGTGTCAGCGTTCACGAAGACAAAATTGGTGGGGCAGAATCTACTTCGGTGATGAGCTAAAAGCAAGCCGGGTGCCATTTAGTTGAATTGTCCTTGCACAGGAGCATACCCAGGGTTCTATATCTGATTGGTTATCGTAAGGAGGAAATGCGCCGGTTAGCCATGCCAATGTTTACCAGATTGTCGATTGGTGCCCTGTGAACAGCCCGAGCTTTGTCTGTCCGCAGCCAATCAACTAGGGGCGCAACTTCGAATAGCATCGAGCGTCGATTGGCGGTGAAAGCAATCGATTGACAAGGGGTCTTAGGCTGGCTGAGGGCGGCATAGATTAGCGGCTGCGCTGCCAGTCGGGGGGCAGACTGTCACAGGCAAGTGAAGAGGCGCTGACTGCTGGCTGAACGCATGGGATTGGAGCTAAGAGCCGTCTCTCGTTGATCTAGAGGGCGAGCCTGCGGTAGTTCACTTAACCTGATTAGTAGGCAGGCACTGGCCTACTATTGCGTATTCGCTGATGGCACCAAATCGCATCAAACTGTAGTTTTTTATTATGGCTTGATATCGAGTAGTGGTTTGTAGTGCAAGTTATCGAC
This sequence comes from Spirometra erinaceieuropaei, assembly GCA_902702965.1. Classification (NCBI taxonomy): domain Eukaryota; kingdom Metazoa; phylum Platyhelminthes; class Cestoda; order Diphyllobothriidea; family Diphyllobothriidae; genus Spirometra; species Spirometra erinaceieuropaei. Next base: position 351,503 of record CACRXP010000324.1, on the reverse strand, counting down.
TAGATTTCCAACCATAAAGTGGACCACTATTTAAGTACCAAAAGGCCTACTGAAAAAAATGTAAGTAGGCCGTTTGTGGTGCATACAATGTGAGTCCTCAAAGGACGACCCTTGCAACCTTTATGTGCAGAACTTTATCGGAAACGTGATCTCGGTGCGCGCCTTCAGCCCAGTGGTCAGCGACTTATGGGGCATACCAGCGGCGCGTCAACATCTTGCCGGGATGCGCGATCGGTGTCACCGAGACCAGTCGAGCCCCAATGGACAGCAGCTGGGTAAGACACCGTGGGATCCGATCCAACCAATATGTCTGCACCAGTCTAATCTGAGGAAGTAACTACACAATTACTAATTAATCCGCCTATAACCAACCTGGAATGGTTCATAACTATGTAGAGACAGTGAGCACTGTTCTTAAAATGAAGCCGTAAATAAAGCAAGGGCGAATAGAGAAGTGAGTTTTATAATTTCGGCCAAAATTTATAGATGGACGTGGAGTGAATTAATCGGAGACGGATTCGTCAGGTCCTGGTCCGTCATGCAATATGTACTGCTACTAGCTTCGACGGCGCATGCATGCGACTGTCCAGTTGAAATTGGTTGTACTTACAGAAGGTGTCGTAAGTCATTAAGGACTCTGACAGAAGTCTGCGTTTGGCCACCCGAAACCTTTTCCCGTGCCGATAGATAGATATCAGTCGTGTGACAATATTTTGTCCGGAAGGTAAACGACGGTTTGTCGGCATATTTTGACTCGAAGAAAACAACTGTCCGACCTTTTCCGCGTACATAACGGTAACACTGAGCCATGTGGAGGTGTATTCTGACCGAGGTTACTTAAATTGCATTAACACCAAATGGCCTTCGGACGATCTGAGCATTCAGACGAAAATCTTTACGCCAATTCTTTTTGACACAGTCACAAGGGTCTTCAATGGTTGTGACATAAAGAAGGAACGCCATCAGCAGACGTAAGAGGATAAAAGACTCTTTGGACAATGACAACAACCTTGTTCCAAGAAAGCAGAAGTGAAAATCGATTTATACAAATTTGTATGACCTATTCTCCCCAACAACAAGAAAAACCACTTAAGGACAGGAGTTAATCTCCTGCCACTAAAAAGTCGTTCACTTTGTGAAACCTAAGGAAATCTACGATCAAAATTGCCTTTCAGACAGAACAGCACTGACAACCTAAGTGTAAGGCTTCGGAATTAAAATACAGCCAGTTTACGGTCTCTTGAGTTCTGCCTTCTCAAAAGTTTCCCATCTTATCGTCTGGATATCCGGAAGAACCTTAGAAACAGTGTCGATTAAGACAGTTTTTGAAAGGGTAGAAGAGAAAGAGAAGCAATTTAAAGGAATTCACAACGATGTAGGCCGAGCCGCTGCTCTTCAGCGACGTAATCAAACGTATGTCTGCATCTATTTCATCTTAGGTGAAAAATGAGGACACTTTTAACTTCGAAGTGATGCAAAAGAATTCTCGACAGAAAAAGGCACAACTTAGAACAATTCTCAAAATGAAGGGGCGGGAAGCTCCAGACAGTCAACAAATAAATTCCTGGGATAGCTTTCTGATTCTCGGGAATACGACTTTAGCGACTAACTACTCCTAGGCGTGCTCAATAAGGCCATCTTTTTCGGGGAAAATTGCACTGACCAATTATTTGATGCTGACTGCTTTTTGACGGTCAGGCAACGTCATGACATGCCACAGGGCATGAGCATGCGAAAGGCATTAAATAAGCATCAAGTGTTGCTTCTCGATTTCTAGACAAACACAGTTGTCTATAGCATGCAAGAATCTGACTTAAAAAATCTGTGGTGCTTCGTCTGAGACTGTGACTCAACAAGTTAGAAAAAGTAAGAGGGTATACTGACAATCCCATGGTAATTTTAAATGTCGATATGTGCTTTCCCACATAACAAAGCCACAATAGTGCGGTTTAGACGCATTTGTAGCCGCATGAGGCGTTTCCAATGGGCTAAAAACAGTAATTATTGGAGCACATAGAGACTTATGGCCGGGTATGGTAGGGGCTGCCTATGTCAAGGAAAGGGAAATGGGGAGCTGTTAACGGCAATGAGCAGCAAAGAATATCGCTAGTTCAACAATTAATATTGCTGATGTATACAAAACTACCTAAATGATGTAAGTAGATATTTTATGGGGTTGTAGTTCAGGGCAAACCTTTCCGTGTCCTATCACGCCTGTTAACAATGGCACATATTCCATAAACGCCGCCACTTCGTCTCTCATTCGTTCTTTTTTATACAACTAACGTCAGTGGCTCGAAAGTAGCAATGCTGTTCGTTGGGGAGTAGAGCCTTGTTCTTAAGCCACGAGGTGGCGGCATGTTTAAGATTTTTGTTTAAATTTCAGTTACGGTTAACTGGTGTTGTTAAGCACAGTAAAGGAAAGTGCCTCTTCTCATTACACACCACCTCTTCAAAAACTATGGCTAACCCGCACCTTAAAACCACCCTGAAGTAATTACGGCCAATGTTTTCACCAGCAAATAATTAAGTCGTTTTACAACCTAAATTAGGGAAATGAAAATACCGTCCTTATGTATTTACTTTCGCATTGATTCGCTACTTTTGTAAATTCATTTAGGGACTGCTGACGTGACCCAAGAAGACTACGTTGCTGTTGCGTCAAAGCAAGGTCAATGTCAAGCGTTCTTTGCCTGCACTAAGTCTGAGAGAATCCTTGACTCTTGTTGCATACATACGTGCATGACACACACTAGAAGCACACTGGCTACAGGTCAATCACCGGACCCAATCTCGTCGTCATTACATCGAAAGTCGGCAACAGGTCGCTGGCTGCAGCTGTGCTGAACCAAAATGGGAGTCAGACTGGCCCACGACACACGTCTGTCGGGCAGCGTGCATGTGTGAGTGACAGGTCTTAGTGTACAGTGGCTGACGCGACGTGAAGCTCTTCGTCTGTCTGGTCGGGTTTGGTCCTGCAGCCGCATTGGAACCCCGACTATCTGTAATAAAGGAATAGTGGTAATAGGGGTTTTACGGGTTGGGCATTCGGACACGCCAAAGGAAATGCCGCAAAATAGTAAAATTGAAAGAAGCACTTTTAAGTCGCCGGGGAACGTTTAGAAGAGGTGAGACCCAGGTGCAAAATGATGAAAGTGTGATAGCGCATGTGGAACAGTTTGCGGGGAAAGTCGGTGTGTAGACAAGGAATGCAAAAATGCAAAATGAAGACAAACAACCAATAGGAATGGGAAACTGTGGCACCGCTGTTTCCTCTCCAGAACAGAGTTGGTTCACATCACTTGGGAAAGAGGCCTTAGAATTTAACTGTTAAGCTCATCTCGAAGGAGACTATATCTTCTTGGTAGTTAGATTTCAAAGGCACAGTTTAATTTGGCCTTTAAGAGTTGGATAATTTATGCGTATTCTTAAATACAGTCATCTTTACGCGTTTCTCAAATAAATAGTCTCCATTTCTCATCAAGTTCCTTAAAGGGATCTTACTGAATATTTACGCAAACATCCTAAAAAATCGGACAACCGCAAACATTCCTATAACAAAATGCTTCTGGGCTTTGATAGTCGTGCTTCATGAAGTCACAACCCTCTACAAAGTGAGGGAGGACAACAGGGTTTTGTGTATTTGGGGGTAACTTGATTATATTCTTTTACCAACACTGAAAATTTAATAAATATATGGCAAATAAATGACGATTTCTACATTCTATCCCCAACTTAAGAAGATAGCGATGACCTCTGAGACGAAGCTGTGGAGTCTGAGACACAAGAAGGATTCACGTTGAAGGGTTCGTCGCTTTCACCTTCACTTTTGCGTATTCGCTGATGGTACCAAATTGCATCAAACTGTATTTTTTATTATGGCTTGATATCAAGCAGTAGTTTGTAGAGCACGTTATCCACTAGATCCCCAACCATAAGCAGAACCACTATTTTAATATCAAAAGGCCTACTGAGAAAATGTAAGTAGACCTTTTTGTGGTGCATACAATATGAGGCCTCAAAGGGCGACCCTTTCTAACCTTATCGGATACAAATCAGGGGTTTGAAGTAAAGTCACCAATACAAAAGTTCTTTGGTTGGGCGACAACTTTTCTGTAAACACGGCCTGAGACCAGCCAACATCAGCGGGGTAGCCGGGCAATGTTCCCACCCACAAATTTGCTAGACTGTAGTTTTATTCGAAAGTTGCATTATTTACCATACTGACAGAGAAGGTATCACCAACATTATTAGTTAGCTGAAAATGACATAACCACACACGGGTATTGAGATTGCTTTTGTTTATCAGGGGTTTCGCGTCATCACACAGCTGGTTGTTTATACTGCGCCAGTCATCAAGTATAAATTTGCCAACCCCGGGTGGTAATTTTGGCGAGAAAGCTGTTTGCATTCGGAAATCGGTGACGTCGTTGTAGCGCACTCATATAGAGCTGTGAGCGCGACTATCCAATCATGTCAAGATTGCAAGACCACAATGATACTCCTCTCTAGACTTTCTCTCCTCTTTCCAAGAGGGGTGATACTTCGTTGACTCCCAAGCGCCGATCCTACAGCGCACGTTCTTCCTAAGTTTGTAATTGTGGAGTAACTGCTTTCAACTTATCGAAGGGGTGATGTTAGGGTCCGACGCAGTAGATGGAGGTTTCACGTCAGAAGAAGAAGAAGAAGAAGAGGAGGAGGAGGAGGAGGAGGAGGAGGAGGAGGAAGAAGAAGAAGAAGAGGAAGAAGAAGAAGAAGAAGAAGAAGAAGAAGAAGAAGAAGAAGAAGAAGAAGAAGAAGAAGAAGAAGAAGAAGAAGAAGAAGAAGAAGCGATCACTGGAACATGCCGTTTATTGACCTGACGTTTCGGATTCTCCCTCGAACCCATCATCAGAGGCGGTTGCAGGCAAAGATAGTGGAGGCACGGAGACTGCAGTATTTACAGTACGTAGCCGCCGTGAGTGCCACATGCTCACTATAATTAGCAGTTCTTGTGATCGCTGCGGGGGTCGTAATTAAGGCGATGATGGCTCGTTAGTCCGCGTCCGAGTCGTTAATGGCCGCGATTTCGTCATCCGTTTTGGACGTTGATGTGGTTACTTCCCAACAATTTTGCTCGCTGTCAACAGGACAGCTGAGTGCCCGCGCTCTCCCCACATGATTGATCACCCTGCTCAGGGAGTGTCTCAGCACTGGATATGGTACCAGAAGGTCATTGCGCTTGTTGATGGATTGCGAACCTGAGAACCATAATTCGAGTAGTTCGCGGCTCACGTGCGGTCGTCAGCTCTCGCGAGGATTCTAAACTCTTGAAACTTGAAAATAGGGCCCGGTTCCGTGGAACGAGCTGCTACCTGAGAGCTGGTTTCATTTGTTGAAACTTGCGACCCAAGTAACTCAAGTCGGTTCGGCTGCCGCGAGCGACGATGTTCACCGTGGGGCCCACAGCTTAGTGGGCGCAGGACGGTGACTCATAAGTGAATCAGTTCACTGTGATACCAGACATATGCAGCGCCTATCGCACTCTCACCCCCCTCATTTAACTGCACTATGGGGCAAGACTGAGTCAGGACGACCAGAGGCAGATTCGAATGCAGTGACAGTCTACGCTTGCCACAGACGATCCTGTCCCCGTCGGAGCTGAGCGGCGGCTCACCTCCCTTGCTGTTGGAGCCGTAGGCTGTCTTGATTGGTGGGAAAAGATCTTTCGTTCCAATGCACTCACATAGCCTTTCGGTTCATCCACGCTTTCACCAAGTTGTGACATCTGAAGAAGGTCGTGCTGTTTCTGTCGGTCCCGCGGTTGACGAGGGTTTTTTGCAACCTAAGCCTTTCGGTGGGCAGAATGCGAATTTATTCGTCGCTGTAGTTGAACCAATCCTGGTGTTTACGGCGTGGACAACGGAGAACTTCCAAGCCGGCGAAATGAATGATGTTCCGCAGTTAGCACCACGGTGGCTTTGTCTTCCTGAGTATGCGGTCCACCACAGCGTTCAGCCAGTCGATATCTGAAATCGAAAGTGAGCAGATGCATTCAATAAAACAGCACTAAACTTACCTGGTAGTCATTCGCCTTGGGGTCTCACGCAAGGTTATGGTCGAAGCTCTCCCCTGGAGAGGACGGAGCGGTGATTCATTCAGAGTTTGGTGTCGTAGCTCGCTTTTGCTGCCAGCGCGTCCTCTCGATCTCGCCTCCAGACGAGAACTTAATCTAGCAACTGCCAGCGCCACGATCGAGGGAGCACCCAGATTGCCTTCTTGCGCGACGGAAGAGGGAAGAGATTGTTGGTCAGGAGGAGACGGTGTTCTGCACAGGTTCCGAGAAGGAGCGGCTGAGCATTCCCGACGGTTGTTTAGCAGGCATTTTGGCGTCACTTACGAATCCAGTCTGATTAAATTCCTGATGTAATTCATCTTGTAGCATTAACTAATGCTATTACTAAAGGTAAAAATTCCCTTCCGTTCCCATTGCACTTAGGCTTGTAATCGTTAAATTCCTCCTCTGCCTTGTCGCCTGGAAAAGTGCAGTAACACGCCTAACAACTACATTTCGCTCTAAGTTGGGAGTTACCCTCAATGCTTAACGTTACGCCGAGTGTGTTATCTTCAACGGCCTCGGACGCTATGCGTCGAGAGCCTTCATCTCTTCTTGTCCAGCCAATCACAGACATGCACGCGTACACAGCCAATCCCAGCTCTCACAGTCGTGCGCTGTGACTGGCCTAGAGACGGGCGGAGAGCTTAACCTCATTGACGGACGTGTGTGGGCTAGTCCCGCGTTCAGGGGCCGATACAGCCGTTTCCACACAGAATAAATACACTTACTGGGAGTGTACCCTCCTACCCCGGCTATAAAGGGCTCGTTCATGCCCGTGGCGGTCACTATACCCACTTTTCTTTAGACATAGCAACTCATGAATCACGGGCTTTTGGATAGTGCCTGTGCTGTTAGTATGAAATCACCTTACCCTAAAATATACTACTTGCTGCCTGTTTGCAGTTAATGAATATTACGCGGTCATCCGCTGTGGCTGATGGACTTCGGCCCAAATATTCACGCATAAAAAAACTTAGGCCTGAGTATATAGACCTTAAATATTCTGATCTACTCCAAGTTCGCAGTTAATTTCTACGGAAATTAAAGAGCTACAATTTCTAAATTGGAGTATTTACCAGAAAGCAGACGGGGAACGCTGGGAAACCCACTGACGAGTCGAATTCATCGCAGCTGTGTCATGCAACGTCTGAATATCGGCGAAACATGCGTGTATGGGCTTTTGGCTAGTATCTGTGCTGTTAATATGGAAATACCCTACTCATGAATCAGATTCAGTCTTCCGGGGCGGACGAGAGTGAGCCATTATGTCACAGTTCGACTGTTGTGCCCGACGACGTGTGCTCCACAGCAAGGTGAAGCAGGCATGATGACTTGCACGTAGAAAAGTCCATAGTGAGAGTTGACTTGCGCAGCATCTACTACACCCTCCCCTCCCCATCTGGGCTTGGTGCCAAGATATAGCCAAGAAGACCAGAGGCGGGAGAGGACGCAGGTAGTTGGTACGGCCGGAATCGCACTTAGACGTACCACCACAACCCTTGGTTCATTACAAACACTTGATCGGGATTTTAGCCAACAACAAAAGCACTACAACGGGTCAGAAAGACAACGAGTATGACTGGACAACCATGCTCGCGATCCGTATATCCCGCGGGGACGCAAGCGCATCTACCGGCTGGGAAACAGGTGCCAGGTAACTGCCAGGGCAGATCAGGCCTCGAGGGCTGTGATTTGCTCAACCGTGGCAAAGCAGATGCTTTCATGTCTTGAGACCCGGCTCAGAAAAAACCGATAAAACTTGGAAGGGAGGAAGATCTGAACAGAGAAATAATATGACATGAACCGCCGAAAGTAAGTTTGAGGAGGTCAGTTGCTGTGAGTATTTCAGGATAACAACGGCAAACCCTATCCATTGCACTATGTCTGCCCAGTAAAAACAGAAGTCTGCGCTCGATCGTCTTCATGGTCGGTTAAGCTTCTGGCGTCTCGAGTAGTGGATGTACCTGGGGCAATACGACCATCAGGCCAAGTCTCGGTTAGCAAGAGAAGACGACATGCAGCAGAATGAGGGGTTCGTTGTGTGCAGAACCCCGAGTTGCCGTCTATGGTGACAGTGGTCGCTAGCGAGGGCATGGTGTGTGTGCTGAGAGTGGTTAGTCATGCCTGAGAGAGAGAGTGTGTGTGTGTTCTATCAGCTGTTTGCGTCGAGATTTCTTGGAATGCCTGTGGGCCTGTCGTGAGGGGGCCTATGAAGCAGTGGCCGAGTGATGGTGTTTTCAAGGAGGAGGGGGGCATGGGCGTCTGTAAGTGTCTGGGTGCGCACCGGCCCAAGTTGAAGCCAGTTGGCTGTCTGCAAGTCAGCGCGTCGACAATGTTGTTTTGTGGCAGGAACCTTCGTGATGAAAGTGAGCGACCTCGAGTTGTGCGCGACCGCTGTAGTAATGGCGGTCGGCCGCAGTCTGTGGCGCATCGTCACAACAGGCTGTTGGTGTCAGTTCTACTGAACTAAGATTGTTTATTCTAACGGCGACGCACTTCATCCTCAAGAAACTCCGATGAAGATCAGATATATGGTTTTATAGAGGAAACGAGTGGGCAGGAATCCTGTAACACGGGGATGGTGGTAATGGCGGTTTTATCGGTGGGTATGCGAAACTGGCAGAAGGCTGTTTTTAGGAAGAAAAAGTGGAAAAATTTCATTTGCACCGCTGGCTTGTTTTAATGCACTGATAAGGCGTAGGAACGCGAGCGCGCTACTTTGAGTACTGGAAATTAGCAGCCGCAAACTGATGGAAAGTAGAAAAATCGGAGATATTCCAGACAAACTAATCTCGGCCCATGATGATCAATCACTTTTAAGGAAACAGTAGGAAGAATATGCCTTTAAATTCGACTCTTGTGATAGCTACGACTACACATATGAATGAATTCAACAACGCCGGCAGCCTAACCCATAGTCCTAATCGAGATTCTGAGGTTTTTTTCCATTAAAAAAAGATTTCCTAGGTTGGTTTATAACACTGGTTATCGTGTAGCCTGTTCTTAAGATATTTCAGTCGGTCCAGAATGCCCGCATTTGAATAAACCTCCTATCGATCTACCTGCAGGACTATCCGGGCGGTTTGAATTTTTTCCACTGATTTTAATTACCCTTATAAATTCGAAAACGTTTTTAGAAAAAATGCATAAGAATCTTCCTTCTCATGTTCACTTGACAACGAATCACATCTTATTCAAATTCTATTCTTAGAAAGAACATATTTCGGCCTTAGAAAAGTTTCTGTCCATCTACCAGTGCGGCTTATAAAGTTTACAATATTTTCCACATTCATTCCAGAATTTATGAGCCCTCTATGACCTCTTCCTGATAGCATGAATAAATATATGATTGTCCTAACATAGAAAGTTTGCAACATAAAGATTTAAAACGCTGAGCGCAAATTCGATTGTAAGTCGAACTTAAAATTATTTGGAAATGGAGAAAAATATCTCGATAATTGGAAGGTGTCCTTTCTTATGGTATAAAATTTTGGGCAGACCCCCCCCCCCCAATCTCAGCATAAGTTGGCCGACCGATTCGGATTCGAAGGTCTCAGCACATCCGACGCAATCGAATCTATCACGGTGAGCTAAAAGTCGTGGCATGGAAGGCTACCCCTAACGATTCCACTCAGACCACGCAGTCAGCACAGTGTATGTTTGTGCGTTGAGTAACCGACTGCTGGACTGAGAGTCAGGCTTCGATGGCTCCTTTTAATGGCACCCTCGCACATGTTAGATCTGAGCCGCCTATCCTCCTTTAGTGTGTAATCCTGGTGCGTGTATTTGAGAGGCCAGGTCGTGCGTGTGACGTTCGCTGACGGGCTTTCTAGCCCTGTCAGCCAGGGCGTGCACTCTCTGCTCAAACAGTAAACTGCTGTCTGGGAGTGGAGAGTTAGAGCAAGATCAGCGGCCTCAGCACATATTCCTATGACGTACCTATTTAAAGCACTTGAATCCACCACAGCGCGTTAAAATCCGTGGCTTAGAAGGCTGGCAACTGAAGGGATAGCTCGGTCTTCTCAGTCAGCTCAGTGTGTGTTCGTGTGCAATGGCTGACTGGTGGACCGACAGTCAGGCTGCAAATGGCTCCTTCCTAATATCACCTATATGGCGCTTCCACTCGGAAGAACCCGAGCCTGCGTTGTGGCGCACTTGGATGCGAATCCTCAACCTGCCGGCCACCTGGGCCCTACCCTGCTGGAATTGCCGCAAGTTAAAATGCACATCAGAGTCATGAAAATTGAGGACAAAATAAATCCCAGGTAGGAGTCGGGTATAGTACATCCTATCCCTTACCTGGACTGACCTAATTCCAAAGGTCAAACGGCTCGGGTCGCACATACGCGAGCATAAGTTGGCTGTGCGGTAGAATAGCGAATTGCTCCAATTGGCTGCCCGCAACTTCGAATCGGGCCGCGAGCATGACGTCGCAGCCACTGAGGTATTCATGGCTGTGCAGGACGTATTTTAAAAGGCATTGCAAGAGACAGCTGGAATTCTGTGTTATTTCTGAGACGAATGTAAGATTTTGTTCACTTTATTCTAATTTGTTGCTGCCTACTTTTTTCTGGACGAATACTCCTGTGGCGTAAATATTGCCCACTTCCCTTATTACGCCATCCGGCTTCACGTGATTATCAAAACTTCCTTTTGCTGGTAAAGCCTGCCTCTATACGTTTGCCCAGGAATATTGCTGGAAGGAACATGAACGCTGTAAGCACGTTTACCAGCCGTCCGCTCGTGCTCTCCATGTAACGCTTGTCAGAAAACATTATCCTTGAACTACGACCGCTGGATTTTTTGCATATGAGACCGCGTCAGCGCATATTCCTATGACGTACATGTTTAAAACACTTGAATCCACCACGGCGCGCTACAATCCGTGGCTTAGAAGACAGTCAACTGAAAGGATAGCTCAGTCTACGTAGTCAACTCGGTGTGTGCTTGTGTGGAGTGGTTGACTGGTGGACTGACATTCGGGCCGCAATGGCCCTTTCGTAATATCACCTCTATGGCGCTTCCACTCGGAAGAATCCGAGCCATTGCGGCGGCGAGCTTAGATGCGGATCCTCGTCCTGCCAGCCACCTGTGCACTACCCTGCTTCACGTCTTCTTAGCTATGTCTTGACAATGGATCGAGATGGGGAGGAAGAGAGAATTCGGTAGATGCTGCGTGAGTCCACTATCCATATAAGGTAATTCACACCCAAGTCACTGTCCCTGCTCCCACCCTGCGGTGGAGCACACAATGGGCATCGTCATAAACGACGGTTAAACTGTCCATATGCATGTATATATATATACGCAGAGTGCCCAGTTCCGACTTATTAGCCATAATCAGCCGGCCATATCAAACCCCAGATTTCGCAACCTCTGAAGACGAGTACCCCGTAATGCGATCGATGAGAGTCACGATGGACAGCAACACAACTAGCACATGGGATTTTGTAAACAACACCTTTTCTATCGAGGAAGCCAACCCTGTCCCTACCGTGCACAAGCTGTGTGGTTAAGGTAGTTGCCGGCTGGTGTGCTATGTGTATCTGATGGGTACCCGCATAACTTTGTGCGTCAATGCATGAGACACCAGCCATTCAAGGGGAAAGTATTTCCGATGCTACGGCCATCCGAGAACCAAAACAAATCCTCCATACGTGGAAACTGCGTCTGAACTAGTCGAAAGGCAACTAAAAACATCAGATGCATAGCACACCAGCCGGAAACTATCTTACGCACGCAGCCTGTACACACTAAGGTCAGGGTTGGCTACTTCAAAAGAAAGGGTGTTGTCTACAAAATGCCATATTCCAGTTGTGATGCCGTCTATTATGGCCAAACTAGGAAATCTCTCTCGACCCGTAGATAAAAGTCAGTTATCGATATGCCGATTGATGCATGCATCATCTGAGGAGACGAGATCATCTATCCCAAGTGGCTATGCACACACTGGACACTGGACACAAGTTTGCATGGGAAAACACTCGCATTGTTGGCGCCTGCCCAATAAGGAAAGGCCGCGAATTCCTGGAGGCAATGCACTCAGATGAGGCATGCATCAATCGGCATATCGATTTAGAGGCACATACAAATTTCTCAAGGATAAATGGAAGCGAGCGCAGCCAATGCCGGGGGATGACGAGAAATCATTGACACTGATTGGCGCGGGCTTCGGCCAACCATAGAATCCCTTGTTCGACACGGTTAAATAGTTAACTGTTTTTGTACATAGTTCAAAAGTCTGACGACGAGCTGGGGAACCAGACTCGAAAATCTACGCACTAAAGGTTATTCTCTTCCCAAAGAAGCTTACTTATTTTAAATATATATATATGCATATTTATGTATATATGTGGGCTTTTAGTGGCCCTATTCCGAGCGCCTGTCGCAACGCTAGGCCTCTCGCGAGGGTCTACACGTACGCACCAGGGCTGTCTGGCGTTCGCCCACTCGATCTTCAACTGCCCAATCAGATTCAAGGCCGAGTCAGACCTGTCCCGGCTCAAGACGCTTGGACGCGTACCCTGACGGGAACTTGAGGCGCCACCCTCCCGGCTGCTAACTACTTCCGACCCCTTTTCCAGTTATTCTGTGCAGAGCAAACAATCCTCCCAACTGGCGTCCACCTTCTCTTTCCATTCAGGACTGGGCCTGGGCTACTCAGATACAAAGCCGATTCAGATATGCCCTCCCTCAAGGCGCTCTGACGCCTGTTCTGGCGGCATCGGGCGTGTGTCCGTGTCCGGCTGGCGACTTGCTCTAACCTATTGCTCATTTATTCTGCACGGAAGCGTACAGCTTCTTTTTCTATTCAGTGCCGAACATGAAGGTCGTAGGGACTTAAACTGCCGCGGTAAGGGTCGGTTACGCTGCTCTGGTCCCAAGTGTAAGCGCAATGTGGGCACTGAAAGTAAGGCAAGCCGAAGGCGGATGCTGAAATCGCTAGTGGGAAAGTAGTCGAGGCTGAAACGGGAAAGGCAACCTGATGTATGAAAGATCTGCCGCGAGATTAAAGGGAGCTTAGAATCACCGCAAAAGGCCTGGCAGACCGGACACGTGGGGCAACGATACCCCAAACCTGAAGCCAAACCTAATCCTTAACGTAATTGTAAACCTAACGCTAACCCTAAACTTAGCATTAAACCTAACCCTAAACCAACTGCAAACCCTGACCCTAACCTTAACCATGACCCAAATTCTAACCCTAACCTTAACCCCAACTCGAGACCTGGCCTCAATCATTACTCCAACCCTAACCTTAAGCATAACCCTACCCCAACCCCAACCGTAACACTAAACGTAGACCTAAAGTGCACGCCACGGCCTAACTCTAACCGGACCTCTCAAACTTAACACAAGCCCCAACCCTGAACTCAGTTCTCAGCCTGACACTAACCTAAATCCTAAAACTAATCCTACCTCTAAACCGAACCATCAGGTTGCCCTTTTCAGTCTTAGCTTTGGCTACTTTCCCACTAACGATGTCAGCATCCCCCTTCAGCTTTGTCTACCTGCAATGCCCCCATTGCGCTTGCACTTGGGACCGGGACAGGGTAACCGACCCCAACTGCTTTGCACGCGGACATTTGCCGATGTTTCAGGTGATCTTACTTCGGATAAAGATGGTGAATAACATCCCTCACCTGGTAAATACCGTAGAAAAGCTGTTTTGGGTAAAAGAACTATCAGAGGGGGGTTTTTCACTTAGGCCTTTCTCTCAAGGCTTTGTTGGGATATCGAGTTGTCTAGCGATCAGGTCTCGCAAGATCAAAGCCATCACTAGCAAACAAAATTTCCCTTACAACACATTGCGTCTGAAAATGCCTGCAAGGAGTGCCTTTACAGGGTAGTTTTGACAGCTATGAGATCTGGAGCGGGCACTTGAAAAAAAACAGAGAGTTTGCTGACGGTTCAGGGACACCTGCAACGTCGACGACCACCGTATACTTTTATACAACAGTGTTGAATCTTGAAAACATCGAATAAGGAGAAAAATGCCTCACAATCTTCGTCTTGTGAAGCACAAGTGATCTGATACTAAAAAGGCAAAGTTGCCGGCAAGTAGTCATTGAGGCATTTACTGAAAATCATTGCTGAACTTGTCCTTATTCAGCTCCTACAGATTTCTGTTACGTAGCTTAGTTATCACAAGATCTAACTCGGTCGCCTGCGATGTGAGCATCCTTCGTTTTATGATTCATTCTAAAGCCCAGTATCCCATATTTCACGATTTTACCAATTCGTTGGGTAACACGTGCTGTCATTTAAAATAAGGAGTATGACGCGATGTGACAAATATTATACATCAGTAGGAATATGACGTCACAGAATAGGCAATGAATATGAGACAATGTACTTCAAGACTTGACCAGATGTCCCCTAGATCCTGCGAGTAACTTCAGATGAAACAAACCAAATGATCTGGATCACTGTCTGCGTCATAGGCTTCAAGGTATGGGGACAAAGATGACACTGATTTACTAGCTTGCTTGGATAAATCCGCAAACAAACAATGCGAAGGCGTCTGGATTACTAGTCGGCAACGTAGTCCTCGTTACGACGTCACAGTTTGCCCAGACGCCACAACTCGAGGTGGTGTCGCAACAACCCATTAACCTAAACTTGGTTCGCCAGCGAACTCCGTCAAGCACGCATCATAAGATAAATCAAGTCAAAAGAATGCTTAAGGAAGAAAGACTAGGCAGCAGAACTAACAGATAATCACTCCCACTTATATCCATGCTTACCTGGTTACTACGTGTTTTCGTTAGGTAGACGCCTGTACTCCGTAATCGACCTTGGTGCAGTACTTTCGGGTGTACAGTGCGTGCACAAAAATATGCTTTCTTTTACTCATTTGATGGAAAATAACATTGTTTTCATATTTGATGTCAGAGGAAAGTGTGCATTTAGGTTTTAAAAAAGTTTCCAAATTCCCGAATAATTTTGAGCCTGATCTGCTATTGTATTAGCGTTTAACGATTTCAGTCTACAAGGTTCATGCCTTCTGTGTAAGGAAAATCATATATTCCTCTATGCCTTTGGGAAGATACAACATAGAGTTCATAAGATTTTGCAATGGATCTAGACTGTGTTGTATATTTCATGAGGAGCATTAGTAAGCGTACATGTGCTGTCTTGCATGCATGGACATCGCACGGTCTTAAAAATCTCATAATTAGGAACTTTTTTAAACCCTAAATATACACTTTCTCCGAGTATAAAATATGAAGACAATGTGGATCTATACCAAAGGAGCAAAAGAAAGCATATTTTTGTGTATGTTTTCTGAAAATGCATTTAAATTTATAAGACCATCAAAAGTCAATAGGAAAAATGCATGCCACTTAAGTAGTCATTCTTTTGCCGTGTGGTTTCTGCAGAAGGTCAAAAAAGCATTCAAAAGCCGACATCCTAGCGAGTCCGAAATGCTATAGTATTATGCTGCATGCTAATCAATTTTACAGCCCCATCTAAGTAATCCTTCTTAATCGAAAACGCATTTCGGAATTTCGACTAACATTTCATGAGATCTGTCACGCACTGTACGTTCCCCATATTCGTTTCCTTGGACTACAATGGTCCGATGACTATTCGACCATCTACCCCGTAAATATCACACTCGAACGTATGCTCACCTTACTTATTTGCTTGATTGCACCGTGTACGCCATAAAGCCCCAGAAAAATAAAACTTAGCAACTTTTACGATAACACTATTTAGACAGAGTCTACTGATATGGTTAAATATTTAATCATTATGACGTATTGTTATATGAAGAAGATTCGCTGTTCAAATAATAAATGATTTAATGGTAAATGAACAATTTAGAAATGTGCACGTTAGTATGAGATGAAATCACTAGGGGGTTGGTTCTATTGGCGCCGCTCCCGCCTTCAACAAGAAGGCTGGAGTGGTGTTGGGGGTTTCCGAGTTCAGGGGGTGCCGTGAGGCCTGGGGCTTGATTTTGGATGGGGTTGTTATGGGGTAACGATAGGGTCTAAGGCCAACAAGTAGATGGCAACTACAAATATATTCCCTACGATTTAGTGTGAATGTGATCACTTCCCATTGTTCGAAATTTCCTTCCCTTCTTGACTAAATGTAGATTTAGCAGCTGCGCTTTATTCAATGTCCGTTATTTAAAGCAGGCATAGACAGCAGAGTTTATTGGAACCAGTAAATTTCGTGAAGGCTTATCAGCTGCAGCCTGTCGTTGCATAACACACATAACAAGTGAAAAAATACAGAGGTTTGAACTTCCACAAAGAAAATCAATATAAAACAGAAAGGTGATCGCATACTGCACGTAGACTAATCAATAAAATGCTAACTTGAAAACGCAACATAGGAAAGTTGTCAGCAAAATTGAATATGAAAACACTTTACAAAATATATGTAGACGACATTTTTGCTATTTTGATAACGACGAGGAAGTTGAAGACCTACTTGTTGCCATGAACAGTCTCCATCCTAAGATTAAATTAACAATGGAAAAGGAGCAGCGCAACATGCTTTCTTTCCTGGATGTCCTCATGACTAGACAGGAAGATGGTTCAATAAGGCGATCTGTTTTCCACAAGGATAAATTGAAAGGTCAATCCCTGCACTTCTTGAGCTTTGTGCCGATGCCACGAAAGCGAAATTCGCTTTACACTCTATTCCAAAGGGCAAGAAACGTTCGCTCTATTGAAACGCTGGATGATGAAATTTCTTGCCTCCAAATGGCCTTGCTTAAACGGAGATATCCAACACGATTCATCGAAAGGTATAGCAACACTTTACGACCAAAATTGACGGAGCAATCATTTCCGAAAAAGCCCGTTGTAGTATCCTTACCCTTTAAGGGAGACAACATCTCAAATACCATCAAGCGGCGATGGAGGTGCGCCATTGAAAGACCGTATAACTCAGCTGAACTCATATTCTGCAGCCCTACTAAGGCTAGCCAAAATCCACGGGCGAAGGATGTCTTGCCATTGCACGCCACGTCGAAGTGTGTTTACGAATTCACATGTACTTGTGGATGCAAGTACATTGGGCGAACGCAAAGGCAACTGGCAGCCAGGTCAGTTGAGCACCCGCCTAACTGGCTTCTAAGGCAGGATAACAAGGTTCCGCTGTCTTCTATTCCAAAACACCTCCTTGATAGCGGTCATTCGGTTGAGCCCAAAACGTCTTTTTGAGTATTAGTTCGAGCACGAACTACTCGGTTATTGCGCTACCTGGAGGCAGCCTGTATACGGCGGGAGAAACCCGACCTACGTAAACAGTTAAACCACGTGGCCAACCTCAACTTGCCCTGGTAGATCTGAGCCCTTTTGATTTACGAAATCCCTCGACGTGTTAACTTTCCCATTTTCTTTCCTATGTTGCGTTTTCAAGCTAGCATTTTATTGACTAGTCTGCTTTCAGTATACGATCACCTTTCTGTTTTATATTGATTTTCTCTGTGGAAGTTCAAACCTCTGTATCTTTCTCACTTGTTATCTGTGTTATGCAACGACAGGCTGTAGTTGATAAGCCGTCGCGAAATTTATTGGTTCCAATAAATTCTGCTGTCTTTGCCTGCTTTAAATTCCTGCTGGGGAAATATTGCTTCAATTTTCGTTATCTTTTGAAAATTGCTTTTTGGTTATTTTTTAACATTGCGCCACTTCTTTTGTCAAATGACAGCGTACGATAAGACTTTCTGCAGAAATTTATCTTGTCTCTGTGTCTTCTTGCTCTCCGTCCTGTGTGTTGCCCCACCCGTAAAACTCCCTCTACCACCATTCACCGTATGACACGGTTCACAGGTTAGCTCAAGTTAGTTGTGGGTCCTACACCCTATCGTTGCCTGTTATAGTTCAAGCCAGCTCCCAAACCACTTTTACAGATGCAGTTTTCAACAAAGCCACGGCGTCCAAATGACTATTTTGCCTCCGTGGCTACTCCGGCGTTAAAAGCCTACACTTAAGGCGGCAGTACTTACGCCCGAGAGCGGGAGAATGGCGATTATCGATCGAGATAGCCTGCAGGAGAGAAAGCACGCGCTGCCTTTGGCTTTGAGCCACAACCTCCGGACTTCAAACGCGGTCGCCTGGCATCGCGCCAACGGCAATGGACACGCTGGTCTGCAACTTCCTAGCTTTTTTGCGGTTCTCAAATACGCCTGTCCTGAAGTCAAGGTTTGGAAGACATCGGATTTAGAAGCGGCCCTATGAGGAGCGTAGTTTGACTCAAAATCGAAAGCCCTGCTCTGGCTTCTGGAGAGGACAGATCGGTAGGCTTGTGCAACTGGGTCGCATCTTTTTCTCTCCCTATCCACCTTCGGTCACTAATTTTTGCTCCAAGTGCTTCCGGTCCACATCTTGTTCATCACATCTCCTGAAGTTTGCCTACGAATCTGCCCTAGGGGCAATCCCGTCCGTCTCCATCTGTCCCCCTGACTCCCTGCAAGTCGCAGATAATGCCACGTGCAGTCAATTAGACGCTGTTACCAGAGCTATTCACTCTAATCTGAGGATTATTAAGTCACGAGTGTGCTTTTCTCTATTAATAAGGTCCTTGCGACCTTATAAGGGGACATCTGAGTGCTGATTCCCCAGAATGTTATTACCGACCAAGACAAGGGCGACTGGAATGGCCACTTCTGGCTTATTAACCGTTGCCAGTCAGTCATACCCGACCCCGAGGGGGACGCTCACCGATCGTTCTTACAGACCTCACTCGGTGAGAGCCTCTCTACCATTGTATATTCCCATTCGAAACCGACAGGACAACGGGCCCGTGGCTCAGTGATTATAGACGTCGGACTTTTAACTAATAGGTCGCGGGTTCGAGCCCCAGGTGTTCCACACTTCGGAGTTGGGTATGACTGACTGACGACGGCTAATAAGCCAGGAATTGCCATTCCAGTCTCCCTTGTCTTTCTCGGTAATACCATTCTACCTACATCATGCACCGCTGTGCGGCTGCTGGTTGGGCTCGAGAGAGAGCCCGTAAGACACAATGGAACGACTGAGTTCCGTAAGAACGATCGGCGAGCACCCTCCTACCGCTGATTCCCCAGTTGGGGTCCTTCTTAGCTTGTTTAATTCCTCCCATCAACGGCCAGCGTCGTGTGTGGAGTCTGTCGGTGCTTACGCAGACCAAGGTACTCAGTTAGAAGGTCGATACGCCCATTGATTCGGCTAATGTCGGACCCCTACCAGTTGGCGACTTAGTTTTACACTACTCTTCTCGGTCTCATTTTACCCAGGTTGAAAAGCGTAATTCTATGCGTCATCCCAGTAACGGTGCCGCTCATAAAGGTGCCTCCCTGTATTCTCATCTGATGACCTACGGTCGTCGAACGATCCTGTATAAGAAAGGAAGCGAATATTCTAATTTCGGGTTTACGTATGAGTATGGAAGATGGAGACTGGTCGAGCTTCGGAACCCCTTGTTTATTTTCCTGAGCTTTTGAATTCGTGTAGCAGTCTATTGTCAGAGATGATAGCAGCAACATAACAAGCGACAGTTATAGGAAGTATTATCCAGTCAAACATCGGTGACCGTGTAGGACTCGATACACCGGTACACATCGATTAGCTGGGTCCTCATCCGAAGCTCAGACTTCAATCAATTCTCCATTTTTTTTGCTTCTGACGTGGGTGACTAGCTTGACGACTGTGAAGTTCAACCAATGACCCATTTATGAATACTGGACAGCCACTCGCGACAAGTCGTCGTCCGGTCGCGAAGCCAACTTACAGTGAGTGACCGATCTCATGAAATGTCGACCGAAATCCGGAAATGCCTTTTCGATTAGGAAGAATTACTTAGGTGCCGTTACAATATTGCTTATCAAGCGGCATAATCGTATAATGCTTCGGACTCGCCAGGATGTCGGCTTTTGAATGCCTTTCTTTGTAACCTCCTACAGAACCCGCACTTGGTAAGAAATAACTACTTAAGTAAAATGCATTTTAACATTTATTCTTGATGGTCTTACAAATTCAAATATATTTTATAGGAAAAATGCATAAAAATATGCTTTCTTTTGCTCGTTCGGTAGAGAATCACGTTATATTTACGTGCTCAACTTGGGCACGTTGGAATCCCTAAGACGGAGTGGGCTCTTAGGTGAAGATACTGCTGGCCTGATTTGAAGCATTCGGTATAGAATTTCATTCGATACTGCACCCTGTGCAACCAGCTTAAACCACCACGACAATTAAATGGGACTCTTCTTGAGCCAATTTTGACGGGATATCCGAATGAACGCATTGAGGTTGACATAACTGGACCCTTACCACCATCAACTCGAGGCAACCAATATATCTTAGTCCTGGTCGACTTCTTTACCAAGATGGCTGAGGCAGAACCTTTGCCCAATATGTCGGCTGGAACAGCCGCGCAGGCCATTTTCAGCGGTTGGGTATGCAAATGAGGAGCTTCATAACAACTCCACTCTGATCGAGGGGCCTCGTTTGAAAACGCAGTTATTCACAGCCTATGGGAGTACCTACGAGTTTGTAAGGCTCATACTGGGGCTTACCACCCACAGGGTAACGGACAAGTGGTGCGGACGAATAGGACGCTAGTCAGGTTATTAAAGGCCTTAGTGGGTCATCAGGCTCCCTTCACGTGGGATGATGCGTTCCCAGCAGATATACTTACATATCGCTCCACGATTCACTCCTCGACACGACAGACTCCTTTCCCTCTCACATGCGTCGGGGAAATGAGAATACTAGAGGATCTTCAAGTACCTTTGGAGACCCATTAGGTACCCGTTATTTCTTACGTCGTTTGACTGCATAAGGAGATGCGTATTGCAGCTGAGGAGACGCGATTACATTTACATGGATGCCTGAGGCTACAGAAGGATCATTATGGCAGACTGGCCCACGGGTGCCCATACGTTGTCGGTGATGTCGTGTGGATCAAAGAACATGCGGTTCCGCAAGGACAACTGACTAAGCTGGTTCTGGACTGGTCTGGACCCTATATCGCAACGAAAGCGGTTTTCAATACTACGTGTGTAATTTGCTACCACGACCGACCTTTCACAGTGGAATTCACTGTTCATCTTAATCGACTCAAGTTGGGAGCCCGACTCTCCGAACACAATCCTGAATTAGATCAAGGTAACACAGTGCATGACGTGGATCGCGATCAGGCTGAAAGAATCGTGGAAACTCCACCCGAAGGTGGAGATGAACCCGAGCTACCCTACAGTTACAGACGGAAAAATTTGGAGGACCCCAGGACATTTTTTTATTCAGTATAATTCATTAAATATGAGGGATAGAGGCAGAGCCTTGGAAAACCCTATCCCCAGATAGACATATAATAAAAACATTGCCAGATAACATCAGCCAGGCAGAGAACACGGAATTCGCTGGGGACAACGATATCTTCGTAGAGGAGGGGCGGGCAGTGTAGGGATGTGGACACACTTTGTCTGATTTTGGATTAGTCATACTAGACCCCCTAGCGCGCTGCTGATTACCCCCCGACACCACGGCGCAATGCTAGCCACCTCTCAACTTTAATCCTATTGGTCATTTCAACACTGCCATATATGGCAGTTTGCGGCCTCAATCACCCTAGAGGCCAATCGTTTGTGTTATCCTACCTTTCATTGTCCGTAAATACTCTTGCCTATTGACCTATTCAGAAAACCCACCTGCACCAACTGGGGGCCTCATAAATACCGAGGACAATTGATGTGCGAGCACCCTGGACCCGAGAACGTCACCCTGACGCCTCCACACGTCATCACCGTTCTCGCCTTGGGATCAACCAAGGACCGTCTTCAGGCTAACCAATCGCCGCCAAATCACCTCCCTGTGTTCCCTATCCTGTCTGAACTTCAACCGTCTCCCCGCCGGCCAAATAATCCCCTATCTTCCCCTTAGGCCACTGTCTTGTGTTCTTATTGGGGGTCGAATAGGAGGGTTTCGACACTTAGCACGGTTAGGCCGCTTACACCACCACTGACTCTCAGGCACGACCGATGCAGTCAACACCAGTCCTGGCTCCGCCAGCGACCACTGCGGCCTTAGAGGACAACTCCAGATATGGCCTGATGACTGTAGCGCTTTGCCTACATTCTCAGCTTTGCCGCTACACTGCAAATCGGCTGGTAGGGCCTTAAACTCAGTATCCAACTGGACCAGAACTCAGATAGTACGAGCGACTGACGCCAGAAGCGGTCATTTGATCGGTAGACTATTCGAGTCGTCCTCATTAGCGCTCAACATACTGTGCTACAACTTTTTAATCTCCTCCGAAACAATTGTGCTAGCTTGGCGTAAATCCTTAAAAATATAGCGCTTTTAGACTCGGTCTAAAAGTTGGTATGAATAAAAGAGTCGAATCCATTGGCTTCAGTCGGAAAAGCGCGTCATATCTATAAATTTCCAAGAACCAGCTGATGCCAATGGGTTTCGACTAAAAGACTCATAGTAACTTTCGGGCCGAGCCTAAATAGCCTTATTTCGAAGGATTAACTCCAAGATAACGCATCAACGTTCGAGTAAATTAAAAATGGCAGTACTTAAAAACTGGAGTATACGTCAGAAAGAACATGGTGACGCTGAGGAATGTGCTGATAAGTCGAACCCCTCACTGCTGCCTTACGCAGCAGTTACATATCTTCGAAACACGTCTCAAAAAAGCAGACACGATCGCTGGAACAAGAGCTTTATTAGTTTAACCTTTCAGATTCTCACTCGATTCCATCATCGGAGACAGTCAGATAAGGGTATTAGATTGCCCAGGTGTTGCAGCATTTAGAAGGTGTAGTTGCTAGGCCGCTAAATGCCTGTCACATTTGGCAGCTCCCGAGTGTACCACGGTGCAACTGGCTAGGTGTCGCCGTACGCAGCTGTCATACGCCTGCGAGCCAGTCAAAATTATCGGCTCTCACGCTCATCGCACGGAGTGGAGTAGCTGACTGCCGGATTTCGTCACCCGTGTGGACCCTCGGGCAATTTGGCTCGTAGACATTGACACGCTCTACGCGTAGCTAACTACTTTATCTACGCAAAGTCCCAGCGCCAAATATGGATCGGGGGGGTCGTTGAGCTTGTTGATCGATCGAGGGTTGGAAAACCACGACTCTAATGGTTCGCATCCCACGCGGTTGTCGTCTCTAGCAATAATTTCGGCCTAATCCAACCCGCATGTGTGGTTGGATCCCGTCGAATGAGCCGCGACTTGGAAGCTGGCGTCGATTCTCCCCACTGTTGCTGAGTGCTCGGCCATCCGCGTCCTTAGCAATCTCCCAGTTTCTGGGACTTAGTCGCTTTGCCCACAGCACTACTAGACCCGGGAAAAGGCTCCAGATGTTTCTTGCCATGGCGACCCTTGCGCAACCAACCTTGTGAAAACGCTGACACAGGATATCATTGAGACGCTGTTAGCATTGGAAAATTCAGGTGCAATATCGCTGGTTGACCGAAGCATGGCGAGAGCTCAGAACACGGACTCCCCGGGTGCACAGAATAGACTGCTCCCCTTCAGCCCGTTGTATTACTCAAACGTTCTTCAAATTACAGACAGAAAAAAAGTGGCTGTTTCGGCCTTTCAAATTTCCGACCGCAAATTCAAATACTACAGTCAGTTCGTCAGCACAGTTCCGGGAGAAACTTAAAGGGGCAACTCTCCTGCATAACGACGTCATAGTATCTTTTGATTTCACACCCATTTTTACTTCTGTTCCGCAGGACATGGCAGTCGAAACCATCGACCTGCTCCCACGAGACAAATACGATAAAATGGGGAATCGTCTTGGTCACGGCCATATCATCCAACTCCTGAAAATCTGCCTGAAAACGTACTTCGCGTGGGACGTAACAATTTACAAGGAGGTGAAGGACACGTCAACTGGCTCACAGAATCAGTCGGGACAGTCCTACAACGGTTGGAGTCGCTGGTTTTCAGACACCACCACTTTGCTTAGGCAAAGTAGTTGGCCACGTGGAGAGCGTGCAGATGACCACTGGGCCTGGTGTCAATGTCGGCGAGCCAAATTGTCCGAGGGTCCACACGAAATCCGACAGTCAGTCCCTCGACTCCGTGCGACGAGCGCGGGAACCGGCACTTTTGACCGGCAAGCAGGCGCATGGCAGCTGCGTACTGCAAAACCTGGCCAATCAAACCGTGATGCACTCGGGAGCTGCCTACTGTGATAGGCATGTGACAGTTCGATCTTCACATCCGACGATGTCCACCGTGTGCTCTACGACAAGGTGAAGCAGGCACGCTGACTTACGCGTGAATTAGTTTGTAGTGAGTGTAGACTTGCGCTGCATCGACTAGACTCTTTCCTCGTCCCTCACCTGGACTCCGTGTCATGAAGACCGGAAGCGGGAGGGGAGCTCAAGCGCATGGCACGATCGAACCCGCACCTTGAGGCCCAACTCCACACTCCCTGGTCCACACTACAGTAGGTCAAGATTTTAACCAACAGCAACAACACCACGACGGGTCAGAGGACGAGGATGACTGGGCAGCCATGCCCACGACCTGCATACCCAACGGGAGCGCAAGCTCATCTACCGACAGGGAACCAGGTGTCGGAGAACTGCCAGCGCATACCAGGCTGCGAAGGTCATGGTTTGCTGATCCTGGCAGACCTTTAGGCCCAGAAGGGTGACACGTGGCCCTGAATTTTCCTGGGCCGTCACCCTTCAAGGCTATGTTAGCAAGCAGTCGTCGACAAAGATGCACTACCTATAAAGAAATGCTAGGCATGTAGCGGGCTAGCAACTACATCTTATAAATACTGCAACACCTGGGCAGTCAATTACCCCTCTCTTATCTGATGACGGAGTCGAGTGAGAATCCAAACCGACACGTTAACAAAGCTTTTTTTCCTGCGATGGCATCACCTTCTTTGCAACTGCTTCCTGGAACTCGCCCCTTTGCTTCTGTTGGCAAGCACATGCCTGGGTTTTAGGCTAGGACCAGGGCTGACAGTATGGTAAATCAGGCAACATTGGTGCCTGTCTATCACACATGCCAAAATTAACTGCTGAGTACTGACAGACCATCTGTACAGTCGGTCAATGAAAGATGCTCAGAAACTCCTGAAAGTTAATTAATCTATCATCGATTTTTTTGCCCGACAAGTATTCATTGATGCTTCATAATGCGACGGCGATATCTGATAGATCGCATCACGGTAACCCGCGGTGTAACAACTCAGGGTTGTGAGGCGCCGGCTGGGACACCCACGAAGACAAACCAGGCGGCAAACAGATCCGATACCACCGGGGAGGATGGATCCGTGTCGTCTAGTGGGTGGGTCAACTGTTAGTAATCTGCTATTAAGACAGATGCCGAGACGATCAGGAGAAAGTACTGTGTGGTCTCTGTTTGGCTTGCCAGGGAGATGTAAGATATTAAAACATTCCGTCGCACCCCAAACACAGACACAGATTTTTCCAACGATGCTGACCTTCAAAATGGACCATCGTACTAGGCGGGCCGGTTGGATTGCTAGAACCGCCAAAATGCGGTTCTACGCAACATTTTAGACAGCTCGATGCTGAGTGGAGGCTTCTTCAGCTTTCGGAAAGCTACACTTTTGGGCGGAATGTCCTACATCTTAACCATAAAGCCGAAAAAAGACTTCTAATGTGAGTCTGCAAATAGAGCCATGCTTTAAGAAATTACTGATTATTCTGTAAACAATCACGACACGATTGTCACATTGCTGATGATTTAACTCCTAGTTCAACTTTAAACACGCATAAATTAATGTAATTTCAATATTCCGGACCGTGCGTGTAAAGGCCTGATCCGAAAGATTTATTCCAAATTCGCGCATTAACTTCCTCGGAAATTTAACAAGTCAAGGTGAAACCGGAGTACTTGTACCAGAAAATACACGTGGAAAGCTGGAGGACCTACTGATGAGCCGAACCCCCCGCAGCGGCTTCAGGCAGCGGCACAAGGTCGGCGAAACGCGCGTGTCTGGGTTTTTAGCTAATACCTGTGTTGTTAATACGTTAAATACAGTAGGTGGGCTAACTCCTGAAATGTCAATCGAAATTCCGAAATGCGTTTTCGTTTCGAAACGATTAATTAAGTAGGGTTGTCAAACTAATCATCTTGCAGCATAATGCTATTATAATTCAGTTACCTCAGGGTGCCTGCCTTCGAAAGAACTTCTTTCCGTCTGCATGCAAAAGTTATGCTCTGTAAAAATTGACTACTTGAATGGTATGCATTTTTCTCATAGATTTTCGATGCCCTTAAAAATTCAATTCTATTCCATGGAAAGCATGCGTAAAAATATTCCATCTCTTGCTCTTTCGGTAAAAAAAATTACGTCATTTTGTAATTTTATACTCGAAGGAAGGATAAAATTTGGTTTTAAAAAGTTTCTATTTGTGAGATTTTTTAATACCGTGAAATATCTTTCATAAAACTCCACGTCTCTGCATTTACCAATGTGGTTTGTAAAGTTAACAATATGGCCTAAATCCACTGCTAAATTTTATGAACCCCATATGGCCCCCCTTTATCACCGTAGAGAAATATATGGTTTTCCGTACGCGAAAAATGTACCGCTTGTAGTTTGGAAACCCTGAATGCAAGTGCAACGGCAGGTGGGGTTCGAAGTTATTCGGGAATTGGAAAAGTTTTTGAAAACTGAGTCATATCCTTCCTTCGAGCATAAAATTGGAAGACGTAATTCTTTACCGAATGAGCAGGAGCTAGAACATTTTTACGTATGCCTTGCATGAAATATAATTGAATCTTAAAGGGCATCGAAAATCAATGGGAAAAATGCATGCTACTCAAGTAGTCAATTTTTACAGAGCATAACTTTTGCATGCAGACGGAAGGAAGTTCTTTCGAAAGCAGGCACCCCGAGGTAACTGAATTATAATAGAATTATGCTTCATGATGATTAGTTTGACAACCCTACTTAATTAATCTTTTCGAAACGAGAACTCATTTCGAAATTTCGGTTGACAATTCAGGAGTTAGTCCACCTACTGGAATTACAGAATTCCATTTCAATGTTTGTATAGGAGGTATCTCTACAAGAAAAGCTTTCAAAATGTACGTGCCGCGTATGCGTGCCGCTATCACGAGGAACTATGCAGCGCGCGAAGACTGCACTTAGTCCAGTTCTTTTAGATGTAAGTTTAAAGCGCCGGCATGGGTGGCCTACGATGCGTGACAGAAAATAGCTGTACTCTCTGCCAAATTTGGATGCCCACAAGTCGGTTCATGTCCTCGTCCCCCTACTTCTCATCCACCGTGTGCTCTGCAGCACGGTGGAGCAGTCACGGTGACTTGCGCTTGAAGTAGCTTATAGTAAGAGTAGACTTTCGCTGGATCTGCCGCACTCTCGCCTCCCCCACCTGGACCCGGTTTCAAGACAGAGTCAAGAAGACCGAAGGCGAAGGAGGGCGCAGGTGGCTGGTACTGCCGGACGCGCACCTAGGCGTGTCACCACACCGCCTGTTCCACAACATACACCAGGGCGACCCACTACCCTTATCTGACTGTGTCTCTGACGATGGATTCGAATGAGGATCCGAAACATCAGGCTAATAAAACACCTGTTCCAGCAGCCGTTTCTCCTTTTCCGAGAATACTTCCTGGAACTCGCCGCTTATCTTCTACTAGCAAACACATGCCTGGGTTTTAGGCTAGGACCTGTGCTGACAGTATGGTAAATCAGGCAACATTGGTGCCTGCCTATCACACATGCCAAAATTAACTGCCGAGTGTCTGACAGACCACCTGTGCATTCGGTTGTTGAAAGATGCATAAAAACCCCTGAAAGTTAATTAATATATCATCGATTTTTTCGCCCGACAAGTATGCACTGGTGCTTCATAAAGTTACAGCATCACAGTAGCACGCAGTGAAACAACTCAGGGTTGTGAGGCGCCGGCTGGGACATCCACGAAGAAAAACCAGACGGCAAACAGATCTAATACCAATGTTAACCGAAATTTTGAAATGTGATTTCGATTAGAGGGAATTATCTAAGCGGGGCTGTAAAACTGGTTATCTTGCGACTTACTACCCTGCCGTTTTAGACGCGTCGAAGTGCTGGTTTTGAATGCACTCCTTTTCGGCCATCTGCAAAAATTGCACTCGGTGAAAAATGGCGGCTTACGTAGTATGCATTTTTTCTACATATTTTAGACACCTTTGCACAGTTAAGTATATTCTATGGAAAACCCCATTCTAATATTATTCCTCGTACTCATTTGATCGTAAATCATGTCTTCATTAGACCTTCTACTCGATGAAAATGTATCTTTTGGTTTTAAAAAGCCTTTAATTCCCGGCTTATTTTGAACTGGATCTGCCATCGCATTTTTGTTTAGGATTTTCAGTCTTCAAGTTGTACACTTCCCGTGTAAGGGTAAGCACACATTCTTCGATGTCATCAAAAAATATCATATGAGACACATAAAATTTTAAAACGAATATGGACAATGTTGTATACCTAACGAGGGGCAGACTTAAACAGAAAGATACTATGCTATTCGAATGGACATTTCGTGGGCTTAAAAAATCTCATGATCTAAAACTTTATTTAAACCGAAAATACTCATTCTTCTAGCTCGAAGTTTTAAACAGATAAGATTTGCTACCAAACAAATTCAGGAAGAGAATTTTTTGCTTTTTCTACAAAATAATTTTGCATTCACAAGGGCATAGAAAATGAATAGAAAGATGCATACTACTCAAGTAATTATTTTTTGCAGAATGCAGCCTTGCAGGCGGCCGAAAAGTATGGCACTCAAAAACCAACAGCCTGATGTCTAGAAAATAGTGTGGGACTACGTCGTGAGATAGTCACTATAACTATCCCGCATAAGATCCTTCCCAATCGAAAACGAATTTCAAAATTTTAAAGTTACGAAAATTCCCATGGAACAGTTTGGAAGAGCATTTGGCGAACATACGCGTGTTTTCAATAAATTCCTATCGTGCCTATACATTTATGTGAGCTGCAAAATAAAACGTGTGAACAATAGGAGCAATCAATAACGGCTCGTCTTTTCATGAAAACTGAGTATGTGAGAAGAGGGGGGAGAGGGGGAAAAGGAGGCAGTAAGTGACAGTGAAGGTTAGGTAAAGTCGTGTCCCAAGGGCGGGAGGAGGGAACGCGGGCGCGGAGACACTGATAGTTAATAGATCCTTGCCCACGGTCGACGCGCAGCGTGCAAGAGGTTCTTCTGCGCGCACAGGATCGGCCTCTGTAGCCTGATGGCAGTCGCCTCTGTTGTTGCTAGTAAGCGCTGAGCAAGTCGCTTGGGGTAGTTAGGTCGGAACTTGTTAATCACAGGTAAGGCTTCGTTGGGATTCACACGATGCCCAGAATCAAGCATGTGTGCGAGAATGGAGCTGTGTATGCTCTTAAGTTCACCTTCCCTCAGTCATACCAGGAGGTGTTCTCGTATTTCTGTGAATAGGTGCCGACTCGTACAACCAAGGTAGCCTGCTTCAAAGGATCAAGTAAAGGTGTAAATGCACATGGAGGTGGTTGGAGCTGGTAGCCTATGGTTATCTTTCCGCGTAAGACGGGGTTGGTCGAGAACAATACTTGAATTCTTGCTGCCGTGACGGTCCGTGAAACGGCTAGGTACAGACGCCTTCTTAAGAGTTAACTCACAGAGTCCCTTTGAAAGGGGACTTTGAGAAACAGTTTTATTTTCCACTGTCAGTGTGAGGGGTTTTCCCGGTCGTTTGGTAAGATTCCTTACAATAGATCTGTCGGAATACTCGTTTTCGTAAGGTAGGTCCTGGATTCTTCTGAGTTCCTCATCAACGCTATCTGCCGAAAAGATTTCTTTGATCCTTTGCGCCAAAGAGCGGACTAGATTACGTTTCTTTTGAGGGAGTACGAAACTGTAGAAGTTAGTATATTGCCCAGACCAGGTGTCCTTTCCGCAGACGTTTCTTCGAATGTTGCCGTCAACTCTTCTGCTTAGAAGGACGTCTAGGAAAGGCAGGGAGCCTGTCCTTTTCACCTCCAACGTAAACCTGATCGACAAATGTGCCTGGTTTACAGCATCCAATAAGGTGATTATCTTGGGTTTGTTGGTGGCAATTGCAAAGATGTCATCAACATAGCGACCGCAATGTCCTGGTTTATTGATTTGGTCGTTTAACTGAAATTTCCCCAGCTTGCCCATGACGACATCGGCTAGGCGAGGACCAAGAGGCGATGCCATAGCAACTCCATCTATCTGTCTATATACTTGGTTGTCAAAAAGGAACTGTACATTTTGTGGGCACTTTAGTACTAGTTCCTCGAGTGCGCTTATTGGAATACCTATTTCTTGGTGATGGGGTGACAGGAATTCACAAACCGTAGGTGGGCTAACTTATGAAATGTCAACCGAAATTCCAAAAAGCGTTTTCGTTTCGAAAAGACTAATTAGTTAGTGTTGCAAAACTAATCATCGTGCAGCATAATTCTATAATAGTTCAATTACCACAGGATGCCGGCTTTCGAAGGAACTTCTTTCCGGCTGCATACAAAAATTGTACTCTGGGAAAAATAGCTACTTAGGTGACATGCATTTTTGTAATGGATTTTCGATGTCCCCAAAAATTCAATTATATTTCCTGGAAAAAATCCATAAAAGTATTCATTCTTTTATTCATTTGGTAGAAAATTACGTCTTCTTCGAATTTTATACTTGAACAAAGAGTATAGTTTTTTTTACGGAAGCTTCTAATCATTAGGTTTTTAGGACCGTGAACTGCCCGTTCATATAACATCAAGTCTCTGCATTTACTAGTGTTGCTTGTAAAGTTTACAGTATGCCTTTACTCCACTATTAAATTCCGTGAACCCCGCATAGTCTCCCCTCAATAGCATGTTGAATCGCATGATTTCCCGTGCACGGAAAATATATAGCTTATAGTTTGGAAACTCGGAATACAGATTTAGCGGCAGGCTGAGTTCAAAATTATTCGGGAGTTAGAAACGTTTCTCAAAACCAAATTTTACCCTTCCCTCAAGCTTGGTAGATGTAATTTTCTACCAAACTACTAAAAGAATGCATATTTTTATATACTTCTTCTATAAAATGTAATTGAATTAGTAAGGTCATCGAAAATCAATGAGAAAGATGCATGCCACTGAAGTAGTCGTTTTTTGCAGAGTACAGTTTTTTGCAAGCAGTCGGAAAGTGGTTCGTTCGAAAGTCGGCATCCTAAAGTAACTGAATTATTATAGAATTATGCTGCATGATGATTAGTTTTAAAACTCTACGTAATTAATCTTTTCAAAACGAAAACGCATTTTGGGATTTCATGAGTTATCCCACCTGGTGTGTGTGCTGGACTGTCTCTGTGACCGGAACATTTGTAAAGAGTGATGAAACATCAAGTAAAAAGCATCATACCGTTTAGGTTTAGCCAGCTATGTGGCGCTAACTGATACTGCTAACCACTTCGCTATCGCATGATAGGGAAAGTTGTGCATGTCCAAGATTGCACAGACCGGTAGGCCGTTCTTGTGGATCTTCGTTTGACCATACAATCGAGAAATGTGTGTGCCTACTGGACGGAGGTCTTCGAGTTCGCGATCGCTTATGAAGCCTTCTGCATGAAGTCTGCGTAGGAATTTGTGCTTCTACTTCATCCGCAAAATCTTTTTCTTTGCCGAATTTCTTGAATTTCTTCAGAATTTTGTTTAACATTTCATGAGATCGGTCACCGGCCGTATACGCCAGACACAGTCAACAGCCTACATTGTTCCTTTAACAAGGACGGACTGAATTATTCGATTCGAGAAGAGGCACGGATTTCCAGTGTCCGGTAAAATTGGTGAAGTGATGGGTGTCTTTGAAAAGAGTCATTTAAATAGTCGTCAACAGTAGATGACATATGCTACAATTCGAGGCCTTGCCTAACTTAATTGAGTGTGTTATTCACAACACACCTCTGGGGCTCAGTACGGCTGTATCGGACGACGATGTCCACTGTGTATCCGGCAGTAAAAACATGTCAGTAATAAGAAAAATCGATTCAATTTCTCCCTAAAACACAGGCGGTTTGTTGGAATGTGGGGGAGGGGGGGGCAGTAGCAGTGTCAGGGTTGGGGTGAGAGCGGAAGGGCGTAGAGTTTCATGTAGTTAATCGACCTTCGACCACGGTAGGCACGGAGCCTGAACATGGTTCTTTTGTGCGCAGAAGGTTGGTTTTCGCAACCTGATGGCGGCCGCTTATGCTGTTGCTAATGGGTGCTGATCCAGTAGCTTAGGGTAGCTTGATGGGACCTTATAAATCCCACGAAAAGCTTCGTTGGCGATGTCCGGAATCGATATGCCCGAGAATGGCGCTGCTTATGCTCCTAGTTTTGCCTTTTCCCAGCCATGCTGGGGGGGGTGTTCCCGTATTCTTTTGAATAAGCGCCGACTCGTGTGACCAAATAACCTGCTCCACAGGAGCAAGTGGAGGAACAGATGCACATTGAGGTGGTCTGCGGTGGCAACTTATCCTTACCTTGGCTTGATCGCTGTTGGTAGCCAGGCCCCGTAATACAGGTGTCTGGGGGTTTGTTTAATGGGCTGTTTTGTGGGGCTACATAATCCTTACCTTCTCCGCATAAAACAGGGTTAGTAGAGAAGGATACTTGAACCCTTGCTGCTGGGAAGGTTCGCGAGACAGCTTGATCAAGGCATCTCCTTAGGAGTTCACTCACAGCGTCCCCTTGGAAAGGGGCCCTAAGGAACAAAGTTTTCTTTTCGGCAGTCGGCGTGGCGAGTCTTACGGGTCGTTCGGTAGTGTTCTTTGCAATAAACCTGTCAGGATACCCGTTTTCACGAAGCAAGTCCTGGATTTTTCTAAGTTCCTCCTCGATACTACTTGTTGAGTAAATTTTTCTAGCTCTTTGTGCCAAACACCGGACTAGATTTCGTTTTTGTTGGAAGGGTACGAAACTGGCGAAGTTCGTGTATTGTCCAGACAAGGTTTTCTTCCGATAGACGTTTCTTTGGATGCTACTGTCAGATCTCCTGTTTAGAAGGACATCTAAGAAAGAAAGCGAACCGGCCGATCCCATCTCCGACGTGAATTTGATCGAGGGCTGTGCCTGATTTCAGCATTTGGGAGAATAGCAACGTCGGTTTCTCGGATGACAATCGCAAAGACGTCACCAACGTAGCAAACGAAATGTTTAAGCTTTTCGATCTGATCGCCCAGTTGAAATCTCTCCATCTTGTCCATGACGAGGTCGGCTAAGAGAGGTTCAATAATGTTAGGGGGCGCTCACCGATCGTTCATACGGAACTCACTCGTTCCGTTGTGCCTTATGGACTCTCTCTCGAGCCCAACCAGCAGCCGCACAGCGGCGCATGATAGATAGGCAGAATGGTATTGCCGACAAAGACAAGGGAGACTGGAATGGCCATTTCTGGCTTATTAGCCGTCGTCAGCCAGCCATACCCAAGAGGTTCAATAGTTGAGCCCATAGCAGCGCCGTTTATTTGTCTATAGAGTTGATTGTCAAAAAGGAACTGCACATCTAATGTGCACCTTAATAATAGTTCCTTTAGTGTGTTCGTGGGTATGCCTATTTCTTGTTGATTGGCAGATGTAATCAACTATTTCGGTGACCGGGACGTTTGTAAAATGGAATGCTAAGTCTAGCTTAAATTTGTTTAAATGGCGACAGGCTTGCGCAGTATCTGACGCGTTCTCTTCACCCCCCCCCCGCCCCCTCCCTAGGCCCGTTGGCACGACAGAGTTAGGACCACGAGGGGATCGAGCGTAGTGTCTGAGCAAGTTAAACAGCCTGCTTTCGTGTGTCACACACAACGTGGTCTCCGCACACATGTACCGCGATTTCGTACACTAAGGGACGGTTAGGATCTCATCAGAACGCGAGTACCACAGGGACTGCGGAGCCACTGTGGTGCACCTCTCCGTCTTGAAAGGACTGAGTTATCCTGTTAGTGGGCAGCCTTTCAAGTCACGACATTTGGCACTTCATCATAGTTTCCAGCTCGTTGGCCGCATTCACTCTTTCCTCCCCTATGAACCAGCCGGATGTCAGGGTTTTTCAGTCATCTGATGTGGAGATTGGGCGCAAGTGGCCGGCGCAGGATGAGTCTGCGCCTGGGCGCGCCACCACACCTCCAATGTGTGACACTTGTTGCGAGATGAGCGAATTCTGCGAAGTTCGGTTAACGCGTACAGTGACTTAAACCGGTCTCCGTGCGAGTCCGATGCATCCGCCACGCTATCTCTTGCACACGACACCCTGGGGTACATAATAGACACACATACAGTAGGTGGGCTAACTCATGAAATGTCAACCGAAATTTCGAAATGCGTTTTCGTTTCGAAAAGATTAATTAAGTAGCGTTGTAAAACTAGTTAGCCTGCGACATAATTCTATAATATTTCCGTTACCTGGGTGTGCCGGCTTTCAAATGAACTTCCTTACAGCTGCACGCAAAAACTACACTCTGTAAAAACGACTTCTTATGTAGCATGGATTTTTCTCATTGATTTTCGATGCCCCTAAATGTCCAATTATATTTCATGGAAAACATGCGTAAAATATCCATTTTTTGTCCATTCGGTAGACAATTACGTCCTCTTCTAATTTTATGTTCGAAGGAGGGACATAATTCGGTTTTGAAAAAGTTTCTAATTGTGGGACTTTTAAATACCGTGAAGTGACCGTTCATAAATCGCCATACCTCTGCATTTACCAATGTGGCT
Organism: Spirometra erinaceieuropaei; assembly: GCA_902702965.1. NCBI lineage: Eukaryota > Metazoa > Platyhelminthes > Cestoda > Diphyllobothriidea > Diphyllobothriidae > Spirometra > Spirometra erinaceieuropaei. The sequence continues at coordinate 316,699 of CACRXP010000324.1, read as the reverse complement.
TGTAAAGTTAACAATATAGATCAAAGCCACTGCTAAGTTTTTGAACCCTATATGTTCCGCCTCCAGTGCCGTAGAGAAATGTGTGCTTTTCCTTACGCGGAAAATATACGGTTTGTAGTTTGGAAACCCTGAATCCAAATGTAATGGTAGAGCGGAGTTCAAAATTAATCGGGAATTCGATAAGTTTCTGAAAACCGAATTATGTTCCTCCTTCGAGCATAAAATTTGAAGAAGGCGTAATTGTCTGCCGAATGAACAGACGAATTAATATTTTTACGCATGTTTTCCATGAATTATATTTGGACATTTAGGGGCATCGAAAATCAATGAGAAAAGTGCATGCTACATAAGAAGTCGTTTTTTACAGAGTGTAGTTTTTGCGTGCAGCTATAAGGAAGTTCATTCGAAAGCCGGCACCCCCAGGTAACTGAAATATTATAGAATTATGTTGCAGGTTGGCTAGTTTTGCAACCCTACTTAATTAATCTTTTCGGAACGAAAACGCATTTCGGAATTTCGGTCGACATTTCATGAGTTAGCCCACCTACTGTATACACACCCCGTGTAAGTTAACCGCGGAAAAATGACTTTGTACAGTTGTAATCATGACCGATCTAGTCGGCCTCAATTATGTTGCGGATTGTACCCCCTCTTCCCCACCCCACCCCACCCCCCCCCCTCGCGTGACGAACTGTGACGGCGGGTCTGGAGAGCTCGGTCCATTCTCTCCTCTAACGACGCAGACCCTATACAGAAGGTCCACGAACCACCCCAATGTCTTCGCGAACTGCATTTAGCCGGTTTCTGAGTTGACCTCCTCTTCGACGCCTACCGGGTTGAGGGCAGCAATACAGAGTTCATGAGGTTAACGACGAGGAAAGTGCCCAAACCAACTCGGTCGTCTTTCTTGAATGACGGATTACCTGTTAGTCTTGTTGGTGGATATCTGGTGCGTTCACAGGTGTCGGATAATGGATCGGCCTTCGACGAGGGTTAGCCGCGAAATAAGCAGGCTCTCGAGTCTGGAGAATAAACAGTCGCAGACCAGCAGTGACAATGCAGAGGAGTGATGTCTGGCACGCCTACTTTCATATAAAATGTTGGAATGCCCGATGATGGCGACCGTGAACCGCCATTAAATGAGTTAGCTTGTCATCGCTGCCTTGTGGTTAGGTTCTTGAGTCAGAGAGCTTGTAAAGGGGACAAAGCCAGGCAAGTAATCCGAACAAATAAGTAAGAGGGTCCATAAAGAATGTTCCTGGGTAAATAAACTCTCAATTAAATACAGCACCAAAGAAAAGGACCTCTAGAGGGACCATGTGTGGTGTAAGGAGCAGTTTCAAAAAGTGTGTACACAACTTGTAGGCAGTCAGCCCATATGAGCACTACTGCGTCGCCTCTTTAGCCTGATAAGACATCCTAAGAGATACATTTGCAAATTTCAAAAAAGATATTAACTTTCAAAGATATGGAGAAATACATCTTTATCCTAGCAGCCGTTTTCAGCTTAAACAAAGAGTGATCTCCAATCTGGCTCATTGTCAAATCACAAAATAGCCATCTGCTTAGGGGTACAGAAGTGACCTCTACGGATGCTGTGGTTTTCACGAACATCAGGACCATTTTCTAGGAAATCAATCAGGGAGGGTGGTCCGCTCTCCTGGTCACCGGCGTGGCCACTTGGTCATGCCGCGTTCCGTTCGTCTTTCAGTCACTGCAAACGCACCTGTGACTCAGCCTTCGACTCGTCGACACCTTGGGGCCAATGGATATTTCTGTCTTTGTCGATGGGCCGCTGCTGGACAAAGCGCATGAGCTTCGCGCCGGGTCTAACAACCTACGCAACAACTGCTTCCACTGCCTGCTGAGTGGTGCTTACGCCCTCTGGCCTAAGTTAAGACTGTCCAATAACTCTGTCTTCCCTGACTATTCCTTTTGAAGGCATCGAGTTGTCAACCATTGCAACTTGATACGATATGATGCAGTCGGAAGAACGCCAACACAATAAAACTATCCGACTGAACCTTAATGTCCTTTGAAGTAAAGTGTAACATTAACGAGAGCTTAAAGCCAGTCAGTGGCCAGCACTACAAGTGTCCAGGTACTCGCGCGGGTCCGGTTACGCAGTCACTGAACCGGCCTCCACGTCTTCATCGGCTCGGGACTGGCTTTGCACTCCACTGGGACGCCTAGCATGCCCCATGGAAGAGTCTGAGGAAGGGCCACTCCTGAGAGCATGGGTGACGATATGTACAATCTATTTTTCCACGTCGCAGAGCCGTGTTGTGTTCATGTATGCGTGGCCACTACTGTGACCCGGCTTGACCAGCATATTTGCAACAGCTAAGAAAATAGATATGGTAGAGGACGTCAGACTGTTCCTCCTCCAGAACTTAAATCTTCATGACACATTCACGCTAATTGCCAATGTGAAGATAGGCAATTAGCAAAAAAGCAAATGCTGAACAGGAGCACTCCCTTTTTCCGGCTGTCGTGGATGTTCAGGGGTTGGAATATTTGAGCGAACGCTTACAAAAACTACTCATCTATAAGGACTTTTGTAGGATACGAAGTATTCTACCGGTTTCTTCTCCGAATACATTTATTTTGACAAAACTTTCAAGTAAAATGATGAGCATGCAGATACGGTATCTAGCTGGATATTTCATGGCGTTTCACCTTGAAATAGCGTCTGATCATCGAAAAACTGAGCTTATTCTCTAGCAGACACTTCTGTTATCCCTCAATTCATGCTTATTTGATTCCCGTTTTTTTGTTTCTCCCCTTTTCTGCACAACTACCAGTCATCAGTACTTAAGTAGATTTCGTGAATACATACATCAGCACACGACCCACAGTCTACCGAGAGCTAATTGGGGTCCTTCGCCGTACCGTTGACTTTTTCCGTCTTTTCCAAACACGCATACGTAAATCAGTTTTCTTTTAGAGCGTGCCGATTTTACCTGGTTACTGGCTAGCCCAGTCACCCCGACTCGAGTCATCGCACACACAATCACATAGCGGACGGCAGTCAAAAATTTTTGAGGCGAGAATATAAACCAAGATTCCGGGAAGGGGATTATATTCTTTCGATCTTCTGCCCTGCGTCTTAAATGTAGTACTTCTGAGGGGGGTATCCGTTAGCCTTCTATCAAACAGGTACTTGTCTCTTCATAGATCCAGTTCACCCTCACGCCTTGAAGTCGTGCGATCTGACACTCGCATTCTTTTCGTCATTTGCCCCGGCAACTGCACTAATCGAGTGGGGCAATACCTGAGCACCAGACCGTGTCGGTGGAAATTGGCGGCTGGGTTAGACTATCCTACGGTCGGTTTTCGGTCTTTTAGAGTCCGCAGCAAAATCACGCCTTCGTTTTTGCGAAGTAACCGAATATGGCGGAAATGAGGTCTCTGAAAAACCAATCGTAACACTGGACGCCGGTCTTAAGCAGAGCCAATAGTGTGCCTGTATTTCGTCAATCAAGCAACCAGACGTAAACTCAACAAACGACTACCTGATTGGCTACTGCCAGTATTTTGCTCCTGGGCAAAACAAATTCACGATTGGCCACGCCCTCCGTTTAAAAGGTTGATTAAATTTCCTCTTCACAGGGGATGTGGCGAAAATTTTGGCGTCCTTTAGGAGGCCAGGAATATTTTGGCAGGTCGAGATTTCATCCTCTTCAGTGAACGCGTAATTCTACGTCAAGCTGCAACCTGTCCGGCAAGGCAAGGATGTAAACAACACTTAAAAGTGTAAATGAATGAGCTTTTACGACAAATACTACCTGAAAAATCTGAATCTGTAGAGCGGCAAGAAAACTGACTACAGGGTGTGCAGAAATTTTCAATCTAAAATGAGGCCCTCGTCGGGGCTGAGCAGAGGCGAAACGAAAATAAAACGTTGCCGAACAGGTAAAGGTGGACGTTCAGGGGGTAGAATGTTGTAGTCTGAGACAGTTTGCATTGTTTGAAAAGGTCTCGCTTGTTTAAAAGGTTTCGAGAGCATTTCCGGCGGCGGTCCAAACATTCGAGAGCACGACGGTGACTAGATATTTCGCCATCCACCGATCACCTAGACACCAAAGTGACCTATCTTTATGCAACTATCCAAAGTAATCCTGACTATGATTGACTGAAATGGTAGACAAGACAGCAGGTAAGATTTACAGTCCGTTAGCGTCAGCAGAAAAGGACGTTGTGCACGCCCACCAGTAGACATGCCCCCTAGACAATCAATCTAGGGTTAACAAGCTAGGACAAATAACGTAATGAACGGGAATCGGCACAATCCTATCTTGGGAATACTTTTTTTCCCACACCCCTTTTTTTCCTCTCTCTCGCCCTTGTTTTCTAATTACCAGACCGCAAAGATTAACTCTCTCAGTGCCCTTCTGAGCTGAAGGATTGACTACGGGAAACTCGAAATTTCCATAGTAGCCTCCGGACGGAGTTTGAACAAGTTTGTCCCGAAGGATATAATCCAAGTTCGCGCATTATTCTCGGGGATACGTACCAAAAAGCACACAGGGACTTCTGAAGTACTCCCCAATTCGACCGTTGCAGACGATCACGTTCAGCGGGCGTCCCACGACAGTTAGAAGTTCGCCAGCCCAAGGAAACAGAATTAGCACGACAGTCGTTGGCCCTGACCGGTAGCGTACAAGCGCCTCAGAAGTCAGAGGCGGTAATTGGTCCACCATGCCGAGAGCCGGGCGTCGGTGTTGTTATGCCAGTGCGCGGTGCGAGCGTGAGCCCCAGCCATGTCCAGCTGCGGCCAATCAGTGAAGATCCAAAAATCGATTGATGTCACGGCGTCCGCAAACCGAGGGGTTGGGTCACAGGCGAGGCAAACACTCATCTGTCAAGGGGGGATTGCGCTGCCGAGTAGAACGTCGTATTGCTCCTAAAACAGTCCACGAGGTAAATGCGCTGATCTAACACAGGGGATAGATCGGGGTCCGACAGGTGTTATTGCGGGCACGCACACATAACAAACTCCGATAACGGGAGTGCGGCGGCACGCCTAGGCGCAGACGACGCCGCGGCAGTTGGGCCCCGAACCGTCTCCTTTTCTCTTGTTGCGTAAAGTCCTGGTCAGTGAGCGCTGTGGATCGGGGATGTGGCGGTACGCCAAGGTGCGGGTTCTCGCCGTGCCAACCATCTGTGCCCCTTCAGCCTACGTTCTTCTTGACTCAGTCATAACACCGGACCCAAGTAGTGGAGGAGGAGAGAGTACGGTAGATGCAGAGCGAGTTTGCTGTCACAATGAGTGAGTTCATGATTAAGCCACCGCCCATGTGTCCATTTTGCTTTGGCACACGCGGTGGGCATAATCGGAAACAATAGTCGAACTGTTAGACCGTCACACAGGCCGCCATTTTACGAGATCGTACGACACAGAAAGCATGCCAGGGTTTCTTGAGGTATCGCAATCCTGAAACACCAGTCGGGGAGCCGTTTCCAGCTGCCGACACATTTCACAACCTCAGCCAGCGTTCCGCAAATGTCGATTCGCGGCATGTGTGCACGAATTCCAAACTGTTCAACCGGCAGCCATTGCTCGGAAAAATGCCATAAAATTTGCACGACTTTGAGAATACCCAAAATAACTTTTTTAGAGGCATCCCTGGAGCGCAGTAAAATCGCTCGCGCCTCACTAGCACTCTGAATTGTGTGGACGTGAAAACAAAACGAAGAAGCAGACTTGAGACGCACCTCTTGGCGTTACGAAATGAATACTTACTTTTCACTAGTTCGGATTTTTCGAATATAAAATGAGCTACGACTGAAACTGGCCTTTTAAGTGGGAGACACATGGCTCGGAGGATACCGAGTTTCCTTTGGCGGAGTAGATGTCAGTCTTAAGGATAAGGGAACCGTGAATAATTAGCATCACAGAAACATTCCTTACCCGCACGGAAAATGCCTTTTTGGAAAGAGGGCCCACATAGACAACGGAGGGGGGATGGACATGTCAGGCTTATTGACCGTCGACAACCAAACTACACCCGACCTCGAGTTTGCGGGTTTGATCACTTGTCATTTGAAATCAAACGCTACGGAAATGACCATCTTGTGGGAGTCCGCGTTTCCTTGCTCTCTGCCGGTTGTCATGCCGCCGTTCCGTCCACCCCACGTTCCCTGTCGATTCACTGCTCGGACCGCGCGAGGCCTGTCACAAGCCTCGGCAGTGTTCGAGGACACTCAAGACCGCCCATTCTCTGATTGGCTGGCAGTCACTGATACAGAGCGAAGGGCGCACACAAGCGCTGCGGTCTAATCACCACAACATCGGACACAAACAAAACTTGCCTGGAGAGACCGCTTGCGGCGACTGCTTGCAGAGCCTTCTGCACGC
>CACRXP010000324.1:295829-307170 GCA_902702965.1 Spirometra erinaceieuropaei | reverse complement strand
CTTGGCATTCAGCTCTCGCATATGGCCGCGGGCAGAGTGACAGGAGTTTTGCAGGCTATAACGCCAATAGTCGTGTACTAACATAGCACCTTCTCAAACCATAAGTCAGGGAAGAACTGAAACGGATAGTCTCTATTGAGTCGGAGTGCACAAGCGGCTAGTAACGACCGCTGGCAGTAGTTAAACAATGACTCGGGCATGAAATATTGGAAAGTAACGTTGATAGAATCGACGAAAGGGGTAATGAGATGTTTAAGGGCTGTAACTACCTAGTTTACTAGTCTCTTCCGAAGAGGATCATCTTCCTTGGGAAGAGTCTCAAAGTACAATGGAGGACGATCAGGTATATGGCCCCGCCTGGTCTTTACTTCTATTAAGTGCTAACTAACGTCATTTGGGTAGACTTAATTTAATACCCCTTTCCTTTCGCTCATTCCCCGCCACATCTCCTCAGGTGGTACCATCAGGGTTGACATTTGGTTTGGGGTTAGACTTGAAATTGGGATTAGGGTCAGGTCTGGGGTGTAGGTTTTAGGCATAAGTTTAGGGTTGGGAGTTAGACCATCAAGGTTTTCAAATTCATTTATGTCTTCAGTCGCGCTCATCACGAGGGTGGTGTTTAACCATATATCCTTCATATTTTCCCCTCCATGTGACTGTTCGCCACGAGGTGGGAACAGTTCGCCTGGAATATTTGTGCAGTGTCCCCTTATTTTTGTTTTTCAACCCATTTGTTGTTCCTACCTTCCGGTATTTCGAACTCCGCGTCCGCGTTTATACGCTTTGTTGGTGCCTTTAAACAAGTTAATGACGTAAGCGCAATTTTTTTAATATGTTCGCTAATTTCGTTTACGCCACTAATAAAACCCCTATTACCACCATTCTCGTAGTACAGGAGCTCTTACCTCCAGTTTTCTGAGCGCGGTCATATGCCCGATTGTCACGGTACGATAGTGGACAGTGAGCTGTTTCCCAAGTCCAGAGTCAGGAAGACAAAATTAGCAGGTCAAGCAACTCAGAAAGCAGTGATGGCAAACGCTCAACGATATCGATTGGGGTCAAGGCATCGGCTATTCCGGGCGATGAGTCACACGTGGCGCAACTAGTTAACTATGAAGGTGTGTCCTTTATTCGTCACCACACCGACTAGACTGCCATGAGAGACGCCGCATGTGAGGCCAGTTATAGCGAGAGTATATTGCGAGGAATTGACCTAAAGCTTTCCTCCCGCTTTATGTGACACGACAAATTCGACACCACGTGGTTGAGACTGGGTCCTGAAGTCCGCGCATCTGGACGCTTTGTTGATTTCAGTCTATCTTTCGCTGAATACAGGTCCCGCTATGTATCAGGAAAATTATCACAGTCCATTTTTTAATCAAGACTGAAAGAATACGTAGCCAACGACCAACTCTATCATAAATACACACTCAAGTGTTATGTACTCAAAAGAGAGGAGTGGTTGTAGACAGGACGTGTACTGATCACGGGTGACAGCGCAAGTGGAGAGACACAGCGGTGTATATGACATGGAGAAATGTCATAGGCTGGAAGGTGACCAATCAGCACCTTAGAGTTCTGAAAACGTGTCCGTGGCCTTGACCGTTCGCTTGCCACGCGCATGTGGCGTGATTTCTAAACTCAGTACGGGCAGCAAAGTGCATCCCTCCACCCTAAACTGAACTGTATCGGGAAGGGGGAAAACAGTAAAAGTGGCAACGGATAGGCAACAAACGTTTTAGACTATTTCGTCCTTAAAATATTGGACGAGTTGGCAGAATTGGGTCAATCAACTCAGGGCGGTATTTTTGACACCTGCATCGGTTGGCGAAGCAAGCGTTTCCTTCAGTCCTAAGCTACTGCTGGCCGGGATAGTAGGAGGATGGGGATACATACACCTCGGTTGACGACGTGGTGTTCTGGTGTAGACAGTAGATCTTCCGTCATATGTACGTGGGGATCAACACCAAAGTTCGATGTCAGTTTGGACTTATTGATTTCTTCCTTTTCTACGTCCGAGTGGCTTTGGACTTAGTTTAAAGGGCGGCGCACAGTTATACCAACTGTGAAGAAAGAAACACGATTGCTGGGACAAGAGCTTTATTAGCCTGACGTTTCGGATTCCTGCTCGAACCCATCATCACATACAATAGCAGATACGGTTGGTTCATGCATAAGGGGCTGCAGTATTTATAGAATGCAGTCGCCATGCTACCGCATACCTATAATTATTCACAGCCCTCCCTATTCACCCGAGATCGTTGCACTTGGTGTGATGACTGTTTGATGACCCACATTCGCGTCGTTAATTGCCGCAATTCCATGACATGTGTTGGATGTTGGTGTGAAGGTTGCTAGACCATCTGACCCACCGACCCTGGCGTTCGGAGCAGTGTTCACATGTGCGCTCCCCGCGTGGCTAATTACTCCGCCTAGACGAAGTCTCAACACCGAGTATGGAATGGGAAGGTCGTTGCACTTGTTAATAGCCTGGGGGCCAGTGAACCATGACTCGAGCAGTTCGCTGCTCATGCGGTTGCAACCTCAAGCGAGAATTTCGGCCTCGTCGAATTTGAATGTGTGGCCGGATCTCGTTGAATGAGCCGCAACTTGAGAGCTGGCGTTATTTATCCACATTGCCACAGCTTGTTCGGTCATTCTCGTTCGGAGTTGTCTTCCGGCTTCTCCGACGTAGTTGCTTTGTCCGCAACTACGCCAGATCGGATGAACGACTCCAGAAGTTTCTTGCCGTGGCAGCGGATCTTTCGGTTTCATTACCAGACGCCTGATGGTTGCCTCCGGTCTGTATGTAACTCCAACCCTAAGTGGTGCGAGAAGGTGGCCGTTGAAGTTCTGTACTTGCATCGTATTTGTCGCCTTCCTGAACACTTTGGTCTTTATGCAGGCACAATCTTTGCGGCATACGAGGACATCCAGGAAGGTCAGCTGGTTGTTCTCTTCCTCTTCCATCGTAAATTGTACGTCAGTGAAGACCTATTGAGATGTTTCTTGAATGTCAGCAGTTGATCCCGGTCGATAACGACGAAGGTATCATCTACACACCGAACTCAGAACTCTGAACACTAAGTTTTCTGTCTGTTCCTCGCTTCTTCGAACTACCTCCGGACCCCAGTTATCATTTTGCTATTATCGCGAAAGGATGTTTTATTAGGCGCAAAGTTTCGACGTCGCTTTCACCTTTGTCTGTTTTTTCGGTAGTTTTGTCGTGTGCGCAGCTGCTGTTCCAACATCACTTCGGCAGGTGATGAGCCAGTTTATTCATTTGGCGTTACGCTGTAGATGAATAAAATGCGCGATAGCTTCGTGGGTTAGTCTGCCTACGTCTGTTCGGTTAACCCGTGTTTAACTGTCTGAACCGCACGCTCTTCAAAGTTATTTGGGGCCGCGCGATACCAGCCAGTGGTTAAATGCATAATTCCATTTTTATCCACAAATTCTTTAAGCGACAGTTCGACGGTCGATTCCGACGATGCCCAGTGTATGCTACTCAGCAAGGTGGATCATGCATGGTGACTTACGCATGAATTAATTTATAGTGATAGTAGACTTGCGCAACATCTTCCGCACCCCCTCTTCCCCACTCCCCATTTGGACCGGGCGTCAAGACAGAGTCGAGAAGACCGGGGGCGGGGTAGGGCGCAGATGGCCTGCACGGCCGAACCCACACCTAGGCATGCCACCACACCCCCTGGTCCACAACATACACTTGAACAGGATTTTCCACCGCCAACAATAACAAAAACAACGCCCCAAAAAGAGTTAGAAGGACAAGGATGACCGGGCAGTCATGCCCACCACCTGTGTGCCCAGCGGGAGCGCAAGCGCATCTACCGGCGGGGGACCAGATGTTAGGGCTCTGCCAGCGCAGTGAAGGCCAGACATTGTCTTAAACGACCATGTTAGGTAGAGAAAATGGATAGTAGCTTGCTGATTAAAGTCATTGGAGAGCAGGAATCTTCGGTAGGAATAGCTTCAGTTCATTCTACGTGGGCGCCAACCGCCACCAAGACCGCGTGACTCTGGAATGATCCGAAATAATATGTGTCTACCCCCACCCACGGTGGGTTTGGCCAGACCCCAAGGCTTCAGGGCACCTATGACAAAGTTTCCTGTGTTGTTTGCCACATGGGGCATATTCTACTATTTTTTGATGTCTGCGTTAATTGTGGGTTACCAAACATAGCTGTGGGGGGAGGAGTTTTCATTTCAACTACACCAGTATAGGCATTATGCAAGCATTTGAGGTTTTGCAATTTGAGATTGCTTTGCTAAATACACTATAGGCTCTGATGGAGACGGTTCTTGTGATTCGGTCCTCCACGCGCCTGGAGACGAACCGGTACGCCGATGGACACGACCTCTTTGCCTCAATGGCTGTGAGCCCTTTGACTTTGTGAGGGTTCGACCGGCGATTCCGACGACGTTCACCGTGTGCTCCACAGCAGGGTGGGAGCGGGAACGCAGACTTTTACGCAAATTAACTTATGGTAATAGTAGAGTTGCACATCGTCTGCGGCACTTTCTTCTTCTCCTCCCCCTCCCCCCTCATCCTCCTCCTTCATCTGGACCCGGTGTCAAGGGAAAGTCAAGAAGACCTGAGGTAGGAGAGGGCGCAGACGGCTGGAACAGCGAAACCTGCACGTAGGTGTACCACCACACCCCCTGGTACACAGCAATCACCGATCAGGACTTCATACCACAACACAAATCGGGGGCTGCACGGATCCCAGCCGGCAATTGGGCGTGTCACCACGCCCCGATTGTCGGCATTTTTTGGCCCACGGTTCGTGTTTATCGGGCAGCGCAGAGTCGGCGCGAGCCCACAACTACTGCCGTACAGGCGCCTGGCACACCTTAGATGCAGGCCTTCCGTCGCGTCAATCGCTGCGGCCAACTCCATCATCAGCTCGCTTACAGGCTTGGACAGTCAACTGGCGCACTGAAGAGTGGGACCGACGGTAGGCATTCCATCCCCACGACGCACTGGCAGTTTCCCAAATTACGGGATAACTCGATCCTTCGGAGGCATGCGAGTCGGACGGTGATGGCTCCTTCGTAGCACTCTTATGCATGTGAGGCGTGAGTCGCCCTTATGTAGCTTAGTACACTCAATGGGAATTAGGTCGTGAGCAACAAGCGTACAGTGAGTGACCGATCTCATGAAATGTTGGCCGAAATTTTGAAAGGCATTTTCGATTAGGAAGGATTACTTGGTCGCGGTTTTACTGCCGATTATCTTGCGGCATAATCTTAACACATTTCGGATTCGGCAGGATGTCAGCTTTCGAATACACAGCTTTTCAGTCTCCTGTAGAAACTGTACTTGGTAAAAAATGACTACTTAAGTAGCATGCATTTTTCCGCTTGATTTTCGATGGGCTTGCAAATTTAAATATATCTTGTAAAAACCATAAACGATGATATGCTTTCCTTCAGTCGATTCATAGGGAATTACGTCTTCTTTATATTTTACACTCAAGGAAGGACTATAACTAGGTTTTTTAAAAAGTGTTCTAATTGCCGAATAATTTGGAGCCTGATCGTTCGTTGCATTAGCACTTAGTGATTCCAGGCTACAAGGTGCATGCGTCCCGCGTAAACAAAATCACAAATTTTTCTATCCCTTTAGAAAGATACCATACAGAGTCCATAAAATGTTACAATAGATGCGGACTGTGTTGTGCATTTCATGAGGAGCATTGGTAGACAGACAGGTACGATGCTGTATGAATGGACATTGTGCGATCTTAAAAAGTAACATAATTAGAAACTTTTTAAAAACCTAGTTATAGTCCTTCCTTGAGTATAAAATATAAAGAAGACGTAATTCCCTATGAATCGACTGAAGGAAAGCATATCTTTGTTTATGGTTTCTAAAAGATATATTTAAATTTGCAAGACCATCCAAAATCAAGCGGAAAAATGCATGCTACTTAAGTAGTCATTTTTTACCGAGTACAGTTCCTACAGGAGACTGAAAAGATGTGTATTCAAAAGCTGACGTCCTGCCGAGTCCGAAATGTGTTAGGATTATGCTGCAAGATAATCAGCAGTACAACCGCGACCAAGTAATCCTTCCTAATCGAAAATGCCTTTCAAAATTTCAGCCAACCTTTCATGGGATCGGTCACTGTCTAGCCTTCTCATCCACTGCGCCTACGCCCACATCCAATCAGCTTTACACTTTCAATCGGAACCTGGTGGGTGAGAGAGGCGGTAGATGCCGCACAAGCCTGTCTCCGCGGGGCACTCGGTGGGCCTCGTCGCTTGCGGCGGTCGAACTGTGGCATACCAGTGCATATAAAAGCACCTGTACTGTGTACTGCCGCAGTCGCATCCTATGCGCTGCCAGTTTTCAATGAGAATTGCCAGCTTTTGAACGCCTTCATTAAACCGTGCTTCTGTAGTGGGCAGCCATCATGACCGGTCTGGCACCATTGTTTAAGACCTCACTGCCTCAAGGTCATTCACCCCTTTGCCGTGAGCCGTTCCAGACGCTCTGACCTGAAGTCACACGACCAACAGCTCAGGCATATCTGCATTCGCAGTCGCAGCTGCTCATGCGGCCACTTGAACGCACCTTCTCCCTGCAACCGCAACCTAGGCCACTGGGACACCACCCCACGCCAAGTGCAACGCACACCGACTGGATACCACTTGAGCTTGGCCCACGAGCCGACAAAAGCGGCTGCTACCACTGTCTTAGGGATTCTCAGGCATGACTGGACGCAGTCAATACCAGCCCCGGTTTCGCCAGTGGCCGCTGTCGCCTGAGAGAACAACTCGGGGTTCTGTGCACAATAAACCCCTCATTATGGTTCCTTCTGTCTTCTCCTTCCAATAAGGATTTTGCCCTGATTATTGTAGTGCTCAGAATGCACACACTCACACCGCATAACCACAACACTTCATCAGTGCCACGCCGCCTGTTCTTGCCCCTGTCACACAGTCGAAGTTTGCTTGCTTCGGGAGGGTGGTGGATGGGTGTGCACCCATTCCAGTAAGAATACTTACCCAACCTGCAGCGACAGAGAATGTCGGGTGGCGAGATACTGATGGAGCTCGTTTCGACGAGGCACTTATGACCCAATTCATAGACCCCGACTGTGAGCCAACTGCACGAGCATGCCCCCGACTCTGGCCCCGGCTGAATGGAGACGCAAAAAACCCTCATCTCTGTCGTCAAGTCCTCTGCTACCATACTTTGGCCAGTTCGGCTTGGCATGTCGTTACCTGTTCTTTACCTCCCCTACGAATGCGGGCACGTTTACTTCGGGAAACCACCTATGTGCTCCCAGGGAATGGAGGCAAAGTTGACTAAACAGACCCTACGAATCAAGGCGAGAACGCAGCCAGCAGGAACCCCTTGTCGAAATATGGCCAGAGGAGTGCGAGGGCCATGCGAGTCTGCGCGAACAACGCATACACTTCTTTACCCACAGATAGATAATGTCGATCCTGATTCACTTTTCCAGCCGGGTACCCAAATAATATTTTCAGGCCCAGTGGAAAAACGAGCGCTCCGCCAGCCCAACCTACGCAACGAGTCATTAGTTCTTGGAAAGAGCTCCTCTAGGACGTACGCATAGCCGCGATGTGTCCACTGGCTGCCTTATCACACTGAATAATTGTGCTCACGGGCCACGGCATCACTCATGTGTAGGTGTTCGCTCCCTTCCATCTAAGAATGCGAACGCAAATGAAAAAAACAAAGTGCAGTTGTCTTTTTTCACCGTCCTGTCCATTAATAGATTGTTATAACGCTGCCACTTAGATCCCGGTGTGCTCACGCGTTCAGCGATGCTACTGTTCCATGCGAAAGTAGGGCAATATTGTCTCTTTGCATTTTTCATGTTCTCAACGCCTCCGCGTGTTTTATGCTTTACGATTTTTCACCCCCTTGTATGCATGTTTTAACTGATTACGTTCTTGTTCTTCTCTGTGTTTGATCACCCCAGCTGCCCATCTGCGACGGTTATGAATTTTGTCGATGTGATGGCCCCGTCCGCTGTACCTCATTTCCATTCTATTACACACGTCTCTGGTGAATACTGTACTTGAATTGAGTTCAGTAGCATGCAGATTGGCTGCTGACTAGGCGTAAACTAGCCAGCCAATCAATGACCACGGCCGCCTTCGTCCACGAAAGATAAGATCTGATGGATTTCAATGATATCCCATCCCATGCCGCTTCGTCAGCGCTAAGCTACAGGAACGAATCCGGTGAATTCGGGCCGACCCTTTTCCCCGGTTCTTAGGCTCTGGATGAGGACTGTATTCTGGGAGCCATCCTAACGTGAGCAGCTAGACGGAAGCCCTGGCCGAAATGTGGCCAGAAGAGTGCGAGGGTCATGCAAATCCACGCAAAAGGATCCACCAGTGGAGTGGCAAGAAAGACGGCGGCCGGGTGCAGACGAGAGCCAGAGTTCGGGAACCAACACGCGTGGCGTGCGTACACGGAGAATTCACGTTACGTCCGCATCTAGCAGATTCGCATTTGCCGCCGTAGACAATGAGGGGAAAAAAGGGTTAATTTGATATTGCACGACCCTTCCTCGCTATAATAAGAGGTGCTCTCCTTTCATCCCTGCGCACATGAATCCGAGGTTTGGAGGGTTCACAGCCGAAGCGATAGATCAGTCCTTAAACGGAGAGCCAGCTTGCACTGGCTCCCTGATGGACAGCCATTCGGTAACTGCGCCGGTGCGAACTCCGAGTGAGCGAGGCCTTTCGACCTTAACGCACATGTGCGATACGCGCAGACGGGTGTTCCTCGCTCGTCGGCCACCGCGTCCACACCCATCTCTAATTCCCTGCAACTGAAACAATATGGCCTAGGAAGGGCTAGATCGGTGCGGCGCGAACCCACCAGCTCGTGCGCAAATCCCCAAGTACTCCAGTGACCTTGCAACGCGGGACCGGCAGAATCGGCGGGTATGAATGAGATTGATTTCCTCAGTGTGTCAGTCTGTGGGCGCAGACAGAAATTCGATGAATATTTTTGGGTCGAAGTCCATCGGCCACAGCGAAATGACCACATAATATTCACTAACTGCTGAAAGACGGCTAGTAGTATATTCTGGGGTAACAAGACTCAATACTAACAGCACGGGTATTAGCCAAAAGCCCAGATACACGTGTTTCGCCGATATTCTGCCGCTGCATGGCACAGCTGCGAGAGGCTATCCCGCTGTGGCTGACGGACTTCGGCCCAAACATTCATACATCAAATTTTGGCCTGCGCCTGGGGACCTTGATATATACTGATCTACTCTAAGTTCGCAGTTAATTTCTGAGGAAGTTAAAAAAGCGACAATCCGTAAACTGGGGCGTCTATCAGAAAGCAGACGGGGAATGCTGGCGGACCCACTGAAGGGCCGAACTCCCCGCAGCTCTGCCGTGCAGCGGCAGAATATCGGCGAAACACGCGTGTCTGAGCTTCTAACGAGAGCGTGCTGCTAGTTAGGTATCTTGTGACCCTACAATTGTGATCATCAATATAAAAGCGGATTGAGGAGGGAGAAAGGTGGGACACAAGGAGTCGTTACGAAGAGCCGACTACCCCTTATTCACATGCGGTACTTTATCGATCAGCTGCTTCTAGATGTCTAATTGTTATGTGGGTAAGCCAGTGCTCCCTCGGCCTACCGATTGCTCTGAGGGAACTCCAAGATTGACCCAGTTCCCACCGTATAGCATGTCGAGTTATTGACAAAAGGTGCGTTCTCTCTGTAAGTTAGGAAGAGGAGAACATCCGCCGGCTGGCATACGTCAACAAAGTGTAGCCCTCTAGCTGACAGCCGAGGTGTTCCTTCGACGTCCCGTCGCGTCAGGGTCAGTCACTGTCCCTACGTGCGGTTCCAGACGCGCTGAACTTACTACAGTCTGACCGACCACAACACGCACGTATTCAGACGACAGCCAAACCTCGGCCTCTGCAATACAGGCCAGTAGCACCTGCCCCAAGTAATGTAATGCACACGACACTTGAACTTGCTCCCACAAACATATGAAGGCCCTTACACCTCAGTCTCCCTCTCTCTCCTTCCCTCTCCCTCTCAGGAACGACCTCACAACGTCTGCACACGCCCTGGCCTCGCCAGCAGTCACTGCCCTCCGGGGACCGCAAATCAGAGTTCCGTGGAGAGTAAATTCCCCGTGCTGGTGTCTACCGTCTTCTATTAATAGAGACTTGATTTGATGCAAAATGGGATCGCAACAGCCCGGACAACTCGGAGCACGCAATGCGAGTCTGGGAGGTCGACACATCGGGCCTGTCTTGCGACAAACACATCCCGGCTGTACGAACTCGCGTACTCCCATCGTCTGCACCAAGGAAAATGCCATCGCAGGGGCGGGCGGCAAGAGTGAGTGGTTTCCGATCATGGAATACTGACTGTTGCTTGGCACAGCTCATTTTCAATTTTCTGCACCATGGCAGGCAGGCCATAGGTGACCGAAAGATCAGGCTTGGGGTAGTCGGGAGGTTGGCGGTTAGGGTCAGGTTTGCGAATGGCGTTTTACCAGGTGCGCAACCAGGGTGGAATGCAGGTTTCAGAATATCAGCCAAAGAAAGATAAGGCCAACCAATCCTTTTTTAAAGGCGACTGACAACAGAAGTGAGTGTTGTCAAAGCTCCAGAAAATGAGAGGTTGCCGCGAAAAACACGATCGATCCAAGTGGGCTTGGAGGAGGTGGGGGGAAGGTGGGGAGAAGTAGAAGAGGACGGCGGCGGTGTGCAGAAAAAGACCGTAAGGTTGAAAACCACAGAACAGAGCTAGAGAGAGGGAGCTAATTAAGAAACAAGTAACAAGCTAATAGGATGGGCGGGTTGTAGCAAAAACGAGGAGGATTTACCGGCTGAGGGGGCAAAGCACATCGCGCAGACAGGCTCGAACGGGAGGGAGGGGGGCCCGCTACTCGTGCAAGAACAGGATACAACGACTGATCGTCACACAGACAACACTCACATATAGAGGTTGTGTTGGCGGGGAGCGGCCAGGTAGCGGTGGACTCGAGGAGGGTGTGGACTGCGAATGCAGGCGTGGCCATGTCGTACAACAAAAGATACAAAAAAATAAGTAGTAGTAGCGTTGGTGGCTGCAGACCGCCAGTAGTAGTTATTAGTCGACGGAATGAATGTCTTCAGTGCTCAGGTGCGTCGGAGGATGTGTGCAGACGGACGACTACGCGGTGAGAAAGGGGTGGCGGGACGAAAGGCGAGACCGGGAAGAATTGCCTGTGTCCGACAGCGGAGGCTTCGAAATCAAGGAGCGTGGTGAGGGCAGGGAGAAGGGTTGGAGTGAATAGGCAAACTGCA
>CACRXP010000324.1:281736-294872 GCA_902702965.1 Spirometra erinaceieuropaei | reverse complement strand
GGACCGTTCTGTTGATAGTAGCCGGTGCTCGAAAATCCACCGCCGGGCCCCACGCCTGAGTTCAGGCCTGGATAGCTACTTGCTCCAGTCATCGACTGTGGCATCATACCTCCCGTCAGCATCAGTTGTTGTTCCGGATCTGAACAGACAAACATAGTATGTAGGTGCTTGTGGGGGTCTGCTGACGACTTATTGAAAAAAACTTTCGCCTGCACCAACTTCAAGGAGAAACGGAAAGGCACAGCCAAACAGTTAATAAACAGATGGATATGCCCTAAAAGAAGCTAAGGGATCAGAATGAAGATGGGAAGGGGTCACAATTAAACACGACCTGTAGGCTCCATCAATTTGTACGAAATCTAGTTGTTGGGCTGCGGGCGGACTGAGGCCTTATCGACAAATAAAGCTCGAGGGGCTCGGCAACTATCTCAGACCATCTTCACTCATACTTCCAACAGCTTCCCAAATGGCTAAGGTGCACGGACAAACAGCAGATGGTCGACTCAGTGACGGGCGGATGAGTCCCGACTGCGAGGGGGCCTAATAGACAGGAATGGTTAATCAACCTGAAACGGTGCGAAAAGGCTGTAATAGATCCCAAGCTGTCGGTCAGATGACCCGGACTTGTCGTAGTCTGGTGTTAGTGGGAAATATTCTTGCCTTGGGAGAAGTGGTGGAGTTAGGGTGGCGATCAGGTGAGACGACGACAGGTGGAGTAGGGGGAGGGGGACACGTCGGGTGCCAAACGGGGTCCCGGGAACTGGTTTTACCGTCGTGCCGCGATGCATTCTCAGGGTTACTGACTCGGCGGATATGTCACTAGAATGTGAGACCCCAGTGGGTACAAGTTGATACCGTCCCTGACGTATATTCGTAGGCGGAGGAAAGCTCGGTGAACAACCATGGTTTGACCACGTCGACGAATAATCTCTGTGGTAGCAAAATCGGAAGTGATTTTGCTCTGGACTGCCAGGTGTCACAAAAGATAATGAGCCACATCGTCAAACGACTAATTTATGCTCGCGCAGGCTGGCAACCGATTTTTCGTCTACTTCGCCCTTAACAAGTTCATGGATGGAAAGGAGAGACGATTCGCTTAGGTTTCACCGGTGCGTGTTGGACTCGGCTGCGTGTTGTCACCACTGCTTGACGTGTGGGTGGGGGAGGGGGGTGCGAGAAGACTGTCATTCTCCTTCCAATTTCCCAAACGCTCGTGGGATGCGCAAGTCCCAATCGCTTCGTGACATTGGTAGTTCGACTTTCCTTTCCGACTATGTTTATCATGTGCTCCACAGCATGGTGGGAGCAGGCATGGTGACTTACGCAGCATCTACCCCGTCTGGATCTGGTGTCAAGACGGAGTAAGGAAGACCGGAGGCGGAAGTGGGCGCAGGTAGCTGGAACGGCGAAAATTCACATCTAGGCGTACCACCGCACTTCCTGCTCTACAACGTACGCTGACCAGGATTTCACACAACAAAAAGGTGAGGTGAGTCAGATTCCACTAGGTGGTAGTACCATAGAGGGCGCACTAGGAAAGAGCCGTTGCAGCCTGACTTTCAGTCCACCAATCGGCCACTCCATATGAGCGCACACTGGGGTTGACTGCGAGGTCCGCGTTATCCCGTCAGTTGGCAACCTTTCAAGCCATGGCTTCTAGCGCACCGTGATAGCTTTCAGCGCGTTAGATTGTTTGTAGTGGGGAAGATGCTCCGAGACGCCGACTTCACTCTCTATCCCAATTCCAAGGCCTCAGCCACTGGCCAATTCGGTCAGTTGTTTGGTGAGATAGTGATCTCGTCTGCGCGTGCCACAAACACGAGATCTAACAGATGGTGGAGAACACTTACGAAATACAAGAGGATCCACAGCATGCTCTTTCTTCTCCTCCGCCTCAGCACGGGCTCGATCAGAGCGTTCCAGATGCTCAACCTACAACAAAAAGAACAGGTAGAAAGAATTTGCCGAGTGTGAGCATGAAGCTGCAAGAAGCCTCCAGAGGGGTGCGACACAGGTCTACAGATCGCTGTAACCGTAACGCTTGATGGCAGTAGAGAGGGAGGGAGCCCTTAGAGAAGGATAGTGTGCAGGTTAAAGCGACATAGCGTGAGGCACAGGCACACACAGTGGTGACAAGAGCGCTCAAACGCAGACACCCACGCACAGGCGCGCATGGAGTGCCACGTGGAGGGTTACACGGAGAAGCGTTTACCATGAAGACCTTCGGCAACTCGGAATTTTCGCGTAAAGCAGGCCAGACAAGAGGACGTGAATAACCACGATATCCACCCGAAAAACAGAAGTACTTAGACCTTTAAGGGTCCAAACGAGTAAGCCTCCCAGAAAGCAAGAATGACGACAAATGGTGATCTGGTGCCTTGCCACATACGCAATTTATGGGTAAATACCACGAAAAGGACTCTCCAACAAATGACCATTTAAATATTTAAGATGTTTATGGAGCGAAGCACTTCTACAGGGAGAACTCGTCAGACAATGCTTTTTATTATATCATGAGCATATTTATCACAGACCTCCGTTGTGGTGATTTGACTTCTTCAGAAGTTAGATCAGCATACAAATACGACTGAAGCCGCCGTCCGCAAAAAATAACAATGCCCCAGAACTCACTACATAGGTAAAATCTTTAAGGGTTGTCTTGCTTTGGATGTTTTGACCGTAGGACTGACTAATATGGCCCTCTAAACAGGAAATGAGAACAGGAACCGTTTGCAACACGGGTACCTTTGAGCCAACTTCCAGGAAAATTAGGGTTAGGGTTAGGTAAAGGATTAGGTTTAAGGCTAGATTCAATGTTAACGGTAAGTCAGGGTGAAGGAGGGGGTTGTGTTAACCAGAGTTAAGGTTTAGAATAAGGTGAGGTTCAAGATTACGGTGACGATTTTATATTACGGTTTAGGGTTAGAACATGGAAATAATTTGCCTTTTTCGGAATTATGCACAGGCCCACCTTTATTACTTGGGCGGGGCGCACCTATTCCCATGTCCTGTTTAGGGGGCCACATAAGTCAGCCCCACAACGTTGACAACCACTAACCACAGAAACCATCTTTTCGGGTAATCAAGTGAGAACACCAACAACGGCAAAGCATGCGCTGGCATATCAAGGCTGCTTTCAGGCTCAACGAACTTCGCCTCCCCCTCCCCACCAGAAAGCATATGGTAATCTTACTGAAGGAAATTTTGTTTAATTATCATAAAATGCTACGTTTAGGATTGCATCTGGCATTTATGACCGAATTTATTCGACAATGTGACTTTGTGAAAACTATTTTTGCAACGTGCCCACACAGAAGACTAAGAGAAATTATTCTCATTCCGGCGAATCGAATGTCAAATACAAAAACGAAAGACACCATTCAATTTATCGAAAATGGTGACGGATGGACCCGTTTCTCCGAGCAAGGACAAGTGAACGAAGCAGGTGGGGAATATATATTCTTCCCGAGTGGACGTTTGGGAGGCGGTGGGATAGCCTAGGCTGTGAAAAACGACACCACAAGACGATCGTCCTGCCTTTTGCAAAAATAAACGCTCGTCTCATGGAGGGAGAAAATCTCTACGATGATCAGCGTCCGCATCCTGCAATGACGAATTTCGGCGAAGATTTGGACGCTATTCTCACTGCTGTGCTGAAAGAGGACACGCTGATCGTCCTCGGTGACCTTATTACCCGCAAAGGCGCTGCGACGCTGGCTGGTAGAGAATTTTCGGTTGCCACGTATTCATCAACTGCATCAGCATTGAAAAGGCTAAGGTGGCTGGAGCATTGGCTTTACTCAAGCCTCGTCCTTGCTGTTGTGGGTTCGATGCCACCAAGATAAGCAAGTTTTTTTACAATTGGGTTAAATGGAGTTTCAAATACCTCAGGACAAGGCTGCTGCTAATACACAAAGGGACGACTTTGTCTCCCGAATCGGGGCTGCTCGCCGGGCTTTTCTCAAGCGTCAGAAAGTATTTATGGACCCGACGCAACATCTTCATCGCCAGGAAGATCCATCTGTACCGTGCCGGGTGTGGAAGACGGGAGAAAGCTTAAGGTGCCTGAGAATCATCCTTTAAGTACACGAGGACTTGATCGCAAACGAGACAGTTCGCGCTCGTTGCGATAACATCGCGAGGATATTTTCAGCCAGTCAAGAAAGACGACTGAGGCGGTTTGGGCACATCGTCGTCTGCCTTATGAGTTCAGTGTTGCCGCATTCGATCCGGCGCTGTTGCCAATTTGGAGGCCTTCGAAGAGATCAACTAAAAAACTGACTCTACACAGTTCGTCAAGTGACTCTTAGACCCTCAGCCTTGGGTCTCCGTTGCTGAAAAACAGAATGGCTTGGGCTGTCCAAATCCGCCACAGCGAATCGTCAAACGTGAAGAGGTACAACAATCCGCGACATCATCGAAGCCGGCTATAGGCATGATCACAAGCGTCCCATGTAGTGTAGTTTACCCCCCCTCCCCTCCTCGGGGACTCTTTGAGGGGGGGGGGGACAGCTTGAAGCCAGTCTAACCATGTAGGGTAGTAAAAAGTCACCGGCAGGAACTAATCTAATCCATCTTGCTGCGTTAAACGACTACACAAATGGTCGGTGGCGGGGTGTTTTTATGGCCTCCCAGCAAGACATGGGAACGGGGGCCGCCCGTAATATACGTGGTTGGGGTTAGAGTTAAAGACAGGACACGGGAATATTTATGCGCAAGGTCAACTGTGTGATGTGGGCGGAACGCCCCTATCTCCGCGTACTGTTTGGGGGTCCAAATAAGCAATTCCGATCAATCAGCCTTCCGCAGTGCATTTTACCGAAGAAAAAGTAACTGAGCGACCGATGCAAATTTAATTAAGTCATTAAAAATACGCACATTAGAGCATATCCTGTTGGAGCGTTATCAATCGTTTTAATATGGCTAAAGTTAGCAACAAAGAAGCGTGACATTAACTGAGTACTTCTACCGGAGAACGCGTAACCCATAACATCTAAGTAGACACAAAACGCACGTCAGAACTCATAAAAAAGCAGGCAGGATTCTCAAATGCGCTGCGATTTTTTCTACTATCCAAAGTAACAGAGGGAATAAACAGTTCAGAATTCAACTTAACGAAGAGTTTATGGTTAGGGCGTCGCTAACAAAAAAAGACTGCAAACTGGGTAAATGAAGGAGGCGAGAATTCCAGCAGAACCGGTAATGTGTGTGGGGGGGATACATCACAGCCGAAGGAATCCAAGAAATGGCATACTCACATTAACAACCCAGTTAACGCACTAAGAACCAGTAACGGGAACTCACCTTGGTCGAGAGTTCTCGCATATACTGAATGAGGAAGGGCATGGCCATGTCGACTAGACCGTTGCGCCAGGCCAGTTCGAGGACTACATCTGGCCGCAGGAGGTCGTAACACTGGTAGAGACAGGCAGCAAAGCAGTCGGATAGATTCTCCGAGAGGAACCAGCGGAGCAGGTCTTCAGCCGTCTCCGGATCGTTAGAGTCCGCAGCGTACTGCATTGCATCCTGTAGAGGCATGCAAAAAGGCAGAGTAATCACTGTGTGTGAAATCCCAACAGCCCACCCTCTTTGTGTGAAAACTGGGTAATGTTTGTGAGGCAGTTCGTGTGACACGTGTTCACGGTACGCTAAAAGCCGTGGCATGGAGAGTTCCCAACAGATGGGATAACGTGGAACCCGCAGTCGGCCCAGTGTTGTGTGTTTGTGTGGAGTGGCCGACTGGTGGTCTAGGTGTCAGGCTGCAATGGTCCCCTTATTAATGTAGCCTTTATGACACTCCCACTCCGAGGGATCCGAGCCAGGTGACGGCACGCCCAGGTGCGGCTCCAGCCGTGCCAGCCACCCTTATGTTGTTGGCCAAAAACCAGGTCATTTGCTGTGTGGACCTGGGGATGTGGAGTGGAACGCCAAGGTGCGGGCTCGACCGCGCTATCCACCTGCGTCCTCCCCGCTCTCAGTCTTCTTGACTCTGTCTTGACATCGAATTCAGGTAGGGGGAGGAGGAGGGTGCGGTAGATGTTGTGCAAGTCCACTACCACCATTAACTAAATCACGTACAAGTCACCGTCCTGCTCTCACCTTGCTGTTGAGCACACGGTGGACATAGTCAGAGATGACGGTCCAGCTGTCTTGTGGCACGCGTAGATGGAATGTTTTAGCTTTGCCAGTTACTGCGCCCGACCACAGCATCAGTTGGCTGACCGGCTCAGACAATGGACTGATGCCAGGGTGAGGGGAAAGTGAGGTCGACTCTAGGGACTCCGTCCCGATGGTACTCAAAACATATTCTCCATTACAACTAACCTAACGCGCATTTGAACTAACACAGTGCGCTAAAAGCATCGGCTTGGGAGTTGTCAACGGAAGGTATAACTCGGTCCTCCTCACAGAACGGAGGCATGCTGCAAAGCCTCCTTAATATAGCCTTTATGGCACTCCCGCTAGGTTGGGATCCAAACTCCCTTGTTTCGTGAGACCCTTGTCCTTTGAGCGCGGGCCAGGTGCGTGTGGCACGTGTAGATGAGCCGTCTGGCCTTGTCAGACGCTACGTCCAGTCTCGCCTCTTGTCATGCTGACTCAGTCTTGGCACCGGGTCCAAGTCGGTGAGGGGGGAGTGTGTTAGATGCAGCACAAGCCCACTACCATCATAAACTGACTCACGACAAAGTCACCGTTCCCGCTCTCACCCTGTCGTGGAGCACACGATGGACACCGTCGGCCATGACGGTTGAACCCGCTGAATGTAACCAGAGCCTACGCGTACGAAATGGCAAGTTCCAAATGGTAATGGAAAAGAAGTGCGCAACGAGATCTCTGTTAGCCTGGTTTTCTAGATTAATACCTCAGCGCTGAAAGGCAGAGAATACACTGCCAAGTAGTGAGCTCTGGACAGCAAATCTGATCCACTCAATTTGCATTTGTGCAATAAGGGATTTTATTAGCAGCTGAGAGAAAGGATCAAGTTCGAGTCTCCGCTGGATTGCTTACAATCCGGTACTTCAAACGTCCCCTGAGAGGCGGCCCCTCTAGAACCCCCTCATCCCCTTTCAAGGCTCTCGATCCGCCTGTGACGTAGACCGCGGAGGACAAATGATCATGAGAGAAGCAGGCGAGAGAGGCGAGTAGACGAGCACGCTTGCACACAGACCGGTCTGTTTGAGAGCTCTTTGGTTTCTGCTCCCTCCTGCTGGCTGTCGAAAACAGATACAGTCGCTTGCCAATCAAGACGAGCCTTCCAGTTTAGCCATGCGGGGCGAGTTGTCGCGCGGACGCGTGCAGGGAAGGGGGGGGAGGCGGGGGAGAGACGCGGTGAGACGACGGCAGTTTGATGCGGAGGCAGTGAGACGCGCATCTGTTGGCACAGACAGAAAGGGGAGCATTCGGAATTGTCTGCCCTCTCTTTCGCTCCCTTGCGTTAGCCCAAGACTTTCGAGGTCAGAGAGACTCGTCTCCAGAGTCACGATGCCATCAGAGCCTGCCCCACACACAAGTCAGCCCAGTCAGGGCGGACTTTTTCACGGATCGTGGGAAGAGTCAACAGTTGCCAAAATCTTTCCCAGTTACGCTGGTTTTTCAGGATTCTTATGCTGCAGGGAGAGCGGCCTTTTCACGGGCCCTAAATGGAGAAAAATGTGGAATTCTACAGTGCTGAAGACGTGCACTACTGAGCTATTTTTTCCTTCCCAGCACGCGGTTATGTCGAATGTAGATGCCTGTCATTTCCGCGAGGATGTTTTTCCTTAAAATTTTCACCGCCTAGAAGTCGTCAGCAAGGGATCTCAGCGGAGGAATTTTCGTCTAGTTTGATGAGCAAGACTCCAGTAGAATGCTCTACTAGAACTGTCACAAAGGCCGTGTTTTTAAGTTCCACTGCACCCAAATAAATCCGACGCCAGAGGCATGAAGACAATGACGTGGACCGGAAACAAGATAGGCCGGGGGGAGGGGGGTGGTATTTGGGATCCATGATCTTAGAAACACAGGGAAGTGGAAAATTGATCTGGACCCTGCTTGTCACGTGCTGCGCTGTCTGGCAGATGTCGCGACCGACATTACAAGAGAATTCCAGGTCGGATCTTACTTCGTAGCCGTACCTGCAATAGCCAAGCTCCGGCCTGATCAACCTGGACGCACACCCGATCGCGAAGTGAACAGCTGCTGGGCTACATTCTCGTACGGATTAGAGATCGATAGGACATGCTAGTGATTCCCGACGGCGACGGCTGGACGGATCACCTCCTTTTCATCTCCAAGATAAGGCACCAACGGTAAACCGATTATACACCACACGACAAGCGTCCATCAGGTAAGCTTAATACTGTTCTGTTGAATTTGCCAGTAATCAATGAGCCCAGTACCTGGAAAGGCTGCAGGCCGCGGACAACGCCACCGTGCTGACTCGGTGATGCAAACTACGGACGGAATGCCAACCAATCCACTGCCCTTGACGTCCTAGGGCGCGCATGTCGCCAACATCGGGACTGGTTCGACGACGACGCAGACACCCACAATCCACTCGCCAACAAGCATAGACTGCGCAAGGCCTACATGGACAACCGGGCCTCCGCAAACAAAGACCCTCTTCCGCTATCGCCGAGACATGCAGGACGTCCGGATGTCTCGCATGGCTCCAACCCCTAACAGGTACGGCTAACTTACTTGTACTTGATACGGCTGTGATCATGCCTGATCTAGCCGGCCTCGATGATGTCCCGAACTGTACCTCTCCACATGTGACGATCCGCGGCAGCAGATCTGGACAGCCCAACCCACTCCTTTCGCCAACGACGGAGACCGAAAACCAAAGGTCCAAGAACCACCTCCATGTCTTGACGAACTGTGTTGAGCCAGGTTTTGAACTGACCCCCTCTTCGACGCCTCCAATGGGGTAACGGCGCCGGATCGAGGGCAGTAACACTGAGCTCCTGGGGTGAACAACGAGGAACATGCCCGAACCACCTCAGTCGTCTTTCTTGGATGGCCTGAGTTATCCTTGAGATGTCGCAGCGAGCGCGGACTGTCTCATTTGAGACGAAGTCGGTGAACTTCACTCGAAGGATGGTCCTCAAACAGCAGTGGTCAAATACCTCCAGTTTTCGCTCGTCCTCCACGCGCAAAGCCCAGCATTCACAACCGTACAGGGACAGACCGGACAGATGCACGGTACACGCGAATCTTTGTGGCGATGGAGAGGTCACGTCGGTTCCACAGGCATTTCCGAAGGCTTGAAAAAACCCAGCGGGCAGCATCGATTCGGGAGACAATGTCGTGCTTACTCTGTCCATTAGGCAGCAGCCTCGCCCCAAGGTATTTAAAACTGTCTACTTCTTCAAGTTGACAGCCATCGATCCCGAGGGGTGCCTTCTCCTGGTCAGGGATGCAGCTTGCGAACACTTTGGTCTTCCCAGCGTTTATGGACAAACCGACCGATTTAGCGGCCTCGTTCACCCGTGACACCATAGACTGCAGATCACCAAAACTTGAACCAAGTAAGGCGATATCATCGGCATAGTCGAGACCAGTCCGATCACAGTTAGGTACGGCTAAGAAATAAGATCTTGCCGCTTTCCACGGTCTCTTAAGAAACATCTCTACACGGCTCAGAAACAGGTATGATGATGGCTCGGCAGTCGACCTGTTTCTTTGCTACCTTCGACAGATCCTGTTGGGAGTGCCTACAACTCCAAAAACAAGAGCCAGCCAAACACTGGGGGCCATGTACGTTTTCTTTACAGCACTGTCAGCTTAATAGTGGCACCTCTCCATTGGCTGCTGTCCTCGAGCCTGATCGATCCATGTATTCGAATTATCGACCAACTCGTCCAGAATGCAGGCGAACCCCAGTAGGAGATTATAAATACGCATTACTTTCCCAGTTAGACTCGGTTTGAAGTTCCTAATACACTTTTCGTGGCCGGTCGTGTTCTCCTTCCCTGCCGCGTTGGTATAGGGGACAAGAGTCGAGCGCGCATACGCTCCACGTGATTTCAAGTACCAGGCCGGGTCTTAACAGATCCCATGCGGCATGATGAAAAAGAGGCAGAACAAGAGGTAGCAACTATGGGCGAACGTCTTGTGATCCGCCCCCCGGCGAGAGAGCAACATGACCAACATAAAGAGTTTGGAAGGTGTATGGGGCATGAAAAGGCTAATATTAAAAAGATTACTGACCCTGTAGAGTTTGTCCCGTTTGCAAAGTTCGATACTCTGGGTCCAACGGTTGTTGCCCTTGTAGAGGAGTGCTGACAGTCGTCGAAATTCTGTCAACTCGTGCTTTTCCAGGGTCTGGGCGAGGGCAATGTTGTCGAAGTTAGTGTGCGCCTCAATGGACTGTCGTAGGGCCTGGCGGAATTGGAGGTGCAAGCAGGTAGATAATTAGGTTAGGGTAATTAGAGTGAGATGCAAAGCAGAGGAGCATATTTTGAACCGTGTCGCTGTAAATAACTCCTGGCGATTCTTTTGAAGATATTAGCCAAAAAGAGGTTGAGAAAGCGGCTGTTTCAATCTAATTCGACTTCTCAACTAGCCGAGCAAGCATGAAATCAGTCACAGGCATGCAATAGGTGGTTTATGGGTCACTAGAGAGTTTCTAAAAATGTACACTTAAATGAAGATTTTTCAAGTCGCATCGGCTCAGCTCTTCAAACCAGGGAGTTTAGCGGGAACTCCATTTACTGCAAAACTATTAACAGAATTGAATTATTTTCCGAACGACTGGTCTCAGATAGCCTATCGAAGAGGCTTTCTATAAGGACCAGAAGTGACTTGTGCGTGAAATCGTTCATGGAGGAATGGACTTGTGATATTCGCGTATCTCGCCCCCTCCCCCTGCACATCCACAGTCGTCCGATGGCAATATCGAGTCATGACGACCAGAGTTAGGCGTGTATGCAGTGGCCGACAAAGCTGGACTGCCCGTCTAGGCGAGCCAAACGCGACCTAGTCCCTAACTCCGTGTTCTCTAGTCTTCATTCAGGAAGGTTGCGGATAGCAGTTGTGGGTGGCATAACGTGAAAGCGACGTTCACCGACCAGATTTCGGCAGAGTATGCACGTCCCGTTGCGACTTCGAGAACCAAAGCAGTACTCTCGTGGACGGCCGCACGACGACAGGCAATATGGGGTACAGCTAACTGATGACGGCTAATAAGCCGAAAGTGGCCAAAGCAAACAAGCCTCGAGGAATGAGGGCTTTAAATACGACTTACTCACAGTGAGAGTCTGGATCTGCCAGTGGCTTACCGACAACTATTCACGTAGACGATGGATAGGGCGAAGTGGGGGTCAGTGACCGCGGTGCTACGTGAAACCAAAGATGGAAGTGAGGTCGCATCTACTGCACGGCAGTTAGCCACAATACCCTTTAGGGTGGGCCTACCTCATTTGCATCAAAAGCCTGTTTTTACCACACAACGCGCCCATCAAGTCACTGGGTTAAAGCCAAGGCGTCCACACATCGGCCTGTAAACCCTCACATCACAAGAGGGCGAAAACTCGGTCCTGCGACAAGATGTAGGTTGTTTCTAGGGGGGTGGGGGGGGGGGACTTCGATAGCACACACAGGCAGTTTGCCTGCAGTCATGAGTTCGGCATGCTGTACACGGTACATGCGTAGTAGGCGACGTATGCGACTGACAGGGCAAAACAGTCCGGCTACAAGTGTTACACAACAGTTCGACTGTTGCAAGCGATAACACCAACCGCTGCCCCACAAGGCGCGCCAAGAAGTGGTGACACGCGTAAATCAGCTTATATTGGAGCTGACTTGCGAGGCATCTACCGCACCACCTCTCTCATTCATCATGCCCCAGTGGCAGAATGCTGCCAAGATGACCGGGGGACACGAGCATTCCACGACAACGGCATTACGACGCTGGGTAATGTCACAGCTGCTGAAAAAATTAGTTCCCGCCAACGTACAGTAGGTGACCTAACGCATGAAACGTGATGACAGGAACTGATATGATCATTTTTGCGCACCTACGACGTCATGCATTTTGCGAATGTCCCTAATCTCATCCGGAAAATGTTCTTCTTTCGTGCAGATAAAGTGTCTAGGTAATTTTATGATGTCAAATGTAGCTCAAGTGGTTAGAGCGTGGGCTGTACTAAAGCCTTCGCCTTACTGCGTGGGTTCGAATCCCACCGAGGAGCCGAGTTTTTCACAGTTGGGTCAATATGAAATATTTAAAAATTTGAGCGGAAATCTACGTGACCCTGACATAATTTAACCTCGAGATTTTTACCAAACAGGACGTGTCACACTTGGAGATTTACTTTTTCTGTCCAGTATTGGTCGCACAATGCAGGTTGCGAACAGACTATAATTAGAAAACCAGGCGCTTTATCGATTTCGAAAGTCAGATACGTCTCTATCAGTGACATCAAGCGAAATCCTCTTAGCATTATACAACCGCATTCCGAACAATGCCAAAACAGAAAATTGCATCGACTTTGCGCAACAAGATCTTGGGACTCATGACTGGAAACCGCAGACCTGACTTTGTTCCATACCTCATGTGACACTAATTCTTGGAGGGTATATAATAAGAATGTCTGCAAAAAGTTTTTTTCAAACGTTACTGTGCTTATACCGTTATATTAAGCCAGTTATTTATATGGACAAGCAATATGCACTTTTGAAGTTTGAGTCAAATCATGTGACACGAATTTAGGCGTTTTTTAAATGAAAATTGTTCTTTCTAACCAAGGAAACAGTACTTATGACGCTTATGCCGCGTTTTCACTTAGCTGGAGGGCGTTCACTACTAGTCTGGAGTTTTGGTGGATGCGCTCAGACAAGTTTCGGACTGGCTGGTGGTTATTCGTTAATTCAGGCATATTGTATGAGTTAGGTCACCAACTGTACATTCACGGCCAGGATCGGCCTGAGCAGACATCGCAATTACGAGCTACAATCGACGATCACCAAAGACGAGTGCAAGATGGCCATTTTCAAGAACGACGGATAAACTGTTGGGTGCGTACGTGCTTGGTCCCGCGTCGCAGACCACGCTGTTGGGACAGACCCAGATGAGGGGCAAACGCCTGTGACCTGGGTCAAGTCACGTTAGTCGCTGCACTCGATGTCACCACCTCTAGTTGACTTGACCTAGT
>CACRXP010000324.1:262539-274540 GCA_902702965.1 Spirometra erinaceieuropaei | reverse complement strand
GCCGATCAATTGCGTAAAACTGAGGTCGTGAGCCGCCATTTTCTGCGTTCCCCAGTGAAGCGTCTAAATTGTGAGGTGGCATGCGTGATTGACTCAGGGAAATACGCAATTTTGTTAGTGTTTCAGACATGACATGTTTCGGGGTCCCCTGTCGGTAAAACGTGCATGACGGCATAGGTAGGGCGACGCAAGACGCCTCGCGGACGTCAGAGGATGCCGATATTAGCTCAACTTTTGGAAGACATTCCCCAAAAACGGAACCAAGCAGCGAGAGCGAGCAGGCGACTAGTCTCATAAACCGGTCGAGTGTATTACAAGTTTTAGTAGGCGTGATCGACATTTCCTATTACTAAAGTAATCGTGTCGATTTTCGGCGGACAAAAACGGCTAGGTCCCCGTTCGCAAAGTAGAACCCATCAAACAAAACCACACAGACTCCCTTTGGTGTAAAAATGTTCAAACCGGTCCCGTCTTTTCTTGTTACACCTCTCCACTTGTGACGATCAGCTGCAGCAGATCTAGACAGCTCAACCCGTTCTCGTCTCCAGCGACGGATAACGAACACCAGGGGCCCTAGAGCCGCTTGCATAACTTGACGAACCATGTAGGGCCAGGTTTTTAGATAACGTCTGCGAAAGCCTCCGAGTGAGCAACAGCGTTGGATCGAGTTTGGCAAATGCGAACTCGTATAACTCTGCGGGTCTGACGAGAATTTATCGAAAGCAACGTTCGCTCGTCACTTTGTCTTCTGAATAAAGCTATGTAGATTTTCAAAACTCTAAAAGCGAACTCGTGGACGGCCGACAAAAGGCGTACCCAAACCACCTCGATTGCCTTTCTTGACTGATCGGAAGTAGTCTCGCGATGTTGTCGCAGCGAGCGCGAGCTGTCTTGCGTATACTTCACTGCAAAGATGGTTCTCAGGAGGCAGAAGTCAGACGCGCCCAGTTTTCGCTCATTTTCCCCGCGCACATGACACCAGCTCGGCCCACTCTCACCACACTGGGAATGCAGTTACAATCAGGAGATACAGAGGCTGTTAGACAGGACGTGGCGGGTAGGACATTGTTTTGGCTTACTGCAGATGTGCTAACTCGTGAAATACTAACCGAAATCCTGAAATGCATTTTTGACTCACAAAGGTTACTTAAGTAGGGTTGTAATATTAACCACAGTGAAGCATAATCCAAAGGTATTTCAGCTGCCTAGGGATGCCGGCTTATAAACGAACTTCCTTCCGGCCGCTTACAAGAACTACGCTATGTCAAAAACGATTACGAAAGTAGTATGAATTCTCCTCATTGATTTGCAATGCCCTTATAAGTTCAAATAAATTTCACAGAGAATGTGCGTGCATGAAAATATTCAATATCTTACTCATTTGGTTGAAAATTACGTCTTCAAATTTTGTGCCTGACGGAAGGGTATGATTCGGTTTTAAAAAACTTTTCCAATTTCCGAATAATTTTGAATCCGAGCTGCCGTTACACTTGCATTCAGGGTTTCCAAACTACAAGCTGTATACTTTCCGAGCAACATTTGTGTGTGCAGAGACGCGATTTTCTATGGACGGGCATTTTACGGTCTTAGAAAATCTCATAGAAACTGTTTTAAAACCGAATTGTATCCTTCCCTGAGGAAGACGTAACGTTCTACCAATAGTTTTATAAGCAGAATGCTACTACCAACAAAGACAAGGGAGACTGGAATGGCCATTCTTGCCTTATTGGCCGTCGTCAGCGAGTGAGACCCAACCCCGAAGTTTGGAGCACCTGGGTCTCGACCCCACGACCTGTTAGTTAGAAGTCCGACGCCTCTAACCACAGAGCCACGGGCTCTTTGTCCTGTCAGTTTCGATCAGTTATGAACAATGGTAGAGGGGGGCGATTACCGATCGTTCTTACGGAACTCACTCGTCCTGTTTTGCCTTACAGACTCTCTCTCTCTCTGGAGCTCAACCAGAATAGTTTTATGCACGTTTTCTGCGAAATATAGCTGGGTTTATAAGGGCATTGAAAATCAACGAGAAAAATTCATACTAATCAAGTAGTCGTTTTTTGCAGAGTGTAGTTTTCGCAAGCGGCCGGAAGGGAGTTCGTTTAAAGGCCGCATCGCGAAGTAGCTGAAATATCTTGAGATCATGCTACACGGTAATTAGTACTACAACCCTACATGAGTAATCTTATCGAGTCGAAAACGCATTTCAGAATTTCGGCTAACATTTCATGAAGTAGCACCTCCTACTGTACTTCTACAGTTCTTCAAATAAATTGCGGCGCGATGGGAGCCTGTACAATTTTTAAATGGGTGACGGGAAAATGACACGAGGAACAGCGTCAGGCAGTCAGTCAGCTCCAGTGCAGCCGTAGTTAGGCCATGTACGCGAGTTGGCGAGGAGTAAACGGATTTTCCGAGGACAATAACGCGCGCGCGTGGAACTAACGGCCGATGGCAGCGGACGTGCAGCAGTCTGAGTGAGAGCAATGGCCAGCCACTTGAAGCAATCATGGCACGGTGAGTCACGTGCCGGATGCGGAGATCAGCTCGTCCCACGTATTACGCTGAAGGGCGCGCGCGCGCGCATGGACATGCGTAACTCCTAAAACACGATTTTCATAAACGAATGTCGCCCACTCCAGTCCTGCAAGCTCAAGATCCCCGTGGAGGGTGTGAAACAAGGCCCACGTCGCTGATCCTATCCTACCCAGCAATGATACAAGCGTCTGTAGGAGGTGAGAAAGAACAAAGAGAAGCAGTTGCACCCACCTCTGACCACTGCAATGAGCTGCTTGATGACATCATCAGCGCAGTCTACATCCAAAAGTCCGCCCACCACAGCAGGCAAGCGAGCCGGATTAACCTTTTGCACGTAGATTTCGATGTACTTTTGCAGATTGTTACGGTAGAGGTAGAGCACAAGGTCATGCACGAAGTCAAATCTATCGCAGACAATGATGAGGGGCAACTGGTCCGTCAGCTTGGCCTCCTATAAGAAGAGAAAAGCCTAAGGGTTAATTAAGCTTGAAATCTCTCTCTACTCTTGCCGTTGCAACGTGGCTAGAGGGGGCGTGCATGCCACCGGCATGCGCGACGCACAAAAACACTGACGTCAACGCCCAAAGAGAGACGTGGCAAACTTGTATGGGACGTTGGCACAAGATGATGCACTCACCTTGAGGAAGTTTTTGACACGTTCAGGGTCGTAGCAATTGCTCTCACGGCAGATACGTTCCACCTCCTTGACCTGTCCAGTCTTGCAGGCAGCCTGTATGTACTTGAAGTGCACTTCAGGATCCTGAGAATAGTTGACAATCGAGCCGAGGAAGTAGAAGAGACCCTCAAAGGACTTAAAGGACTCGAAGATTTCAATGAGGGCATTGGTGCCCAGCTGCTCGTGGTACTTAGTCGCTATCTGAACGCAGACCTGGAGGTTCTGCCGGATATTGGCGTTCAGCATCGCCTTGAGGCATTCCAGGGAATCATCGACGGACAGAGAGCCAAAGTAGTTGACCAACCACTGGAATGGAGGAAAAAAGAACAGTCGGCATTAGTATGCAGTTGCATGCAGCCTGCACACACTTCGTCCACGCGAAGAGAGCTGACCCGTAATCTGCCTGTTTCGAGTCTAAAGCCCACCACTGTTGGGTCGCGACAGGGTAACCGAAACCGACAGTTTGGCGAGATAACCCTCTTTAAACGGGCGCAAATCGGTCGAGGGACCTTCGATGGAATCCTCGAAAGGAGCCGGTTGAAACGGCACATCAGATCAATTGTGCTGGACAAAATCGACCCAGCGAGTGTTTTTCCTTCGTAAGTAAATACTTAGATGGTGGTATCAGCCCAAAAGGAGCTGAAGAGATGGTGGATGGTTGGTGGGACCCGCCGTGCAGAATCATCTTCCACTGAAACAGTTTCACCGTAGATTTGGTTGCAATGCCGGTCAAAAAGTTGATCAAAAAGTTGCTGGAGTGATATTGCGTACCAATTGCATCCCAGATGCACAAAACATTGTAAAATGCTGACATAGTAAGAAAAGCGGAGGTGCTTCACCTCAGGACTGAGCAAGTGGGTGTTAACAACCGCACGTTTGATGTCGTAGAGGTCAGTGTAGTGTTCCAGGGCGCGCTGAAGGAGACCGGCTTTCTCGCAGAGTTGAGCGACGGCGGCACGGTCATAGTGCGTGAACATCTGATTGCCGAGGATAGCGTCAGCCACCTGCAGAGGAGTAAACAGAAAAAAAGGAAAACTGATTTATGACGGCTAGAGTTGAGATCGCCAAAGGTCACAATGTTACCAGTTATGCCGCCTGTGGGAAAAACTACGTGGATAGGGCGGGGGTCGGAACTTGACAATTAGGTGGAGAAGTCGTATCGTGGAAACTGGTTTGACCCTGTACTGTGTAAATCTGAGGAAGAAATTATCCAAGATGTGAAGTCTTCCAAGTACGGCAGACTGACTGTAATAAAAAGCAATCATTAATGATGTCACTGATCCGGAACATAGTCGTAACGACGAATTTACGAGGCCAGATTAGTCGAAACTGGAGTAAGCAGTCAGTGGAGGCCAGAGGATAGAAGACAGAAGACTGCATCACTGAAGAACATAAACCGTCCCCACAGCGCAAATGCCCCAAGATCGAGGGTAGAGGCTGTTTCATTTAGTCTGGACCTATACTTCTTCAAATTTATCAACGCACGGAGACGGTTGCCACACGGGCTGATGCGACTCGCCGATTGGAAAGTGGCCGGCGACGGTGTTCTGTATTCACGTACATGAAGCGAATAGCCAATCAGTGAGTCACTTTTTATTCCTGCTGTCAGCTCATAAGCAGAAGGCGATCAGATACACTTACTGGTCGTTTTTCATGCCTCGGCCCTTATCCATACAATCACCTTTCAGATCCACTTAATTATCTCTGCCGCAGAACCAAAGGCTTCGGTCTCATGCTGAATGTGAGAATTGGAAGGAGACAAGGGGTCTCTTCTAGGGGCATTCATGCGTTCACGCCACCAGGGTAATTTTCCACCTGTTCCGCCTGTATGCGCGTGAAGACAGTAAGCGCATGCAATACGATAGATGATATGGAACTGTCTGTCCGGATATACTTGGTTCCTGGTGGGCATCAATCGACAACTTGTGGCTCCTGGCAACGTCGATTTCCCAATGAGGGCTAGCAAGTATTAGGTAGTTCCTACTGGCAGGAATATCGTCCTCTTCCAACCGTCCGTACCTTCTCCCTTATTTCATGCCAGTTCTTTGGCTGGTGAGTATCGTTATGTTTGAAAGCCGTCAAACAAACTGCAGTGTCAATTGAAACTCAGGAATGTGACTTCCGTTGAAAATAAATACCTATGTGAGATGGTAATACTGATGTCGCCTTTTGAATGCGCCTTTTCGGCCACTTTCAAAAGCCACATTTGCTAAGAGTAACTACTTAAGTGGTGTGGATTTTTTATTGATTTTCGACCACTAATAAATCCTAACATACTTTATGATAGGCTTGCATAGAAATACTTTCTCTTGCACGCATTCTGTAGAAAATTATGTTCTTCAAAGTTTTTCTACTTCACCAACAGGTGCCTTTCAGGTTCAACAAGATTTCTGAAGTACACAGCGTCCTTAATATACTTTGTGAGGTCTATATGGGAGACCCTCTTAATAAGCATAGAGGAATTCGTGATTGTCTTTAAATGGAAGGCGTGCGGACGGAATACCCTAATCGCAAGCGCAACGGCAGCTCGGTTTCAAAATTCTTTGGAAATTGAAAAAAATCCTCCAAACCCAAAGATACCCCTTCTTCGAGCAAAAAAATTGAAGACGTAATTTTCTACTAAATACATACAAGGACGGATATTTCTGTGCATACTTTTTCTGAACTGTTTTCGGATTTATAGGAACATTGAAAATCAATGGGAAAAATGTGTACACCCTAAATAGTCACTTTTAGTGAGTGTGATTTTTGCAGGCGGCCCGAAAGACGCGAACTTAAAAGCTGGCATCGGGCCGTGACTTAAAATAGCTTAGAACTATGCTGCATGATAATCAATACTACAACCGCATGTATGTAGTCTTTTCTAACAGAAATTACACCTCGACATTTCGTTCGACGTTTCAATAGATAAGCCGCCGAGTGTAACTGGGAGGTTCGTGACTTCAACGCGGTGGTAAAACTTACTCAAGTTCTCAATATGCTTTAATGCCAAGATTGTAGGACGGACACATGCATTAATCACGAAAGGACACCAACTTTACTCAATTCGAGACACGCTCTGGCACAATAAAACGGCTTCAAGTAATAGTAGTGTCCACGGGGCAGCGCTATGGGTGGCGTAAACCTGGTTGTATGTTCTTTCAAGAAAGTAAACGATGAGAATCTAAAGTGTTATCGCATAAAATATGACAGAGTGGAGGGTGTCACACCAAAGTATCTGTACCTGGGGTGCTGACATGAGGTTCATTTCTAAAAGCCGTGTCTGCAGATGTCCCTCTGAGGGTCGGTTGTGTTTCAGCGCATCCAACAGGAAGGAGGTGCACTGCTGCACCAGGCCCTGTTCCATAAAGACGTCGACAACTTGCTCCAGATCTGCCAATGGTTCCTGATCTTGCACAAGCATCTGGGCAAACTGCAGAGCCTGCTCTGGGTTTATTCGCGTCAGATTTCGCAGCAGGGAGATGTACTCGGGTGAGTAGTTGACCTTCTTGGCGTAGAGGATAATCTTCTGGAATTGGCCTGTCTCAGCGAAGCACTGAACCACTTTGGGTGGGACGTTGGCACGTAGGTAGACTGAGAGAGCGAGTGTGGGGTCCGCCTACAGAAGACAGGAAGGTTATTGCAAGAAGGGACAGGTTAGAGGTCTCAGGCTATGCCTTCAGTTACTCCAGATAAACACAGTACCGATAACGAGGACCAATTTTTCCAGTCGGCTGGTAGTCCCTTTGAGCCGCGACTTTCAGATTGCAGTGATAAACTAAAGCAAATCGGAATTATTATGGTAGGGAATGCGCTGATTTGCTGTGGGAATGGATCCTCCAGTGTCGGTCTCATTCTTATCAGTCAGTTGGTGACGAAATTAGGCCCAGTGGTCGACAGAACTGGACAGGTAGTCTACGTGTGCCATACGACTAGTCCACCAAGGACTGTCACAGGATTCAACAAAAGAACATGCTTCCCACTTGCATGAGATGTGTACTGGTCACAGTGGCACTGGCGGAGCGAATCACATGCTTGCTGCCGCCAGAAAGAGGTGTAATTATTGTTGACTATGGCGCACGGTAGAAGGGGTTCATATGTGGCCTAGGCATGTGTGAATGCAAGTAGGCGAAGGTGTCATAGTGGGATTTGGGGTGCGATTTCATTGGAGATTTTCGTGGAGGTCAGCGTATGATCGAATGGGCCCATGCGACAACCGAGTGCCCTCGGGTAGTGTGGGTAGGTGACGCGTGCGTATATAGGTGTTCCTAACGCTGTTTTACCAGCCCCAGTGCGATGGAGTCGCAAGGGCCCGACGGATGCGCGTGAATGTGAGATATGGTCGGTGCGCTTATAAGGTATGCGCGGGGGGTGGAAGACCATGATCGGCATAGATGGCAGAATTTTCGATTTGCCGGGCCGTTCGCATGGCCAAAAACGTCTATACGCTTGAAGGGAGACACCATTAGTCCACGGGGGACCTTCTTGCCAGTCAACTCTGAGGGCATGACCATTTGTTCAAATGCAGTTATAAGGGGCCGATAAGCCGAACGAGGAAACCATGCGAGCCTTGCTTATGAGTCACAGTTGAAAAAGGTTAAGTAAAAAGGAAGGCAGAAACATGTGAAACCCACACCTGTTTCACCAAATCACCCAGTTCTTCAGAGCACTCAAGCTTGTCTTCCTTGAGCCATTTTTCCAGTAGGTGCTTGCGACCCTGTTGGAGGACGGGACGACATAATTCTAGGCTCTCGTATTTATTTAACTGGCCGTGGTCAAGGAGAATTCCAAAATACACAAGGAGGGGAGATGTTTGTCCGGCTGTCGTCGGGACCTAGCGGAGGCAGAAATGAAAGCCATTACAGGGGGTTAAGGCATCAAATGGTGATAGGAAGCGAATCGCACCTAGATACTTCGCTAAATCCTGTATATTTCTGGCCACATGCATGCTCGGTGACTACTAGTTCAGTAAAATAACTTTGGATGTTCATACTTGCCTAGGGCAAAGCAAAAGAGATGCATAGGCATATAACTAGCGGCAGTATGCCAATTATTATCATTTATGACGCTTAATTAGACGATCAAAATCCAAGCCGGTACTTCGAGTAGACAATGGGAAAAAAGGTAGAAAGGAGGAGGAATACGACTATGAACATGCTTTGCAGAAGACTAAGAGACCCCAATTTGGCAAAAGGGAAACCAACACCTTTCCTCATAAGAGACAGAGTTGGGAAATGACGTCTACATAAGAAATAATTCTAAGTGACGGCACGGCAGGAAGTACTGAAGTATTAAACGGCAAAAGGATTGCTACGTCCTTCTCACCTGATGGAACTTCTGTATGGTCTTCGGAGTTCGCAAAATTGCATTTGGCGCGCTTGCTGCCACTTTAGCCGCCTCATTGTACTGGCCAGCCTGAAACAGGGATTCGAATTTGCGAACGAAAAGGTCTTCGGCTCCGGGAAGGCCGCACCGGGTGGCCATGCGGAGCGCAAGAGTCGGGTTGTTAAGATTTGTTTTTATGTAGTTAACAACATTTTCTTCATCCAGACTGACAGAAAGAACCTAAATGGTGTTGGTCAGAGACAAAGAGCGCAATGTGGCTACCTGGCCTTTGCGGTTTACTCCCATGATGCCCGACGTAGCTTCGTATGGTACAGTGACAAAGATGGTGTCGTTGCTGATACGATTCATGTAAATGCAAGTTCCGGACTCAATGTCATAGGTGTGTAGGTAGCCATTTTTAGTTATTAGAAAAATGACTTGGTATTTTGGTGAAGTCTACAAGATGGATAGCCCCAAAGAAATGCATACCTGCATTGCCACCGGAAAATCATTAGGCGCCTCGACCGGGAAGTAGACATCCAGTGCCTTTTTAGTGAAGGGCTGATTGCCTTCGGGTGGCTGACCAACTTCAATAATGTGTAAATTACAGGCCTGAGTGGTCCTAACCGCGAAGCAGAAAAGAGTAGTTGGATTGGGTTGCCCCTCGCCCTTGTACTGGATGAAAGCAGCGGCATGTCCCTCAATTGCCTGACTGGCTTGGCGGTCAACGCTGTAGAGTTGCATTGAGCCAACAACGCGACTGTCCTGTGCCGAAATGCCGATCAGCAAGAGCCATTTTGAACTCTCGTCAGTCCTGTAGTTAATTATTTGAGTGTTGGCAAGGGAGGCGTGGCGATCAAACATCTTGGTTGGGCTTGAACTACCTGTAGAAGAATATCAAACACGCAACGGTGCAACATACCTTCAATTGACCAGTGGTAGACTGCCGAGGCTGTCACCAGAGCGAGCGTGTTAACGTTGATCCATCGCCAGAAAATGACGGGTTCGGGCATTTTGTGCATGTTCATTTTGGACTTTAGCTCAATGTTGAAGATCTGTAGGACATTCCCAGCCTTTAGTGCCATCACTTTAGTGACCGGATTCATAATGATTGAGTCCGCTGTGATTGGACGTCTTGTTGGGTGAGTTGGATCGTTCATGTCAATGACAACAACTTGGTGTGCATCGTCCACCTTCTCGCGCACGCATATAAATTTATCAGACTCCATTGTGAGAGTGTTAAAGCCAATGCTCGAGGGCTGGATTCCGACATTTACGAGCTAGAGTTTACAAAGCTTAAAATTAGTCTAGAAAAACCGTCTTGAAGGCACAAAGGAGCTGATAGAGAACAAGCAGAAAGCTAGGCCATGCCGTGACTATGAAAGCTGTGGTTCACTTCAACGTCAACTAGGCGCTTGAATTAACCTCGGCGAGTCTGAATAAAATACACGATCAAAGAGGACACAATACTGCGCGAAAGCCGATATTCCTCCAATTAGAGATTCGCTGTTGACGAGTTTTCGGATCACCGAAGGCGCTTTCGAATAGTTACTAGGTTTATGGCTACACATTCCGGAGATTACACAAAGCAACTGCGGAATACTGCATCTCTTGACTACCAAAACCCTTGCTGGAGGGGCCCGTCTGTCAGTCAGGGTGAACGCCAGTCAATTGGCGCATTCTGGGAAAATCTGACTCTAAAGTATCTAACAGAGCACGCTATGACAGGTTTAGGTTTGGCTTCAGTCGAAACTTCTGGTTTGAATTACTTTTGGAATAATCCTGCGACGATGGCAGACACTGAGAGGCATTGTATCCTGGGAAGGTTGGAGTGCATGCTTGATTAACTGCTAACAACTCGGCGGGTTTACATGTTGCAGGCAGGGGAACGACCTTTGCACAAAGTCGCTGTGGCGAAGTAGTAGCGGGAGCCGAGGTCTAGCACCAACCAATGGCGCGGAAACCACGGGTCATTAGAGCCTAGGTTCCTTAGTCCCCGCTGTAATTCGGTTACATCTTGAGAAATTAATATGCTGAGAATCAGAGTAAACAAGCAAACGGTTAGCCGTTGAATATCTGCCGGTACCACTAACTACGCTACGTCACAGAGGCCGGTCAGATATGGTGCGGTCTGGGCCACAAGCCGCAATTTAATTTCCCGCCCAGAGATAAGTTTTCAGAACTAGAAGCAAGTATACCCAATTGATGATTCCATATGTAAACATCCATCAACACCGACGAGCAAGAAATGTAACTGACCGATGGTTGGATTTCTTAAAACGCACCACAGGACGGCTAGTAAAAGAGCAATTCTGTAGGATATAAAATGCATAAGAAATGGAATCTTTCAGTAATGCTGAGGGTAGCAAAGAGCTAAGACACGGAGATAC
Organism: Spirometra erinaceieuropaei; assembly: GCA_902702965.1. NCBI lineage: Eukaryota > Metazoa > Platyhelminthes > Cestoda > Diphyllobothriidea > Diphyllobothriidae > Spirometra > Spirometra erinaceieuropaei. The sequence goes on along the minus strand of CACRXP010000324.1, from coordinate 263,635 downwards.
TCCTATTCCCATCAAATGGGTATACAATCGCCGAGAAAATTAGCAGAAAAAAATAGTCGCAATATTGCATATGGTCTTAGCTCTGAATCGAAATGATGTTCACTATTTATCACTTACTTATAGGTCAAGTTTTTGGACGGTCCGTTGCGATTCGTACCGCCGGTTTTTCATTTCCACAGTTACGATGGCTTTACTTCGTAAAAGGTTAATGCAGAGAGACGGCTATTCTCTTTTCGAAATATTGACATACTGCGACAATATCATTAAGTAAAAGCCAGAACAAAAATTGACAGCCTTGACTCTTAAGCTACGGAAAAGAGCGTGGACGTTTTTGCGTCTGAATCCGATTCTACTCATACGCCGGTCTGATTTGCCTCCAAACAAGACGTACCGCTTGCTTAATGTTCTTTTTCAACAGCTTAGGATTGAGTAACAGCTTTCACCCGCCCGGAAAACCACAGTTCTGATGTGGTGTGCAAAATTCAATTATGCAGCAACTACATTACGTATGCTGCTTCCACAAAAATGCTTCGCTTCTAATATACTGACAATGTTCAGTAAAAAGTAGCAAAAGGAAGATTTTCCAAAAATACCTGAAGATGTTCTTGAAACTTTATCGGCAGAGCAGTAGCCATCTTTTAGGAGGAAGAGTACACCACCTGCTGGAAGGGAAAGCGAAAGAGGCCGTATTTCGGCTGTTCGGCGACTTACGGTTTTTGGCCTGTTTCCATATTATCGACATCAATTTCCGTCAGGAATCCCGAAGGTCTCTGAATTGCAACCAAGGCCGAGCACTTATTCAGGGGTATGCGAACAGACTGATACTTTAGCAAGTTTCTCCGACAATCTGTCACATCACGAAGAAAAATAAGACAACTTTCAAAAAGAAGAGACCATTGGAACACCTATACAAACCCATAAACTTTTCCATCATATATTCATTTAAATCCTGGCCTTGTAAATTGACGACATTTATGCTGAATATTTATCGTGTTACTTTCAAAATCACGTGTACTTCTTTTTCTCTCTTTAATATTGAGAATATTCCGGGAGCTATAATCATCAGGCCTAGTCCCGAGTGGCAGCATAAAACAGA
>CACRXP010000324.1:221558-235612 GCA_902702965.1 Spirometra erinaceieuropaei | reverse complement strand
TACCAGTACCACTACCACTACTAATACTACTAAAAGTAAAATTACTACTACTAAAACGAATCAAATAATACTACTACTACTGCTACTACTATTACTACTACTACTACTACTGCTATTAATACCAATGCAAATACTACCACTATAACTACTATTACTAACACTACTACTACTATGACAACTACTACTACAATTACTACAACCGCTACTACTACTGTTAGTAACACAAGTACTAAAAATACTGCTAAAACTAACGCTACAAATACAAATACTACAACCACCAGCACTACTAATAAAATAACCAACAATACTACTACTACTACTACTACTACTAATACTACTACTACTACCAGCACCACTAATACTGCCAATAATATCATTACTACTATTGCTAAGGGTACTAATACTACTACTAGAAATACTACTGATACTAGTTAAACTGCGGTCACTACTACCAATATTACTACTATTATTACCACAATTACTACTATCAATACTACTACTACTACCACTATTCTACTACTACTATTCTACAACTACTAATACTGCCACCACTACGAATATAACTACTACCACCACAACCAGCACTACTACTGCTATCACTACCACTACTACTAGTACTACTACTAATATTACTGCTGCTAATGCTACGGATACTACTACCACTATTAATACTATTAATGATATTACTATTAATATTCATAATACAAGAATTACTAATACTACTACTACTACTAATACTACTACTGCTAATACCACTACTACTACTACTACTACTACTACTACTACTACTACTAACAGCAACAATGGTAATACTACTACTAATAATGCTAATACTACTGCTAAAACTACTACTACTACTACTACTTTTACTACTACAATTACTATACAAGCAACACTACTATTGCTACTACTAACAATAATAATACTACAACCACTAGTACTACTTCTACTAGTACTACCACCGCTACTACCGATAGTCGTACTAATACTACTGTTACTACTACTACTACAATGATCGCCATACTGCTACTACTACTACTACCACTACTACTATTTCCACTGCCTCTTAAACTACTACTACTACTACTACTACTACTACTACTAATACTACTACTACTAGCAGTACTAATGTTACTGTTGCTAACACTACTAATACCATGAATACTACTACGCATTCTATTGCTAATACTAACACTACTACTGCTACCATTACTACCACTACTACTACTACTAATAATAATAATACTACTACTACTACCACCGCTACTACTACTGCTGCTGCCACCACTACCACCATATTACTAACACTAATACAACTACTACTACTACTAATACCACTACTAATACCAAGCCAACTGCTACTGCTGTTACCACCACTACTTCTACATCCACCACCACTGCTACTACTACTACCACTAATAAAAAAAATACTACTACCGCAACGAACACTACTACAAGTACACCTTCTACTACTTCTACTGCTAGTATTAATACTACTACTACTACCACTATTACTACTTTTAGTACTGCTGCTATTACTGCTACTGCTACTGCTTCTTCTACTACTACTACTACTACTACTACTACTACTACTACTACTACTTCTACTACTACTTCTACTACTACTACTTCTACTAAAACTGTTACTACTACTTATTTTACTAGTATTAATTCTGCTACTACTACTTCTACTAATAATACTGCCACCGCCAGTTCCACTACTAGCACGACCACCAATACCAATGCTACCACTTTTACTACTTTTATTACTGCTGCTATAATTGCTACTAATATCACTACGACTACTAGTAATACTGCTCCTAATACTATTGCTATTACTACTTCTACCCCTGCTACTAATGCCACTACGCTGATGGCAACAAACCTACCAATTTTATTAATGGTACAACTAACTATTGTAATAATTCGACTAAGGCTACTACCTCTACTACTACTACTACTACTACTACTACTAATACTACTACCACTACTACTAATACCACTACTACTAATACTACCACTACCTATACTGCTACTCCAAATTCTTCTACTTCGACTACCACTAATACTAATACTACTACTACTCCTAATACATCTACTACTACTCCGAATACTGATAATACTATTACTACCACTACTACTACTAATACTACCATTAATACTCCTAATACTACTACTACCGCTACTGCATCTAGTACTACTACTACTACTACAACTGCTACTACTACTACTACAATTATTACTAATAACACTACTACTACTAGTACTACTAATAACATTACCACTACTGCTCCTAATACTACTAATACCGCAGGTGCTTCTACTACTACCACCATTAATAATACTAATGACACTACTGCGTCTACTGCTACTAATACTACTACTACTACTACTACTACTACTACTACTACTACTACTTCTACTACTACTGCTATTACTAATCCGAATACTGCTACTACTATTAATACTACTAGTATTAGTACTGTAACAACTACCTCTATTACTACTCCTATTCCTACTACTACTACTAATACTACTACTACTACTACTACTACCACTACTACTACTACTAATACTGATACTACCACTACTGCTTCTAATACTACTACTACCGCAACTGCTACTCCTACTACCACTATTAATATTACTACTGCTACTACTACTACTTCTAGTACTACTACTTCTACTAGTACTACTAATACTACTACCTCTACTGCTACTCCTAGATCTCCTACTACGTCTACTACTACTACTACTATTACTAGTAATACTACTTATACTACTACTAGTACTACCTCCACTACTACTCCTATTTCTTCTACTATTAGTACTACTACTACTACTGCTCCAACTACTACTACTACTGCTACTACTCCGTATATTGCTACTACTACTACTTCAACTACTACTGCTACTGCTAGTAATACTACTAATACTACTACTACTACTAATACTACCACTACTAATCATAATAGTACTAATACCGCTACTGCTTCTACTACTACTACTACTACCACTACTACTAATACTAGTTCTACTTCTACTAACAATACTAGTACTACTGCTACTAACTCTACTACTACTAATACTACTACTGTTTCTACTACTACAGCTACCACTACTGCTGCTACTACTACTACTACTACTACTACTACTACTACTACTACTACTACTGTTACTGCTACTACCGCTACTACTACTACTCCTCTTTCTTCTTCTACTAGTACTACTACTACTACTACTCCAACTATTACTGCTTCTACTACTACTAGTACTACTCCGAATACTGCTACTACGACTACTACTATTACTTCTACTACTCAAAATACTGCTACTACGACTACTACTACTGCTACTAGTACTACTGCTACAGTTACGAACACTACTAATACCATGAATACTACTAGGAATTCTATTGCTAGTACTACCACTACTACTGCTACCATTTCTACCACTCCTACTACTTCTAATAATAATACTAGTACTACTACCACCGCTGTTACTACTGCTGCCGCCTCCACAACCATACTACTAACAGTACTACAACTACTACTACTACTACTACTACTACTACTAATACTACCACTACTAATACCACGGCAACTGCTGTTACCCCCACAACTTCTACATCCACCACCACTGCTACTGCTACTACCACTAATAATACTACTTCTACTACTGCAACGATCACTACTACAACTAATAATAGTACACATTCTACTACTTCTACTGATAGTATTAATACTACTTCTACTACTACTACGACTGCTATTTCTACTAGTACTACTACGTCTACTTAAACCACCACTGCTTCTACTAATACCACTAATACTTCTAATAATTCTACTACAAATATTACCACTTTTACTACCGCTGATATTAGTGCTACCACTACTACTAATACTACTACTACTACTACTAATACTACTAACACTATCACTAATAATATTAATAATACTACTACTGCTGCCCCCACCACCGTAATGCTACCACTAATACTACTGTAACTACCACTAACAATATTACTAGTACTACTACAACTACTACTGTTACCACTACTACTACTAAAACTACTACTACTACTATTACTGCTACTACTACTACTATCAGCACGTTTAATTCTGCCGCTATTATTATTAATACTACTAATTATACTGCTACTAATACTACTACTACTACTACTACTGCCACCGCCAATAATAATTCTACTACTACTACTATTACCACGGCTACTAATAGAAATGCGGCTACTTCTACCACTATTACTGCTATTAATACCACTATTACTACTACTAGTAATATTAATACTACTACTAATACAACTAAAACTACTACTACAAGCACCAGAACTATTGTACTACTACCACTAATACTACTACTACCACTACTAATTCTAGTACTAGTACTCTTAGAACAACTTCTCCTCCTACGACATCTATCACTATGTCTACTAGTATTACTACCACTAATGCTACTACGAGTACTACTATTTATACTACGAACACCGCTATTACTACGGCTGTCACAACAAACATACCACTACCACTAATACTACTACCATTACTAACAGAATAAATACTACTAGTCTTAATGCTACTACTACTACTAATACTACTACTGCTACTACTACTGCTTCCACTACTACTAATACCGGTACTACAACTGCTGCGACCACCACCATATTACATCTGCCACTACTACTATTACTACTACGGATACTACTAATACTTCTACTACTACCACGGCAAATATTATTGCTTTTACTACTGCTACTGCTACTACTACAAGCAACTGCATACGACTGGCACTAATACGAACACTACTACTACTACTACTACTACTACTACTACTAATCCTACTACGCCTAGTCCAGCAACTATTAAGAATAATACTACTACTACTAATACTACTACTACTACTACTAATACTACTATCACTGCTAATTTTGCTACTACTAATACTACCAATACTACTGCTACTACTACTTCTAGTACTACTGCTACTACTACTGCTAATACTACTACTACTACTACTACTTCTACTACTAATTCTAATAACACTACCACTTCTACTAATACTGCTAACACTACTACTACTGCTACTACTACTGCTACTACTACTGCTGCAAATACTGCTACTACTAGTTTTAATTCTGCCACTACTACTGCTATTAGGTCAGTATAGGTCAGTATATTTTATGAGTAATCGGCAATGCCTTTGAAAACCCTATTGTAAATTGTACATGCAACCTTTCACTTTAAATAAATATGGTACTGAAATGTTGTTAGTAATATATGCGTATAACATAATATTTTCCGTGCAAATGTAGAACCAAAACTTGAGAACAGATGATTTCAGTAAAATGTTATGAAAGTCATCCGCATCATCGCTATGAGTATGCAAGGCTTTGGTTTAGCACCACAGAGCTGTTCTGTCCAGACAATCGATAGTGTCCAAGCAAATATGCATCGAGTCTTTGCTTGAACGTCTCCGTGGTATCCGCCATTATTGCGTCCTCGGGAAGCCCGTTCCAGGCACCGACGACTCGCTGTGAAAAACAGTATTTGCGAACATCCAGGCGGCACCGGGATCCTATAAGTTTTAGAGAATTCCCACGCAGGTTTGTTGTTGCGGCCAGGGTGAAGAAATCGTCGGGGTTTAGGGCACATTCCCGGTTCCTCAATATCCGATAGGCCTGTATGAGATCCCCTCGAACCTACCTGTACTGAAGAGGAAAAAGTTTAAGTTCTCTAAGTCGGCAGTTGTAAGGTAAAGTCCTGAGGCCTTTTACAATTTTTGTTGCTCTCCTCTGAACTCTTTCGAGCAACTTATAGTCTTTATTTAGCCACGGGCGCCACGCTTGGATTCCATATTCCAAATGCGAACGAATGAACGCTCCGTATACTTTTCCAAATAACTCTTTGTCTATGTCCACGAAAAATCGTTTAATGGCAAAGAGAACACTAGTTGCTCTTTTGGACGCCCTAACACACTGAGATGAAGGCTTAAGGGTCGACAAAATGTTAATCCCAAGATCTTTTTGTTCGATTACAGTTGAGAGGCACCTTCCACCAAGTTGGTAATGGTGATCCTCTCCGTCAGCTCTTCCAGTCGTTTTGAGTCGCAGCGCGACGCACTTCTCAAGGTTAAACTTTAGCAGCCATTTGTCCGACCATTCGCATAGGCGGTTCAGTCCTTCTTGCAGGGCCCGTTCATCATGTTCGCCGTTGATCGCTCGCCATAACTTGATGTTATCAGCAAACATGACTCCATTGCAGTCCAGTCCATTCATACAGTCGTTGACATAAATTAAAAATAGTACTGGTCCGAGTACGGAGCCCTGCGGAACTCCACTCACAACTGGCACTGGCGTTGACTTCGTATTACCAATACACACAGACTGTGATCGACCAGTCAGAAAGTCCTTTATCCAGTTTAATAAGTTTCCTCTTATCCCTGATTCTCGGACCTTGTAAAGTAACCGGTGGTGTGGAACACTATCAAAGGCTTTCTTGAAATCTATGTAAACGATATCGACCTTTGTTCCTGCGTCTAACGAGCGAGACCACTGTTCCGTTGAATGAAGCATATTAGTTAGGCAGGAGTGATTTCTTCGAAAGCCATGCTGAGAACTAGGAAAGAAATCATTTTCTTCAAGGAACTTCATTATGGATTTTTTGACTATTCTCTCCATGACTTTGCAACAAATGCACGTTAGGCTCACCGGCCGATAATTGTTTGTACTTGTTCTGGATCCGCCCTTGTGAATGGGGTATATGTTAGCCACTTTCCAATCAGAGGGGAGAATGCCTCGGTCAAAGGAGGACCAAAAGATGTGCCAAAGCGGTTTGGCGAGTTCGCAAGACAACTCCTTCAGCACTTTTGCCGGAATTTCGTCTGGGCCCGGAGACTTGCCCTCCTGAAGCGCTAGAAGTTCCATCCTCACATCTTCTTCTGTGAAGTCGATATTTTCTATTATTTCGTCGGTTGCCCCGGCAGGAGATCCAGCCTCGTCAAAGTCCGTTTCATCAGTGAAAACCGATACGAAAAACCGGCTTAGATTTTCTGCCTTAGCGTCATTTTCGATGATATCCTCATCGTTTTCTCCTTTCAACACTGCGACCGTCTCCTTGTTCTGTAACTTACTGTTTATGTAGCTGAAGAGCACTTTTGGCTTATCGACGGCCCGTTCCATAACTCGCATTTCATACTCCTTCCGCGACCTGCGGATAGCCCCCCTTACCTCGTTTCGCTTTTGAGGAAATTGCTCGTAATGGGATGGTTGTTTTGTTGTTGCATACCTTCGCCATAGTTTGTTCTTCCGGTTTACTTCTTTCTTTATATCCCGCGTTATCCAGGCAGGACGATTATTCTTTTTGACTCTTTTTGTCGGACAGTTTTGATGCATGATGTCTGTTACAACTCCTTTGAGATTGATCCAATCAACGTCTGGATGTCCGGAAAGAAAGTCATCCCAGTCCACTGCCGATAATTCCCTTCTCATGGCAGCAAAATCTCCTCGCCAGAAATTCAGTCTACGCTCAGTCGTATTCGCTTGTTGGCTGCATAGGCGGTATTCCCAAAACAGCATGACATGGTCACTCTTACCGAGCGGTGTTATGGACCTAAGTTCGCCAGGGATAATCGGGTCTTTTGTAAGGACGAGGTCCAGACAATTCGCTCTTTGGTCCTCTCTGATTCTGGTTGGGAACGCGACGTTTTGTACCAGAAAGAGATTAGCCGTTAGTTTTAAGAGCCTGGAATCAAACACATTTCGCGAACCATTTACTAATAAATTGTTCCAGTCGACCATGGGTGCGTTGAAGTCTCCGGTTATCAGTTCCTCTTGGTTTTGTGACACCTCTTTAATTAGCCCAAACATCGCCTCGTCAACCTCATCAGTTTGATTGGGCGGCCTGTATACGGTCAGGAAATTCAAATTGGGTGCGCCACGCATCCTCAGTTTTAACCACATTGCTTCACAGTCGCTGGAGCAATCGGTTTTGTGTTCCGACGCGATGATTGCTCTCTGGACGTAGACCACTATTCCTCCTCCTTTTCTATGCAGTCTGTCCCGGCGAAAAAGTTGGTATCCCTCAAGTGTTATTTCGGCATCCAAGACTTCGGTCTGGAACCAAGTCTCTGTGATAGAAATGACATCCGGCTGCGTATCTGTTATCCATACTTTCAGCTCATCTAGCTTATGAAACAAACTCTGAGCATTTGCATAAAGAAAGCGGAGCTTAGACCGGGTAGATTCCCGAACGATTCTTGGGCCGAAGTTGCTGGATACTTCGCGCGAGTTTTCGGGTCTATCGTCCTCTTCCGAGTCTACTGCTGTTTGATTGGACTGGATGTTAGTATGTTGTCCGTCGTTTTCTCTGATCGGTTTGTCAGATAGGGGCGTTCTTTCCTTATTATCTGATTGTTCATTATGCTCAGTGTTATTGGTTGTTTCCAGAGGAATGAGCTCCGAACATTTACGATTTTGCCATTCATTATTCTTAGGTTTTTCTCGCCGGCATTGTATCTTCTGAGGAGTTCGGCCTTGAGTTCCCTCCATTTCTCCCGTTCGGCCGGTGAGAAATCCCGTTGAAAAAAAATTGTTGGGTGGGCATTTCGCAGTGTTGGTTTCCTATTCAGCAGTAATAGTGCTTGTTCCTCACTTTCGAGAATAATTTTTAATGGTCTGTGATGGCCCGACTCGCCCTCCAAATCCTTAATGGGTCCTATCCTGAAAGCTTTCAATACGGTGATGTTCCCGTTCTCTTGTAATAGGGATTTGAGGTATTGCTGGAATAATTCTATATCGTGGCTTATTCTGTTCTTTGGGATGTCTGAAGAAGACTCAGGCATACCCTTTACGATGATGCATTTATTGCGATCAATAGGGCGCTGTCGTTTATTTTTATACGCACAGTTGGCATCCCGAAAGTTTTTGTTGTCATCAATGTCCCCTTCAGAGACAGTTGTTATGGTATAGATACTACTAATACTACTTCTAATACTACTACAACTACTGTCACCGCCAGTAATACTACTGCTACCACCACCACTAATAATTCCACCAGCACCAATACTAATATTACCGCTATTACTACTTTTAGTACTGCTGCTATTACTGCTACTGCTACTGCTTCTTCTACTACTACTACTTCTTCTACTACTAACACTACTACTACTTCTACTAAAACTGTTACTACTACTTATTCTACTATGAGTAATTCTGCTACTACTACTTCTACTACTAATACTGCCACCGCCAGTTCTACTACTAACACGACCACCAATTCCACTGCTACCACTATTACTACTTTTATTACTGCTGCTATAATTGCTACTAATATCACTACTACTACTAATAGTGCTCCTACTACTATTGCTACTACTAGTTCTACCCCTGCTACTAATGCCACTACGCTGATGGCACCAAAAATACCAATTTTTTTAATGGTACAACTACCTATTTTAATAATTCGACTAACGCTAATACCTCGACTACTACTACTATTACAACTACTAATAATACTACTACTACTGCCACTGCTACTGCTACTACTACTATTACAACTACTACCTATACTGCTAATACTAATTCTCCTACTACGTCTACCACTAATACTACTACTACTACTACTACTACTCATACTACAACTACTACTCCGAAAATTGAAAATACTATAACTACCACTAATACTACTAATACTACCATTACTACTCCTACTAATACTACTACCGCTACTGCTTCCAGTACTACTACTACTACTACTGCTACTACTACTACTACTTCTGCTAATACTAACTATAATTCTACTCCTAATTCTACTACTACGACTAATACTACTAGTACTAATACCACTACTACTACTACTACTACTACTACTACTACTACTACTACTACTAATACTACTACTACTACTACTGCTACTGCTAATCCGAATACTGCTACTAATACTACTACTACTACTACTACTACTACCACTACTACTAGTACTGCAACTACTACCTATATTACTACTCACATTCCTAATAATAATACTACTACTGCTAACACTACTACAACTACTACTACTACTACTAATACTACTACTACTACTAATACTACTACTAATACTACCATTACTACGCCTAATACTTCTACAACCGATAACGCTTCTTCTTCTACTACTACTACTACTACTACTACTGCAAAGATTACTATTACTACCTCTACTGCTACTCCTAATTCTACTACTACGACTACTACTACTACTACCTATACTACTACTCCTATTTCTACTACTACTAATTCTAATACTACTACTGCCACTACTACTAATTCTACTACTACAACTACTAATAATACTAATATTACTACCTCTACTACCACTCCTATTTATAATATTGCTACTACTACTATTACTACTAATACTACCACTAAGACTCCTTATAATATAACTACTAATAACACTACTACTCCTAATAATGCTACTACTAATACTATTACCTCTACTGCTACTCGTAATTGTACTACTACTACGAATACTACTATGACTACTCATACTACTGCTACTACTACTACTACTACTACTACTACTACCGCTACTACTTCTACTTATACTACTACTACTCCTACTATTACTACCACTACTACTACCACTACTACTACTACTAATACTACCATTACTGTTCCTAATAATACTAATACCGCTACTGCTTATACTACTACCACTATTAATATTGCTACTACTAATACTAATACTACTACTACTATCTCCACTACTACTCCCATTTATTCTACTACTAGTACTACTACTACATCTCCAAATACTACTACTACTACTACTCCGAATACTGCTAATACGACTACTTCTACTACTACTAATACTGCTACTAATACTACTTATACTAATGCTACCATTACTAATCCTTATACTACTAATCCCGCTACTACTACTACTACTACTACCACTACTACTAATGCTTTTAATACCACAACTAACACTACTACTACTACTACTACTAACTCTAGTACTACTCCTGTTTCTACTACTACTACTACTACTACTACTGCTTCTACTACAACTACTACTACTACTACTAGTACTGCTAATACAGCTACTACTACTACTAGTACTTCTACTAACTCTACTACTACTCCTATTTATTCTACTACTAGTACTACTGCTACTACTCCAACTATTACTAATACTACTCCGAATACTGCTACTGCGACTAGTACTTCTACTACCACTGCTGCTACTACTACTACTACTACTACTAATAATAATAATAATACGACCTCTTCTTCTCCTAATAATACTACTGCATCTACTACTACTACTACCACTACTCCTACTTCTGCTACTACCGCTACTGCTTCTACTACTACTACTACTACTAATACTACTGTTACTACTACTAATACTACCACTCCTACTCCTAGTACTACTACTACCGCTATTGCTTCTACTACTACTACTGCTACTAATACTACCAGTACTACTCCTATTACTACTACTAATTCTACTGCTTCTACTACTACTACTAGTGCTACTAATTCTACTTCTACTACTACTACTACTACTACTACTACTACTACTACTACTACTGCTACTACTACTACTACTACTACAGCTACAACTACTACTACTACAGCTACAACTACTACTACTACTTCTGCTGCTTCCACTACCACTACTACTAATAGTTCTACTAATACTACCAGTAATTCTTCTAATACTACTACTACCGCGACTGCTTCTACAAATAATACTTCTGCGGCTACTACTACTACTAATTCTATAACCTCTACTGCTTCTCCTAATTCTACTACTACTACGACTACTACTACTAATACTACTAATACTGCTACTACTACTACTACTACTACCACTACTATTTCTACTACTACTACTACTACTACTACTAGTACTACCTCTACTTCTACAACTACTGATACTGTCACTTCTTCTCCTAATAATACTATTACCGCTACTACACATCATACTACTATTACCGCTACTACTTTTTATTCTACTACTACTACTTCTACTACTACAAATACTACCACTACTGCTCCTAATAATACTACTACCGCAACTTCTACTACTACCACTAGTACTATTAGTACTACTGCTACTATTACTACTACTACTACTACTACTACTACTACTACTACTACTACCATTACTACTACTACTACGTCTAGTGCTTCTCCTTATTCCTGTACTACGTCTACTACTACTAATGCTTCTACTAGTACTAGTACTACTACTACTAATACTACTGCTTCTACTACTACTACTTCTACTACTACTACTACTACTACTACCTCTACTACTACTACGCATATTTCTTCTACTGCTACTACTACTACTACTACTCCAACAACTACTACTACTACCACTGCTAGTACTGCTACTGCTACGTCTACTACTACTACTACTACTACTACTACTACTACTACTAATTCTACCACTAATAATCCTTATACTACTTCTATCGCTACTTCTACTACTACTACTACTACTACTACCACTGCTACTACTACTACTTCTTCTACTACCACTACTACTACCACTACCTCTATTACTACTCCTGTTTCTACTACTACTACTAGTGCTACTACGTCTACTACTACTACTACTACTACTACTACTACTACTACTCCAACTACTTCTACCACTACTACTACTACTACTACTACTACTACTACTACTACTCCGAATACTGCTACGACGACTACTGCTACTACTAATACTATCACTACTACTCCTAATACTACTTCTACCCCTATTACTTCTACTACTACTACTACTACTAATAATAATAATAATACCACTACTACTACTTGTACTACTAGTACTACTACGACCACTATCTCCACTACTACTCCTGTTTCTACTACTTCTACTACTACTACTAATACTACCACTACTACTCCTAGTACTTCTACTACCGCTACTGCTTCTACTACTACTACTACTACTACTACTACTACTACTACTGCTTCTACTACTCCTACTACTACTACTACTTTTACTACTGCAAATACTACTACTACTACTACCCTGAATACTGCTACTGCGACTACTACTACTAACTACTGCTTCTGTTACTACTACTACTACTACTACTACTATTACTACCAATACTACTGCTGAAACTACTACTACGTCTACTACTTCTACTACTAGTACTACTACCGCTAGTACTGCTACTACTACTACTACTCCGTCTGCTTCTACTTCTACTACTACTACTACTACTACTACTACTTCTACTACTATTAATACTGCTGCTACTACTACTCCTAATACTACTACTGCCGCTACTACTTCTGCTACTCCTACTACTACTACTACTACTACTACTGCCACTACTACTACTATTCCTACTGCTACTACTACTACTACTCCTACTACTACTATTCTACTACTACTTCTTCGAATACTACCATTGAGAAGACCACGACTACATTACTATGTTTGATGTTATAGGTAGCGCTGACTGAAATACTGCTAGTTCCATTAACGTCAATGACTGTGCAACTGTTAGCAATGCGCTTAATTCCAACATCAGAAAGTTACTTCCAATACCGTACATAGACACGTAGTGGGGCAGCCACCTTTGCAACGAATAATACTGATATAAATTGCGGTGAGTGATTGTATCACCAATAGCACAAGCAATACCCGGATAGACACGACGGACGCGCATGCAAAGGGAAAAGCACCAGAAGGCAGTATTTTAAACAAACATGCCTACTGAAATTAATCAGTAGGCCTTTATTTTTTAATGTCGCAACAGTACGATTCGCTGCGAATCGTACTGTTGCGACACTGGTATCCAGCCGAAAAGGGTAACTAGAATCGGCGCATTACGGTTAAGCGACCGCAGTCGTTTAGCTTGTGCGACACTGAAACTGAAGCCACAACTTTGTAGGAACAAATGAGCTCCATCCATAGCAGATAAGTGACTCGGAATGTTTCTCAGTACAAAATTATGCTCGCGTTTAATCCTCTCCTCAGTTTCAGAACTTATTACCCCAATAAGTTTAAAAGCCTGTTCAA
>CACRXP010000324.1:191616-219785 GCA_902702965.1 Spirometra erinaceieuropaei | reverse complement strand
CTGTAGGTGGCGGTATATAACGGAATGTTTTCGGTCATCGTCAGGGTATCAATAAATGTCCGCCTTCATGGGTACGAATGTGGGTCAGACAGGACTGGCTTGCAAATGGCATTGTATACGGATTCACAACTCAGATCGTCTGGGCCGGATTGGTACGCCGCGTCAAAGAGGCCAGACGAGAGGAACCGAGATGCGATCGGCCACAGCACGCTTCGAGCTCAGCCGAGCAGTGAGGAAGGGAGGTACGACCGAACTACTAGTAGACAGTGAATACGGAGGGTTCCGCCGTGAGCGTCGACAGACCGCAAGAGGTCGGAATGCGGGAGATGACATCAAAAACCGCGAAAATTGTCGCTATGGGGGGAAGGATAGCTTTGCTAAGACCAAAGTAAATAACTACCACTGACTGCCGTTCATTACGAAGAGAAGTGATTAGATTAAGGAAAGCCAAGTGGCATGTTTCGCAGGATCGTTCAGGTAAAAATACATGCTGACTAGAGCTCAGAAGCTGATTAGCTAGACAGAAGTCAAGAATTTCATTGAAAATAATCCTTTCAAGAAGTTTTGCTAGAGACGGCGTTTTGTGCACGCCCCGATAGTTATTAACATTGGACCGAGATCCTAACGTGAAGACGGGAATGATAATTGACGTTTTCTATGTTTCAGGAAAGAATCCTTTTGAAATATAAACCGAGAATAAATGACTGAGCAATATGGGAAGGTCGGACGTTTGTTTAATAATCGAATTCGGAATCTCGTCCGTTCCTGAGCAGTGTGGGTATTTCAAACGGCTTATGTGTTTTTTAATGAGATCTGAGGAGACATTAATTGTACTTAGTGTCCTATCTGAAAGTGATCGAAAGAAAGGGACCGGATCGGACTCGGTAGCAAGGTGTTTTGCAAAGAAAGCCCTAACCAACTCCGCCCTGTCAGTGGCATCGTTGAGGAAGACTTTGTTATCATCTAGCATGGGTGGGAGTTCCTCACCACGCTTAGAGGAGGACCGATGACGGAAGATGTTAGCGTCAGATTTGCCAGGGTTCCAACCACTCAGAGCAATTGATTCTCTTTGCCTGTCGCGCGCTTGGCGCATCCTTGAGGCCATCTCAAATATCTCTGTGAATCTAAGATGAATAGATAAGGAACTAGTGGATGGGTCACGCAGTTGTCGCCTCAACTTTTTAGTCTGTTCTGAAGAAAATGAGGAAAAAGGGAATCTGAAGAATTAGGTTTGAAATATCTACGCGGCAGAAACTCTAGAATGTCCTTGGAAACATTGGACATGAAATCACGAAGAATGGTTACATCGCTACAAGTGAGGAAGCCACACCAATCCAAGGATCTCATATAGTTATTTATTAAGTTGCTATCTTAGCAGTCGTAGTTCATGAAAGTCTGAACGGCGCTTGTCTTTTTTTGAAAAGGCAAGCGGTGAGCAACAATGCATTTATACGTGGTCCCTGCCAAAGAGGTCCTTTTTAAAGCAACAGAAAGAGGAGCAATGTCATTGGTAAAGATTAGATCTAAAATGTAATTATCTCTTGTTGGAGAGCGCACCAGTTGGGACCAATTAAAAAAATTGACAATATTTTGAAAGGGCTGGAATCTGGGTGGGCAGCTATTGGAAACCCAGTCTATTTTAGGAAGGTTAATATCCCCAGTGATTATTTTAACATCGAAAGCAGATTCCGAAATTAATTTAGAGATTTCATAGTGTTGAGAATCATCACTGGCTAAATAATTTGGAGGATTGTAGATACGGCCAATAATTGCCTTTCTTTGCGGCGAGAGAATAACAGATGCAAAGCAGAAGTTTCCCGTGAATGAGGAAACATCCAAGTAATAGGGAAATTGCTTTAGGTAGGATTTAAGATAAAGAAGACAACAACCCCCACGCCTAGTCTTGCGGTCTTGGCGGTAAAAATCGTTGTCATCTATGAGAAGGGCAGCGTCAGGAATTAGAGAATGTGTCCAAGATTCTGTTACACATATAATATCAGGCGTCATTTCCAGAGCAATGGCTCTGATTTGGGCCACCTTGTTTATAACAGACCTGGCATTCAATAATATAATATCTAATGTTTTTCGAACGGCAATGCTATTTTCGACGGTATTTAAAAAACTTTGGAGACGGATATGTAAGCTGTGAATTAATGACACTTGGAGAATAAGTAGCAGTTAATTTAGAGTTATTGACGTACGGGGAGTCAGCAAGAGAAGGCTGAGTATGAGACCTAAAGAAGGTGGGGATATAGTTTTCAAACATTGGAATGCTAGGGGAGTTAGAACATGGATATACTTGTTGGTAGTTAAATAATGGAGGAAGGGGAGGTGGAGGGAGGCTAGAAGGAAAGTAGGGGCTAATGGGTGGGGGTAGGCCACAAAAAGACTGAAATGGTGGGAAACCAGGTCTAGATTGGAGGTCAAAGGAGATAGGTTGACGTACCTGAGAGCAATTGGCCTTAAGTGGTGGGAAGCCTGAACTAGGTTGGGGCATAAATGACTTAGGGCAATTCATGTATGAATTATTTGCTGGATATATAGTAGGGCTTTGATAAGTAACCGGTACGCAGGACAGAGAATTATTCAGGGATATAATTGGAGCTGCGGGGTTTGTAGACGTGCTGGGCTGAACAGACTTGTTAGATCTAAGAGAAGGCGTCGTACCCCTAAATGGAACTGTACTACCTATCTTTTGGGTCGGAGTCTGATTCAATTTTCCAGTCTCACCGTTCTGACTGATATTAAAGGCTACCAAGTGTTCGCTGTGACAGATTTCAGCGTAGAGAAGGAGGCACAGCAAATTGTGTCAAATGAAATTGCGTGCTGTCAACGAGAAATATCCGATGGTGCGCCACGAAATTTTGAAATAATTTCATACAAGATATGTATCAAACAATTACGGACACTGAACCTGTGTGTTGTCTATCGGCCTCCCAGCTCGAATGAAATCGCCGATATGAAATTACTTAGTGCAGTGGAGTTGTTATGTAAGCAGGGGAACTTACTACTTCTGGGTGACTTCAACGTTCCAGGAATGGACTGGAACATTACCCTAACAAACGCCCCGTCCACGTCATTTGACGACAAACTGCTACAACTCTCCCTGAATGAATACCTCATTCATCACATAAAATAGGGACCAAGAATGAGAGAAGGACAACGATCTAACTGTTTAGATCTCGTTTTCAGTAAAGAAGAAGGACTCATAAAGGAATTGAATCCACAACCTCCACTCGGTTTAAGCGATCATATTGCTTTTATCTGCGTCTGCTCTCTCCTATATAACCAACAACGAAAAATCAAGAGGCGCAGAATTATTTTGAAGGCTGGCTTTAACGCAATGAGACGTACTCTTTTGGATGAAACCTGGTTGGTCAACACTAAAGATTCAGACGAATTCTGGCAGACTTTCGCGGGAGTATAGAGTGTCTAATTGATTCCCATTGTCCTATAAAAATGACAAGACCATGTATGCGACCGCCGTGGGTCAATCCGACGACAAAAAAGACCATGAAGAAGTAACATTCGCAACTTCGAGATCCAAGGTCATTCTCCGAATATAAGGATCAGAGCAATAAATGCCGCAAACAAATACGGGTTGCTAGAACTTCTTTTGAGCGCCAACTGATAGCAGAATCCATTATATGTCCCAAGACGTTTTACGGGTACATCCGCAGTAGGAGGAAACATAGGGAAGAAATTGCATGTCTAACGGATAGTCTCGGAAACTTATTAGTTGGAAGGCCACAGAAAGTGCGATTACTGTCTCAGTTTTTGAAATCATATTTTACGGAGGAGTCCTCAGAAGACAATCAGCCGTTTGAAATGGACCGAGACAGCCGAGAGCTTCAAATGCGCCAAGATATTGCCGTCATCGAAACCGTCGCCTTTTCTGTCGAAGAAGTCAGACGCGTCCTCAGTCAATCTGATAGGTCTCCTGGAACCGACGGAATTCCCAAGCTTATAATTAAGGAGCTATCAGCGGAGCTGTCAAAGCCTCTTTCGACTCTCTTTGACCTGTCAATGAGAACAGGAAGGCTGCCCTCATAGTGGAAGACAGCTAGTCTCGTTCCATTGTATAAGGGAGGTAGCAGGATGACAGCAAGCAGCTTAAGGCATATTAGCTTAACTTTCCTCCCTTGCAAAACGATGGAAGCTATAGTAAAGAGCGCTATACAGCAATTTTGTGAAGAAAATAACATCTTGCAGGATTTTCAACATGGTTTCCGGAGAGGATGTTCCTGCCTCTCAAATCTGCTAGCTTGTCTGGAGATCTGGACCGGGGCTCTAGAACAGGGTTTTGAGGTCGATGTCGTGTACATCGATTTCCGCAAAGCCTTCGATACTGTTCCGCATCAACGTCTTCTTCACAAACTGAGCGCCATCGGCATCCGGGGAGATCTTCTAATTTGGATTAGGGCGTTTCTGGTTGGTCGGAAACAACGTGTCTGTGTCGGGGATGATCTGTCAGAATGGGTGAACGTGACAAGTGGTGTGCCGCAAGGCTCAGTTCTGGGACCATTGCTCTTCATCCATTACGTTAACGACAGCCTTCAGCAACTGGACTGCGGCAAAATAATGTTTGCAGACGACGTTGAGCTCTGGCAAGTCATTAAGGGTCGGAATGATCAGAGATGCCTTCAAGATAATCTGCACCGACTGCAAGCCTGGTGGAAGAAATAGCTTCTCGATTTCAATATGGAGAAGTGTGCCGTCCTTCATCTGCGTCCAACCAACTCTCATTCAAATGCGACTCTGAGGACTTATCACCTGAATCATATAAGGCTCCCCGCAGAATCTTCACAGAAGGATCTCGGGGTTTGGATACAGAACAACCTGAAACCAACACTGCAGTGCCACAAGGCTGTAAAATACCTCATGGGAGTGCTGCATGCAATCAGACGTGCTTTCGTAAACTTTGACCAAGACATTTTTGGGAGAGTTTACGGCACTTTTGTTCGGCCCCACTTAGAATATTGCATACAAACGTGGCAGCCATGGCTAGTAAAGGACGAAGCATGGCTCGAACGGGTACAACGACGTGCAACGAAGCTGGTAAATGGTCTAAAAAGCCAATCCTACACAGACAGACTGAAGCGCCTTAATTTATTCCCTCTGTGTTACAGGCAACAAAGAGGTGATCTTATCCTCGTCTACAAGATAATACATGGCCTTGAGCATGGACTTAAACTTGAGGACATGTTTCAGTGGCACCTTTTACCCAATCTTTGTGGTCATTCGATGAAGTTACGGACAACAATGTCCAGGCTGAATCTTCGTTCTGAATTTTTCACGCAGAGGGTAGTGGAGAAGTGGAACGATCTCCCTCAGTCGGTCGTGGAGGCTACGTCTCTGCAACTCTTCAAGAAACGCTTGGATGATTTTTTGTGTCTTCTGTTTTCCGTCGACAGTCTGAATCTATTCTAAGACCCCACGTCCCAACAAATCTTTTCTCTAACACAATGCTACTCAAATGGATCAAGTACTGTTTTAATAGCGAATATTT
The DNA here is from genome assembly GCA_902702965.1 of Spirometra erinaceieuropaei. Lineage (NCBI taxonomy): Eukaryota > Metazoa > Platyhelminthes > Cestoda > Diphyllobothriidea > Diphyllobothriidae > Spirometra > Spirometra erinaceieuropaei. The sequence continues at coordinate 214,276 of CACRXP010000324.1, read as the reverse complement.
TAATTGTTCGTGCACACTTATTTCTAACGAGCTGACATGTAATCAATAGGGTTTTCAAAGGCTTTGCCTATTATCCTTACCAAATAAACGGAAAAGTTGAATACATGTCAGGAGTAAGAAACATTAAATGGTAAGTCACAATCAAAGCGGTCAAAATAATATTGAATCATATATCATATTATTCTTGCCCTAACAGCAATTCCATAGCGATGTGACGGCGCCTCGCTGTGGTTATTGCGATAGAATGACCGATTTGTAGCGGATTTAGTCCATGTGGTCGCTATGGAAGCCATGGCGAAAAGTCGCGGTATGGCGCTATGCAGCTGCAGGACGCCTTTCCTGAGCGACCTTTCCGTTTTAGCACCTATGAAAGCTGTTTTTCGCACTTCCCATCCGATTTATTACTAAACAAACTATGGTACCCCCCTCCTTCCCACCCCCTCCCCAAGAAAGTTGAATGAAGGCGTTTTGACGAAGTAGAAATGACGATTTATTATATAAATATAAAATACAATTATTATCGGCAGTATTGTCTCGCGGCCGGGACGAGGAGGGTTCTGTTGAGGGTTCTAAACCAAGTATGTGTTAGTTCAGTTTCACTTACCATCAGAGTCATCAAGAAGAGAATCTGGCCGAGATCGTCTTTTTCGAAGGGTGTCGAGGGATCTCTTCAGCCGCCTTGTGAAGGCGACCTCTAGTTCATAAACGTCCACCCTTCCTCCCTTGTTCCAAGCTGCGTAAACGTCTGTTTGCCATGCAGAGGTACATGCAAGCAAGGGCCTACCCTTTATTACCTCATAAAACTGTGAACCACACAGGCCTTCCTTTGTCTTTTTTCTCAGATATTTTCATGGATGGTAGCCTCGTCGTCAAATAGGGCATAAAATACCCGCTTTAGGAAGTCGTCGCTGTTGCGTCCACTGAGGCATACGAGGAAGTTTGTCCATGAATGTCATAATAATCAGTAAGCCTAACCAGCTGCGACTTGACCTTAAAGTCATGCAATCTACTGTTTACCTCCAGGAAGTCCGACTTTGTGCGAATGGGCCGCCTTAGGAGGTTGGTGGGAAAGACGGCCTCCGAGTTTTCTGGTACCGGCTGTCGCCGATTTTCATCAACCTGCATGGTATGGTGGTTCTCAAGGATTCGTTAATTGCTCTTTATTAGCCAAGCTAGTTGTTTAGGCATAAATGCAATGGTCTTTCCCTGTCGCCTCATGTCACCCTGCATAGCAGTAATCATTGTCCGGCAGGACGGGTCCTGGCCTACTACAACGAAACTCAATGTCATATAGCATTACCTGTGTCGTTTGGCTGTCTTCCAGCAAGAAACGTGTCAACAGCTTCCCGATCGGACTCTCTTTCATCCTAAGCAGGAACCGTTGTAAGCATATGGTAAGTTACTACCGGTGACATTGGCGGCTCGCCAAGTTCCCAGTATCGCCTATCAAAGGGATTGCGGCGTTGTCTAGTTGACTGTCGCCGACCAGTCTCCTCGTCACTGGAAGAGGTGGCCATTGATGTCTAAAACCACACAGGGAAAGAATAAGAGTTAGTAGCTTCACCTGTTACTACGTCCACTACATCCCTTGATGCTCGTTAACCACTAACTAGGTACTGTGTGGTTGTAGGTCAACGAGCATTGTCCATGGAGGGGACGGGAGTGATAGTGGCCAAAGCTGCTTGTTCATAGCCTAATATATTTATTAATATGTACGAGTTATCTAGAGGAAAGCAAACGTACTTAGAGAAGGTCATGGGAAAGTGTGCACAATCAATCGTTTTTGAGATATCAGCTGTTTACACCTGCATGGCTGATGACTCTGCAGGATACAGGAAGTAATCAGCGATGTTATTGAATTCGCTGTATACTAGTAGAATCTGTCCTTTTCTGTCTAGAAGTATGTTCTTTACACAGACTATTTTGTCGCCTAGGGTTATGCACCGATTAGCTGAGGAAGTATCCACTCGAAAACCGGTGCCCACTATGCAGGTAAACTGTTGTTAAACATCAAAGCCCTATAGAATCGGGCCCGTGGTGTGCTTACGCAGAAGCCGAATCTGTTGACCACTGTGCGAACACACACTTTGTACGTCAAATTCACTAAGTCGCCTAGCTATTTGCTGTTGCGGTCTGGGTGGACCACGTTAAAGTCTCTTCAGACGACCAAGGTAACTCTCAAATGCGAAATATGAGAAGGAATCCAAGGCCCCATGACGTTCGACATCATCAGCAATATGCATGATGCTGTGGATGTTGTAGACCATGCGTTCCTGCCCATATAACGTAGCGAATTTACAGGTAAACAGCTTTAATAAATGCCTAGCGTAGCCTATGCTTGACATGTAAGTGTCCGCTGAGGCTAGCAAACTTATGGCCGTGAACAGGATGAGGAAGTGTCTATAGTGACCTGACGGTAAAATGTCCTTCAGGACAATAATTCCTGTGTACAGCAAAAGCTGTCTGTACTTTGTGCCCTTCCAGGAGTCTAAGTCGGATAGACTTCTGCACCTCTGAGAGAACTCTGTCGGTAGATAAGTGTTTAACCCTCGTAATCTGCTATTAACTATTTCAACTTGCGACGGACGCAGTGTGCACAACTGTGTCTGGCCAGATGCCTTAGACCGGTAATTTCTAACTCACAAACGAATAAGCTTCATCAACACATCTTAATATGCAAAATGCGCTGGATCTAGAGGAAAATTAGACACTAAACCCAAGTTGCAGCGGATAAAGGGAGACGGCCTGTCGAAAGTTGTGTGGTCGACAAAATAAAGTTTCCCAATCAAAAGTCAGAGAAGACGGTTTGATTTGGACAACCTTTACTGCCTGAGGAAGTACGTTCACTAGGGCTCTGTAGGCAGTCGCCGCGAGCGCGCTGCGAGCAAGCTGTTGTCTGTGTCCGCCTTCGAGGTGTTCGTTAGCGACGTGTGTCTCCACGTCGCCAGCCAATCAGAGTGGGGACAGCGTTGATTGGCTTCGAGCACACGCGCGTCCCAGCAGCGTCTCGACACGGAGTGTGAGGCGGACAGGACGGCAGCGTGACAAAGGCGGAGGGTGAGGAGACGCGAACCGCCACAGTACCCCCCGGCTAGACCGAAGGCGGAGCGTAGCGATGCCGAAGGAACTATTGATATCTAAAAAACATGAGTGACCAAACGGTCAGGAAAGTGAACATGGCGTCCGCTACGGGTGATATATACAGGGGGCACAGGAGTAGAGTGAGTATGGCTCGCGGTTACACTGTTGTTGGTTGATGAAGGAGTAGTTGCAGTTGTGGGTTGCGGACATGAGCGCAAAGGAAGTATACGGGACGGAGGGATACAGGGCAAGGGATGGGAAGGGCGAGGTAGTGGGCAGGGTGAATGATCACGGGATAGGGAAGAATGAGGAACAGGGGTTAGGGGGTCAGCACATTTTTGTCCTAGTGACGGGGCCGGCGGCTTCTCTGCAACAGCAGCCTTGACACGATCGACACTGACCACGTCGTCCTTGTCACTGCAAAGAATCCGGAAGATCTTGGCGTTGCGCGCGAGCACGCGGAACGGTCCTTCGTATGGTGATTCCAGCGGCTGGCGCACGCGGTCACACTGGACGAACACATGAATACAGCTGTCCAAGTATTTTTCGACATAAGACTCAGTCATTGGAGCTCGAGGTGGAACCGGGGAAAGTGAGCGCATAAATTGCCGCAAACGGTGCACAAGATTGTCAGGAGTCTCGTCGGCCCCACGAGAGGTTGGAGTGATCATCTCGCCTGGCAGTCGGAGGGTAGTGCCAAAAACCAATTCAGCTGTGCTACAGCCCAAATCCGACTTCAGAGCTGCGCGGATGCCAAGGAGTGCAAGGGGGAGGTTGTCCGACCAGTTTCCTGGGTCTTCTACGGCACGCAGGGCGGTCTTTAGCTGACGATGGAAACGTTCCACCATACCGTTGGCAGCTGGGTGGTAGGCTGTCATCCGAATGCGTGTGCAGCCAAGGAAATTGAGTACCGTCTGGAAGAGTGCCGATTCAAACTGGGCACCACGATCAGTCGTAACCGTGGATGGGGCACCGAACATGGCGATCCAACGACTGACGAATGCCTTCACGATGGTTTCAGCCTGAATATTCGGCAAAGGAATAGCTTCAGCCCAGCGAGTGTATCGATCGACACAGGTAAGGAGGTGGGTGAAACCATTGGATGGAGGCAAAGGGCCTACGACATCCAAGTGCACATGGCTGAACCGTGCGTCGGGACTGGGGAAAGTGCCTGGTGGGGACTTGTTGTGACGCTGCACCTTGTTGCGCTGGCAGCTCAGACAGGACCGAGTCCAAGCTCTGACGTCCTTGTTCATGCCAGGCCAGACAAACCTTTCCGCGAGGAGCTTTTGAGAGGCTCGGATCCCAGGGTGGGAGAGTCCATGCAAAGTTTGAAATACAGCTCGACGCATCGAGGCGGGCACGAAAGGGCAATGAAAGGGAGTTGAGGCGTCACAAAGTATGGTACCAGAGCCGGTGGTCAGAGGAACGTCTTTGAGTTGGAGACCACTAACAGACTCGTTACCAGGACAACCGACTCGCTGTCGCTCAGCCGCCATGGCACAAAGATCGATCCCGTGTGAGAGGTGGAGGGAAGACAGTGAGGGTCTGGACAGCATATCAGCCACCTCATTCTTCGTGCCATCAATGTGGCGGATGTAGGTGGTGAATTGGAAGATGTAGTCCAGTTGGCGGATTTCCCTCGGATTATACTTGTCGGAGTGGGAACGAAGTGCAAAAGTAAACGGTTTGTGGTCAGTAAAAATTGTGAACTCTCGACCTTCGAGTAAGTGCCGGAAGTGCCTTACGGCAAGATAAGCGGCGAGAAGTTCACGTCCGAGAGTGCTGTAGCGGGTTTCGGCCTTGGATAGTTTCTTGGAGAAGAAAGCCAAAGGCACGGTAGAATCCGGCAGACTTTGTTGAAGGACCGCGCCAACAGCAACCTTGGAGGCATCGACCATCAAAGATATGGGTGCATCAGCGTGAAAGTGAGTCAGGAGGGTGGCATCAGCCAGAAGGGCTTTTACCTGCTCAAATTACGTGAGTGCTGCCGGTGTAAGTTAAAAAGCGTGTTTAGAACCGGAGAGGAGATTGGTCAGAGTTAGGATGATATCGACACAGTTCGGGAGAAACCGGCGATAAAAGTTCACCATACCAAGAAACCGTTGCAACTGACGCTTCGAGGCAGGGAGTGGAAAGTCCCGAATGGCGGCAACCTTTGAGGGAAGAGGGCAAATGTCGTGGGAGTCACCAGATGACCTAGAAATTGTAGGGAGGGCACACCAAAGACGCGCTTGGACGGGTTGAGAACAACGCCAAATTGTTGAAGGCGGTCAAACACCGTTGTAAGATGTTCCATGTATTCTTGGGTGGTGAAGCTGGCTACTAGAAGGTCGTCGATATAGGCGTAGACAAATGGTAGGCCGCGAAGCACTCTGTCTACAAGCCTTTGGAAGGTCTGGGAGGCGTTGCAAAGTCCAAACGGCATGCGCAGGAACTCAAAGAGGCCAAAGGGGGTGGTAACGGCCGTCTTCGAAACGTCCTCTGGGGCTATGGGAATTTGGTGGAAAGCACGGACCAGATCGATCTTTGAGAATACAGACTTGCCGAATAGGGCACCAGCAAAATCCTGAAGATGTGGGACAGGGTAGCGGTCCGGGACAGTAACGTTGTTCAGGGCCCTGTAATCACCGCAAGGGCGCCGGTCACCAGTGGCGGCCTTTGGAACCATGTGGAGGGGTGAGGCCCATGGGCTTTCAGACTGGCGGATGATGCCCATTTGAAGCATGTGCTCGAATTCGGCCTTGGCGGCAGCAAGACGTGTAGGCGCGAGACAGCGGGGGCGAGAAAACACGGGAGGGCCGGTGGTCCGAATGTGGTGAACAACCTCATGTGGTGGAATAGAAACGTTGAAGTTGGGACGAGTGAGGCCGGGGTGTTTGCGAGGAGTTGCCGAAATGGATTCTCGGGTTCAGGGTCCAAGGTGGCAAGATGACGGGAGGCGTCGGAAGAAGAGATACCCCGGACAGTGAGGATGGTAGTCTTGTCGTGTAGACGTGACTGACGGCAGTCGACCAGAAGATCGAAAGCGGTGAGGAAATCTGCACCGAGAATTGCACAAGGAATGTCAGCAACGACGAAGACCCAAGGGAAGAGACGCCGGAGACCGATGTCCAGAGAGAAGGAGCAGGTGCCAAATGTGGTAATCGGCGATGTGTTGACGGCCTGTAGGAAAAGACCGGGATTGGGGCACCGACGATCAGCTGGTGTGGGTGGAATGACACTTAGCTGGGCACCAGTGTCAACCAAGAAACGTCTGCCACTCCGGGTGTCGCGGACGTACAATGTGCGACCAGGGTTAGAGCTGTCGGGAAGTTTGGCTGCACAGACCTTCAGGTTGACCGGTTTTACCCGTTTTCTCTGCTTGAAAGTGAAGGAGCAAGGAGAGACGCAGCGACGGGCTTTAGCACCGAAGGTGGTGTGGTACCAGCAGATTGCAGCTGCGTTTGGACGGGCTGAATGAATAGACGAGGCATGCTGGGTGGACGGCTTCATTGGGCTCCGAGAGGAGGCAGAAACTGTGGGCTTCTGGAGAGCGGTTATATCATCGGCCAGCTTGTTGATCTCGATCTCTAACTGCGAAATGGGAGACGCAGGAGGAGTTGAGGGAGTTGAGAGTGCTGAAATAGACGGCTTGAAAAAACCGTGCATCTCCATAAGCCGATCAGCCATTTGAGTAAGTTGCGTGGCCGAAAGAATGTCAAAGGCGGGTGCCAAAATATGCTGCACTTCCGGTGGAAAATTGTCCATGATCAACACCTGAGTTTGTCGTAGATTAGGAAGAACGAAGATTGCTGTTCGTTAGGAGTCACCAATTGTCGAAAGTTGTCTTCGTCGACAAGATAAAGTTTCCCAATCAAAAGTCAGGGAAGACGGTTTGAGTTGGACAACCTTTACTGCCTGAGGAAGTACGTACACAAGGGCTCTGTAGGCAGTCGCCGCGAGCGCGCTGCGAGCAAGCTGTTGTCTGTGTCCGCCTTCGAGGTGTTCGTTAGCGACGTGTGTCTCCACGTCGCCAGCCAATCAGAGTGGGGACAGCGTTGATTGGCTTCGAGCACACGCGCGTCCCAGCAGCGTCTCGACACGGAGTGTGAGGCGGACAGGACGGCAGCGTGACAAAGGCGGAGGGTGAGGAGACGCGAACCGCCACAGGCCCTAATACATGCTAAAGACTTTCGTGTCCTGAAAAGCCATCATCGTTCCTCTCCCTCTCTCCTTCCTCTAGGTAGACAATTTTTCCAACATATGTTCCGACGGTTGTACAACGTTCACAGCCGTCATATGCATTGACGTTCTTAATCTGTTTGACGAAGGCCCGCGCGGGTGTATCACAAATAACACTAGCTATGCGGACTCGCATCCTGCCAGGGCGATTGCTGGATAGCAATCCTTCTTCTTTAAGGACAACTATTTCGTCTATAAGGTCTTTACAAAACGCTTCTACGTGTGGCGGCTTGCCGCTCCCACAGTACATGGACATGGCAAATACCTAACTAAAAATGGCTTCACGATAGGACCTAGAATGGACCACAGTTCAGCTCTCGTCCTGCGGTAAACTGGCAAACCGTCTATAGCTAGATTCACAACTATCTCTTCATTGTCTGCGACTACGATTTCACTATCAACTAATCTGCGTAGTTGCTTCTGCAGCCCAACATGAACGTACTCCCCACAACCCATGGAGACTACTTGCAAGTTATACGATGCCCCCAACAATGTACTAGGGTCTTCGGGCAATTGCGGACGGCCATCCGCACTATGTCTAACACACTTCGTAAATGACTGTGCGGTATACGGCGATGCAAAGCGCAATCACGCAGTCTTGTCCTTATGCGTTCACTTAGTGGCACGTCATCATTATGGATGACAGTGCCCGCCAAAGCAATACTGTCTGCACATGCTAAATCACCTAACAATGACGTTGGCCGGCTAGGGCTCCCACTTCCAACGTCTACTGAATTGCCAACAGACGACTCGCCGCCTGAACAGTCCGCTCGATAACGTTTGCTACCGCCAAAGAGCAGATCCACTTCTGCATCTTTTTCTTTTGCCATTTCCTCGATCATCTTCTTCACATGCCGTCTAATAGTGCGTTTACATTCGTGCCTAAACATTTCAACAATTAAAAAAGAAGGGATAATGAATCAAATAAGGGTATAAGAGACTGAGGCAGTGAGCAGTTGATAGCGCACGCCGCACGCGATATACAAGCAATAATGGCGACGAGCATGCGGCATGGGAGCACTGATAGCTCAAGCGCGCCAGTCAGCGAATGTGAGAAATCGCTAAACTCGCCGACCAATCAGGCGACGAGATAGCCTTATCGCGAGATTTCCGCGACAGGAGTGCATCAGGTAGCTATTAAATGTTACTAGGGTGTGAATGTGACATTATAAATGTAGTGGTCTACTGTTTATTATAATTTTTGCATTCAGAAAAGTTTCCTCAAATTTTGGGTTCTGAATCCACTAATCGACTCCACCGTAGTGATGGCGTTTGTGGTCTCTGAACATTATGGCCGGTCTCACCAGCTGTTACTCAACGCCTCTACTTTGACTATCCCTAACTTCATGAAGGGAATTGACGTCCAATAATCTCCGATACCGTGAAACCCCCTCCCCCCTTATTGCGGTCGAAAATCTACCGCCAGCAGTTTTTTTCTCCTGAACCCTCCAAACCATAAAAACCAGCATCAACTATATTTTTATTCGTCAGGAGTTTTTTTTCACTGCAGGTCGGATTTGTGTTTAATCGCTTCCCTTGACAATGCCTGTAAACTGGCATTTAATAAATTAAATTAAATTAAATGTAGTTGTATATATGATTACTATGGCCTCAATATATAGATAGATAGATAATTTTTATTAAAGACCCGTCGGGGTCCCATCAAAGCAAGTTAAAATAAATTTACATGCGACTTTAAGACGAGGTAGTCCGAATCTTTACATAATACAATTCATAGTTCATGGTATTGATGTCCCAACCGAAACCTTTGCTGGAGAAGCTTGTTTTGCCACAATAAAATCTCATGCCCAGGAAAACATACTAGTCGGATGCCTCTACTCCCCTCCAGAATGTAGCAGTGATGACACAAGCCTCAACCTCTTAATAAGCAATATAGCTAACATAAAAAATTAATATAAGATAATTGCAGGCGACCTACACCGCCCAGAAATAGACTGGGTCGAATTATCAGCAACTACCAGGCACGAAGAATTCTTGACTTCAATTATCTTTAATAACTGGACACGAATAGTTGACAAACCCAACCGAGGAAACAATATACTAGACGTTATTTTCACCAACGACATCTGGCCCCTATATATGCACTACGACTGCGCAACCTTTGAAAGTGACCACAAAGCAATAATATCAACACACCGCTTAAACGCAAAACTAGCACCTCATTTTAGTAACACCCGCCTAAACCCAAAAAAACTTGACGAGGACTCCATGAACAACTATATTAAATAATTGGTCTGGAGCCCAAATCTTCTTACAACACCCCTATGGAAGCAGTTAACCTATTATACTCTGTCCTATTTGTAATTCGAGATACGTTGATAGACGAAAGACTCCCGTATAAGAAATCACCAATCCCGAACTTCCTTTCAACAAAACTAAAAAAGCTACAAAAACAGCTACGCGACCCCTCTGTGAGTTATTTTTCCACACCTCGACGAATTAGGGAAATTCACGACCTAGTCACGAAAATAGAAACACAAAAGACCATAGCAGCAGAACATAGGGCACTAGAATCCCCCGAACGAACAGCTCAGAGGTTTCAGAAACTAAAGAGTAATCATCGACAGTCAGGACCACGAAATATTATTAACGAATTAGGGCAAGTTATAACCAATGATAAACAAATAGTAAACTTATTCAACAGATACTTCTCAGCTAACTACACAGTCGAAGAGGGAACCATCCCCCAACAGACCGAGATGACTGAACGCATCCTTAGTGAGATCCATTTTAGTGAAGAAACTGTTAAAGTAGCCATCAAACAACTATTAAACACCAAATCCTATGGGACAGACAAAATACCACCATGTATTCTGAAGCATATGACGTATACTCCAATACTCCTATCTAAGTTATTCACCCTACTCCAGTCAAATGAAATTTTTCCGGACATGTGGAAATACTCGACCATTGCGCCTATATTTAAAAGCGGCAACCGATCTCGTACCCAAAACTATCGTGGTGTTTACCAAACTCCGACAATAGCTAAAATCCTCTAGAAAATAATATATAACCAATTGCTAGACTATCTCATGAACGTCAACCTCATTCCCTCCTTTCAACATGCATTTTTACCTAAAAAGTAATGTCAGTCCTGCCACCTTCCTTTTTTGGAATTCGTTTGCAGCAATAGACATGATGGAAGCACAGTAGCTTCAATAAACTTCGATCTAAGAAAGGCCTTCGACAAAGTCCACCATAAAAGACTACAGATAAAGCTAAAAAGTCATGGAATTAGGCCACCCCTTCTCGATTTTCTAAAATCTTATCTTCAAAACCGATACCAGGTGGTACAAATTCGAAACGTCGTCTCAGAACCATCTCCTATTACCAATGGAGTACTTCAAGGCACTATCCTATGTCCCCTTCTATTTCTTATATATATTCACGGCTTATCGTCCATATCTGCCTCAGCTAAGACGTTTTTATATGCGGACGACCTTAAAATTGCATATGCATATAACGGGAATACAGTACTCAATATTCATAGAACAATTGAAACTGATCTCAGAAAACTCAGCGAATGGAGTAGTCAGTGGCAGATGTCCTTTTTACCCGAAAAATGCCATTTCCTGATATTTGGCCCTCAAAAACTTCCCCCCATAATATTCGAGGATAATGAAATAACAGAGGCCCAATCTGTAAATGATTTAGGTCTCAGCTAAAAAAATGCCCTTGATTTATCTCTTCACGTCCAACAAATATCACCGAAAGCCACTCGCGTGTGTGGGTTCATATGTAAAAATTTCACCTTAAGTGCACTAAGAATACAACTCTTCAAAATGTATGTTTTACCCCTCCTAGATTACTGTTCAATTTTCTTCGGCATAATGCCCTCAGACGGCCGAAAGAAACTAGAAGGCATTCAGAGACGGGTTACTAGATCTTTGTCTAGAAGTGATGGCATCCAGGGTTCATACTTAGAACTATATCATAAAAAGGTCTTCGACCACTCTGGATCAGAAGACTTCAAAATGGTCTAAACTTCCTATTCAAGGTCACCCACGACCAAGATACTCTCAAAAGGAATTTACTTACCAACCAAAACGCCCCTAGAAACACCAGAAATAGCGAGGATATTATAAGGATTCCCAAACTCACAAAGTCCCAACGGTCAAATTTCTACTCCATAAGATATGCGACTTTCTGGAATTCTCTTCCAGGTTATATCCGGAAAAGTCGAACCCTAATCAAGTTTAAAATAAAAACTAAAAAATTCCTTTTAAATAACGATACACATTTATTTATGAATAAGATACGACATTTTTCAAGTCAAATCTTTGATATTGAATTTGGTCCAAAAGGGCTCTGATGATGCCAGCCGATTGAAAAATACCGAAACATAGCACTAAAAATAATCAAATTTATAAAAGATAGCACCATTGATAAACATAGAACAGATAATGATATTCTTTTTTTTCCATCTCTCGTCTTCATCAGCTATGTCACCTGACACTAAGTATCCCTTATAAAGATAATAAAATATACCCTTCGATAAAACCCTGCATATTAGTCGTGCGTATGTCTATATTAAAGCCATATTAAACATATATAGAACTGTATTAGGTCATAGTAAACAGTCGACCACTACTCCTATAATTTCACATTAATAAGAACAATATGATACATGATTCAATAGTATTTTGACAGTTTTGATTGTGACTTACCATTAAATGCTTCTTACTCCTAATATATATTCATCTTTTCCAGATCTTAGTCCAGACAACGATGGTAAGCCTCCGGAAAAACACGTAGGAACTGTGCGACCGCCCCTAACAGCTGGTCAGATAGACTGACAACCAGCAACTAGAGCAAACCGAAATTTACTCAACAGGAAAATAATTTCAAGGTCAGGCCGATATCAAAGTTCTTTAATTGCCATGAAGGACATATTATTCATGCCCCCGAAAACTACCAAACTGCAAACTTCAATTTTTATATTGTACATATCGTTATTTTTTGAAAATTTTGTTTTTATTTTCCCTTAGAACTGAGGTTTTTTTAACTTAAAACAAACTCTCAATTCGTGCTCTTTTGGCTAACCAGACACCCGAAGCAAATGAAGTCAAAGGGCAGTTGAAATTGACGAGTTTGTTTTAGGTTTTTTTCCTGAGTTCAAAGGGGACTGACAGTGCCCAAGGGGCGCTGCAATAAACCTATTCCATTCTATTCTGTTAGAAGTCCATTGAGAAACATGATGATTGAGGGGTGAAAAAAAACTGCTTACAAAAAGTTAAAAATGATTGGATTATTTTTACAGGAGAAAAAAACCCTCAATAAAAATATTAACAGAAAAAGGCGAGCAGCACTGGCCTGTAGGTGGCGGTATATAACGGAATGTTGTCGGTCATCGTCAGGGTAGCATTAAATGTCAGCCATGATGGGTACGAATGTGGGTCAGACAGGACTGGCTTGCACATGGCATTGTATACGGGATTCACAATTGAGATCGTCTGGGCGGATTGGTACGCCGCGTCAAAGAGGCCAGACAAGAGGAACCCAGATGCGATCGGCCACAGCACGCTTCGAGCTCAGCCGAGCAGTGGGGAAGGGAGGCACGACCGAACTACTAGTGGACAGTGAATACTGAGGGTTCCGCCGTGAGCGTCGACAGACCGCATGAGGTCGGAATGCGGGAGATGACATCAAAAACCGCGAAAATTGTCGCTATGGGGGGGGAGTGATATACTTACATACGACTCATATGCAGGGTTTTATCAAAGGGGATGTTATTATTAGCCTCCTAAGGGATATTTCGTGTCAGGTGACATAGCTGATGGAAACGAGAAAGAAAGAAGAAAATAGAATATAACTATCTGTTCTATTGTTTATCAATGATGAAATCTTTCATAAATTTGATTGGTTTTAGTGCTATGTTCCGGTATTATGCAAGCGGCTGGCATAATCACAGCCCTTTTGGACCAAATTCTATATCAAAGAATTGACTTGAAAAATGTCCTATCTTATGCAAACATAAATGTGTATTGTTATTTGAGAAAAAGGTCTTAGTTTTTATTGTAAACTTGAGTAGGGTTCGACTTTCCGGATAGAGATAAGAAGAGCGTTCCAGATCGTCACATACCTTATGGAGTAGAAATTTGACCGTTGTTACTTTGTGAATTTGGGGATCCGTATAATGTGTTCGTTTTTGTTTGTGAGAAAATTCATTTTGAGAATATCTTTGTCATGGTTGATCTTAAATAGGAATTTTAGACCATTTTGGAGTCTTCGAAGGCCGTATTTATGATATAGTTCTAAGTATGCAACCTGGATGCCATCGCTTCTGGATAAAGATTTAGTAAAACGTCTCTGTATGCCTTCTAGTTTCTTTCTGCCGTCTAAGGGCATTATACCGAAGAAAATTGAGCAATAATCTAAGAGAGGTAATACGTACATTTTGAAAAGTTGTATTCTTAGTGCATTTAGGGTGAAAGTTTTAAATATGAATCCACACAGGCGGGTGGCTTTCGGTGATATTTGTTGAACGTGGAGAGATAAATCAAGGGTATTTGTATAGCTGAGACCTAAATCTGTAACCGATTGGGCTTCTTTTATTTCTTTATGCTCGAATATTATGGCGGGCCGTTTTTTGGGCCAAAGATCAGTAGATGGAACTTTTCGGGCGAATCGGGCATCAGCCATTGACTTCTCCATTCGCTGAGTTTTCTGAGATCAGTTTCAATTGTTCTATGAATATTTTCTGCTATATTTCCGTTATATGCATTTGCAAGTTTCAGGTCGTCCGCATATAAAAACGTCTTAGCTGAGACAGATATGGACGATAAGTCATGAACATATATGAGAAATAGAAGAGGGCCTAGGATAGTGCCTTTAAGTACTCCACTGGTAATATGTGATGGTTCTGAGACTGCTTTTCGAATTTGCACGAATTGATATTGGTTTTGAAGATAGGACGTAAGAAAATCGAGATGGGGTGGCCTGATTCCATGACTTTTTAGCTTTGTCAGTAGTCTTTTATGGGGGACTTTGTCAAAGGCCTTTTTTAGATCGAAGTATATTAAAACTACTTTAATTCCATCATGTCTATTGCTGGAAACGAATTCTAAAAAAGTAAGGTAGCAGGACTCACATGACTTTTTGGGTAAAAATGCGTGTTGGGAGGTGGGAATGAGGTTGACGTTTTTGAAACAGTCTAGCAATTGGTTGTAGACAATTTTCTCGAGGATTTTGGCTATAGCAGGTGTTCCTTGAACACCACGATAGTTTTTGGTATGAGAACGGCTGCCACTTTTAAAGATAGGTGCAATGGCGGAGTATTTCCACATGTCCGGAAAAACTGCACTTCACTGGTGTAAGGTGAATAAATTAGATAGGAATATTGGAGAACATGTCATATGCTTCAGAATACATGGTGGGACTTTATCCGTCCCATAGGAGTTGGCGTTTGGTATTTGTTTGATGGCTACTTTAACAATTTCTTCGCTAAAACGGATCACACTAAGGATGCTCTCTGTCATCTCGGTCGGTTGAGGGATCATTCCCTCCTCTACTGTCTAGCTAGCTGAGAAGTTTCGGTTGAATGAATTTGCTACTTGGTTGACATTTGTTATAACTTGTCCTGATTCATCAATAATATTCGTGGTCCTGACTGTCGATGACTATTCATTTGTTTCTGAAACATCTGAGCTATTCGTTCGGGGGATTCTAGAGCCCGATTTTCTGCTGCTATGGTATCTTGTTTTTCTATTTTCGTAACTAGTTCGTGAATTTCCCTAATTCTTCGAAGTGTGGATCAATAACTTACTGAGGGGTTTTGTAGCTTTTTTTAGTTTTTTTAAGTTTAGTTGAAAGAAAATGTGGGATCAGTGATTTCTTATACGGGAGTCTTTCGTCTATCAACGTAACTCGAATTATAAATAGCACCGAGTACAATAGGTTATCTGCTTCCATAGGGGATGTTGTACGAAGATATGGGCTCCAGTCCAATGACCTAATACAGTTGTTCATGGAGTCTTTGTCAAGTTTTTTGGGTTTAAGCGAGTGTTACTAAAATTAGGTGCTAGTTTTGCATTAAAAAGAGTGTGGATACTATTGCTTTGTGGTCACTTTCAAAGGTTGCGCAGTCGTTGTGCATATATAGGGGCCAGATATCGTTGGTGAAAATAACGTCTAGTATATTGTTTCCTCAGGTGGGCTTGTCAACTATTTGTGTCCAGTTATTAAAAAGAATTGAAGATAACAATTCTTCGTGCCTGGTAGGTGCCGATAATTCGACCCACTTTATTTCTGGGCGGTTAAGGTCACCTACGATTATGTTATATTCAGTTTTAATGTTTGCTATATTGCTTATGAAGCGGTCGAGGCTTGTGTCATCACCACTAAATTCAGGAGGGCTGTAGAGGCATCCGACTAGTATGTTTTCGTGGATATGAGATTTTATTGCGCCATACACGCTTCTCCAGCAAAGGTTTCGGTTGGTACATCAATACCACTTTGTTCAATGCTAGTTTTTATGTAGATAAGACAACCTCCGCCCCGTTTACTAACACGGTTCTGTCGATAGAAATTATAATTTGGGACATACAGTGAAGCATTCGATATAAGCTCATTTGCCCATGTTTCTATAATTCAAATTACTTCGGGGTTATATATTTGAAAAAAAGTTCTAAGTATCCATATGTTGTTGACAATCAATGTTGAATTTATAAGAGCTATCTTCAGGATGTCGGATATGGAAGAGGTAGGCTGTGGTGAAAAAAGGATTTCTGAGGGTACTTTGCTTGAGTGATGGACTAAATAGAGATAAGTGTGCGGTTCTTGGGGGATATGGTGATGCGTATTGCGAAGTGTGAGTGCATGGGTTGGAGGGTATGGATTGAGTTGAGGTGGGTTAATTAGGTGGTAATTGTACCTAAATGGAGTTTCAGTGGGGAAGGTGTAAAAGCCGAAGTATTTTGTGGAATTGTCATTAGTTGGTAAGAAGTTTGGAATGCTAGAGTGGTTTGGCTTATTCCTATGTCATGCAGGTGGATTTTGGGGAGTCGAGGTACAGATATAGAACCTTATTTATTTCTGGTTGGAATTTGGAGAACTCCCATTTGTTAGGTGAACACAGTTGCGACGTATTGGTGGTGCTGGTGTGCTTAATAACGCATTTTTGGTTTGTGTGTCTTGTTTGGCAGTCCTTTTCTACTACTGGTTGATCGGTTTTGGGGGGCATTTTAAGACTTATATTGCTATCTAATTGTGTCACATGACTGGGCCCGGGATCTGCCTCATCGTTCTGTTCTAATTGAACGTTGTTCCTTTGTTGTGCCTCCCTTGTTTCTTTCTGCCCAGCAGTCCATACTGCTATGAATTTGCGCGTTTTATGTCCTGAGAACTAGAATGTATATTTATATGGATATATTGAAGGGTTACAGGCAGAGCCCTTGATGATCCTATTTATAAACAGTGCTTTCGCAGAATCATACTCAAAAATAAAATAAAATTGCAGGCATTTAAAGTGTGATTGGGTCACAGTTCAATCGTAATCATAAGATAGTGCATGAGGTCACTGTAAATTAGTGCGGAAGATTGTATATGAGAGATTTTACAAAACTGGCTGTGCATAGTCGTGCTGTACAAGCCGATTTCTGTCTAAAACTAGACGAGCAAGTTTTCTTTTAAACACACAAACTGTGTCAGCCGTCACCATCTCACTTGGAAGCGAGTTCCACGGTCTGACAACCGGCTGGCTGAATGAAAAATTTCGTCGGTCTAAACGCGTGCGCTCATTCCCGACTTTGTATGCATGGCCGCGTAGTTGGCTTGTACGGGCGAACTCAAAGAAGTCCTCTGCTCTTAATGAGCAACCCTGGCCGCGAACAATCCGGAAGGTCCAGAGTAGACTGCAGTTTATTTGTCTATAAGAGAGAGGGAGTAGGCCAAGCAAATTCGGCCTCTCCTGATAAGACAATTGTTTCAGACCGTCGACCATCATTGTCGCTCTGCGTTGCACCTGTTCGAGTAAGTTGATATACTTCCTCATCCATGGTGAGGCTGCTGGCATTCCATACTCTAGATGAGGTCTTACAAAGACACCAAAGAGTTTTTTGAAAAGTTCGGGAGGAAATATTTTAAATGCACGTCTGATCCAATGTAGAGTACTAGTTGAATTCTAGACCATCTTTCTACAGTGTTCTGATGCCGATAGATTTGTGGTCGTCCATACACCCAGATCACTGTGTCTTTCCACAGTTTCTAACCTACTCCCGTCAATATAGTACTGGTGATTGGGAGGGGCATTGCGGCCGGTGTTCAGGTGCAACACCACGCATTTGGACACGTTATACTTCAAAAGCCATTTGTTCGACCAAGCAAACAGTTTGTTGATGTTCGACTGCAACTTCTCTGCGTCATCATCGCATTTGACTGCACTCCATATTTTTATGTCATCCGCGAACATGAGAGCCTCGCTGTTGACTTCGCTGATGCCGTTATTAACATAAATCAGGAAGAGTACTGGGCTAAGACAGAACCCTGTGGGACACCACTTTCCACCTTTACCCATTCCGAGGTAGAATTACTAACGACGTCTCTTTGTAGTCTGGAGGACAGAAAACTCCTGATCCACGTAAAAATTCTTCCTTGAATCCCTACATCCCAGATCTTTTGTAAAAGAAGCCTGTGTGGGACACTGTCAAAGGCCTTCTTAAAGTCAAAAAATATGACATCTACTGGAAAACCCTTATCGGTAGCTCGTGTCCATTTCTCGTACGAGTAAAGAACACTCGTTTGGCAGGAGCGCCCTGGACGAAAGCCGTGCTGGGCATCGCACAATATTTTGTTTTGTTCCAGGTATTTCATCAAGTGTCTTTTGATAATGCGTTCCATTATTTTACACGCGATGCAAGTAAGACTGACAGGACGATAATTTCCGCAGTCAAGTCTTGAGCCTCCTTTATGGATCGGAGTAATGAGTGCGCACTTCCATTCTTTTGGGAGCTCGCCGTCTTCAAATGACTGTTGAAATATTGCGGATAAGGGTTTGCACAGTTCATTAGCTAGTTCACGAAGTGCAAGTGCAGGAATTATATCTGGTCCAGGCGACTTGGCATGTTTCAGCCGGAGTAGCTCGGCCCTAACTATGATAGATGAAAAGAGTGGCTCCTCGGTCAAGGATGGTAGGGAGGGGATAGGATGGGGAAGGGAACTGGGAGGAGAGGTTGGTTGGCGAATGGATGGATGGGCAAACATAGGACTAGGTTCTCGGGTGAAGACGGACTGAATGAAGTCGGAAAGGAGGCACGCTTTAACCTGGTCATCAGTCTCCACTTTTCCACCTGCGGACCTAAGAGCAGGGATGAGCTCCTGAGTCCTTTTAGTACTTTGTGCATAACGATATAGAATTTTCGGATGCCCCAACGAATTTCATAGTATGTTCAGTTCAAACTTCCTTCGCAGCTTTGGGGCCTTATTTTTAAAAACGTTGAGTTGCTGTTTATATTCATGTAAGTGTCCTTCGGAGCCAGTTTGTATGTAGCGCCTCCACAGAATATTCCGTTTTCTGAATGAGGCCTTCAAGTCCGCGGTTATCCATTTTGGGCGGTTTGGGATTGTCTTCTTTCTGAGCGGACAATTGGAATAAACAATCTCTTCCAGTAAGGAACTGAAAGTATTCCAGTTATCGTTTGCTCGAACATGCAGTTCAGTCTCCCATGATATAGCTGCCGCTTCCCTCCTCATGAGAGAATAGTTCCCTTTCCAGATGTTTCTCCCTCACCTATCGGGTTGGACGGGTTTGGAAAACAGTGAGTACTCGAAGAAGAGCGTGATGTGGTCGCTTGACCCTTATGGCTGTCGGTCCTGCAGGTCTAACAAATTTTCCTCCTCTCGGGTAAAAATAAGATCAAGGCAGTTCGACTGCTGTCCTTCCCTTACCCGTGTTCCAAAGGTAACATTCTGACAGAGAAGTTTGTCCGTTGCCCATTGTAGTAGTGTGTCATTAAAGCTGTCTTGCGGCCCTTGTGCAGTCCACGTTAGCCAATCAATGCCGGGAGCGTTAAAATCCCCAAATACAAGGCCGTCTTTCTTCTCGCTAGCTTGGTACAGTTCGGATATGAGCATGAGATCTTGGTCAGAAGTATGGTTAGGTGAACGGTACACCACCGAAAGCGTCAATGATGGGACATTCTTAGTAGATATGGTAACGCTTATCAGTTCCACATCCCGTACCGGTCTATGAACATCAGCCATAGCGCTTAGCTTGCAAGTGACATAAATTATGACTCCTCCTCCTCCTCGGCTTAGTCTATCTCTCCTGAATTGCTGATATCGTCTAAGTGATATTTCTGAATCTGCGATATCTTCAGTAAGCCATGTTTCTGTGAATGCCATAATGTCTGGCTTAATTTCATCACTTAAGTCTCTTAGTTCATCTAGTTTGTTGAAGAGGCTTTGCACATTTGAGGATATAACCTTCAGTGACTGATTCCTTGGAGAGGCCCGGTTTTCATTTTGACGGGTTCTGACCACAGGAAAGACCCCTTTGTCTGGACTATTTGTCCATTTTTGATCTTCAGCCCTTCGATGCTCTTGGCGAAACCTTCTGTATTCGCCATATACTAGTAGTCTGGTCGCATCTCCTTTGCTCTATCCTCGGATGGACTCTGATGAATGTAACCGACCGCATCCGGGTTCTTGTCGCCTCGGGACTGGTTGTCATCGTGACCTTACAGAATGCGCTCTATCGGCGATCTTGACAATGCCTTCTATATTCGCCATATACTAGTAGTCTGTTCGCATCCCCCTTCCCTCATGTTCGGATGGACTCGGTTGAATGTAACCGACCGCATCTGGGTTCCTATCGCCTCGAGACTGTTCTTCTTGATGCCCTCACAGAATGCGCTCCATCGACGCTCTGGGCGAAGCCTTCTATATTCGCCATATACTAGTAGTCTGGTCGCATCTCCCTTCCCCCATGCTCGGATGGACTCGGTTGAATGAAACCGACCGCATCTGGGTTCCTGTCAACTCGAGACTGGTTTTCAATTTCGCCACTTATTTTTCTTATTCAAGGCGATACAGGCCAGTCCTGACTGACCCGCCTACGTACCATTTTATGAAATCCGTTACACAATGCCATATACAGCTGACATTTGTTTCGGCCATGTTGATGTCCGACTATATTCCATTCTGTACCGCCACATGCAGGGCAGTCCTCCCTGCATTTTATTGATGCTATTTTTTTGAGGGTTTTTTTTTCTCCTGTTAAATTACTACAATCATTTTTAAATTTTGCTTTGGAGTTTTTTTCACCCCTCGTTTTTCATTTTCATTTTGCTTAACGGACTTCTAATCTCAAAAACTATGTATTGCACTTTGTACAGATTTTGCCTACCTCGTCTAAAATTCGCATGTAAATTTATTTTTACTTGCTTTGATGGGACACCGACGGGTCTTTAATAAAAATAATTGAATTGAATTGAATTCTCTCCTCTGCCAATTCTCGCCTTAAATTCTGATCTCAGTTCTCTCATTTGCAGTCTTTCCCTCGGTTCGTAGTCTGGTTGAAAAAACAATTCCTTGTGCGAATTGCCTAAGGTCGTTCTACTTACTAACAAAAGCGCTGCTTGGTCTTCGTTTTCCAAAATAACTTTAAGGGGTCTTGGGGATTTTTTAGGTCACGATTTGGGCCCGCTCTGCCTAGTCGGAAAGCTTTTTTAACGGTGAATATTTCCCCATCCTGCAGGACGGCACTGGCGTACTGATGAAGAAGGTCTAGGTCGTGTGTCACTCGTTCCTTCGGATTGCAGGACGTGGACTCTCCGGCGTCCCTTATGACAATATTTTGCGTACGATTTATGGAAGAGCTCATTACTGTACCGTCCGCGCTAGGACGATATAATGCTACTGTAGTATTTCCGACGGCTGTTGTCACTTCGACATTTGAATGATTTTCGGCCGGCGAAGGGAGTTTAGGGCATGGATTTTCGTGTGATGTACTTGCTGCGGCAGTGGAGTTCTTACAATCATTACCCTGTTGCAATGTACTGCCCAAAGGCTTATCGTGTCCTTTTCCATAAACGGATTGGTTAGGGCACTTCCCAGTTTAGTTAGCCTTGTGAAGAAGTGGAGTAGCAGCATTGCCTTTCAACAATAACTGCGAGTCCTTGTAGTTTCTAACATATCTTCTGAGGGTCACTCTGGCTTTCCCAACTTTAGTGTTCGATGATTTGGCAGGTTTAGTTACTGTAGCAGGTAATGCAACCTGACTTATTTTTAATGCATTAGTGTCGACCGCCACGTTATTCACCGGAACTGATTTGTCTAGAATTTACTCTGGAGACATAACTGTTTCCTCTTCCTGACTGGCTTTGACTTTTCCGCGCTAGTGCCTTTATTAATAGGATGTTCGTCGCCGATCGATCAGAAATTTGGCGGATTATTTGGTAATTCTATCTTACTGTGCTAAAGAATAGCCATGATGATGTCCGTCAGTAGGCCTAGCTTCTCTTCTAGCGTCTGGACCCGTTTTTCAAGTTCCTTACAGTCAACACAGCGACCGACAAGCGCAGAATCCGCCCTATCTGTCATACAGTTTTCGAGGCCTCTTGGCAGTGCATCGATTCCTATTTCCCTTCTTATCTATTGGAGCCTATTATGCGTAATCTCGCTGGAGTCTAATGATTCCAGCGGCATTTTATCGCAAGAGACTGCTAATGAATTAAAGACCGTTTTCAGCTGCACTTCTGTAGTTAATAAACATATAGATAGATAGATAGATAATTTTTATTAAAGACCCGTCGGGGTCCCATCAAAGCAAGTTAAAATAAATTTACATGCGAGTTTTAGACGGCGTAGGCCGAATCTTTACAAAATGCAATTCCTAATTTCTAAATTAGAAGTCCATTGAGAAACATGATGATTGAGGAGTGAAAAAAAAACTCCTTAGAAAAAGTTAAAAATGATTGGATTAATTTTACAGGAGAAAAAAAAAACCCCTCAATAAAAATAATAACAGAAAAAAGCGAGCAGGACTGGCCTGTTGGTGGCGGTATATAACGGAATGTTGTCGGTCATCGTCAGGGTATCAATAAATGTCCGCCTTGATGGGTACGAATGTGGGTCAGACAGGACTGGCTTGCAAATGGCATTGTATACGGGATTCACAATTGAGATCGTCTGGGCCTGATTGGTACGCCGCGTCAAAGAGGCCAGACGAGAGACACCGAGATGCGATCGGCCACAGCACGCTTTGAGCTCAGCCGAGCAGTGAGGAAGGGAGGTACGACCGAACTACTAGTAAACAGTGAATACTGAGGGTTCCGCCATGAGTGTCGACAGACCGCATGAGGTCGGAATGCGAGAGATGACATCAAAAACCGCTAAG
>CACRXP010000324.1:148626-191539 GCA_902702965.1 Spirometra erinaceieuropaei | reverse complement strand
AATGGATTTAGAAACCAATTCAAAACAGGGGTTTCTAATGATATCATTAAGATTTACCACAGATCTATCACTAAATCCCAGAAGGAACCTTCTCGAAGTCAAGAATCTGAGTGTTCGGGAATGACACCGTTAACAGTGCCTTTATGCCTTTCGGTGTAAGATGGTTGCGTAATTTTGACTTGAAGATCAGTAACCTAGGCGATAATCTAATTTCAGGCGGAAGATTATTCCAAAGGAAGGCATATTTGGAAGCAATGAAGAGGGAACGCTTAGATGTAGTACAATGAGTCGGCGGAATCACTATGCAGGAGTTGCGCATAAGACCGATCTCTCGGAGTGAGAGTGTCAAGGGGCGGAAGACTGGAGCTAGAGTTGATGCGAAAAGGGAAGCAAACGCCAGCTTCGAGTCTTCTAACCCACAAAAACGTCATGTTCGCCAGCTGACATATCTGAGTATAAGAAATACTGGACGAAGCTTGAGAGAACAGTTTCCGGGTGAAAACCCTCTGAACATTTTCGATTTTATTACGGTCGCAGGCGTTCATTAAACCGAAAAACGGACAGCAATATTCAAGGACTGAAAGAAAAAACATTTGATAATGTCTTAGCTTCATTTCCGGAAGGAAAAAATTATGCGATATGAAACCACATATCTGCGCGGCTTTGGCAGAGATTCTATCTGCATGAGGTGATAAAGCAAGTTTATTTGTATAACTTAGACCTAGGTCCTCAATGGTAAGGCATTCTGAGAGTGGGTTATTCTGAAAAATTATGGGACCAGGAAGTTTGGCAGGACCAAAAGACATGAAACTACACTTGGATGATGAAAACTGCTAATAGAAATATACCCTTCGATAAAACCCTGCATATTAGTCGTGCGTATGTCTATATTAAAGCCATATTAAACATATATAGAACTGTATTAGGTCATAGTAAACAGTCGACCACTACTCCTATAATTCCACATTAACAAGAACAATATGATACATGATTCAATTGTATTTTGACAGTTTTGATTGTGACTTACCATTAAATGCTTCTTACTCCTGATATATATTCATCTTTTCCAGCTCTTAGTTCAGACAACGATGGTAAGCCTCCTGAAAAATACGTAGGAACTGTGCGACCGCCCACTTACAGCTGGCCAGATAGACTGACAACCAGCAACTAGAGCAAACCGAAATTTACCCAGCAGAAAAATAATTTAAAGGTCCAGCCGATATCAAAGTTCCTCAATTGCCATGAAGGACATATTATTCATGCCCCCGAAAACTACCAAACTGCAAACTTCAATTTTTATTTTGTACATATCGTTATTTTTTGAAAATTTTGTTATTATTTTCCCTTAGAACTGAGGTTTTTTTTAACTTAAAACAAACTTTCAATTCGTGCTCTTTTGGCTAACCAGACACCCGAAGCAAATGAAGTCAAAGGGCAGTTGAAATTGACGAGTTTGTTTTAGGTTTTTTTTCCTGAGTTCAAAGGGGACTGACAGTGTCCAAGGGGCGCTGCAATAAACCTATTCTATTCTATTCTATATGTAAGCTGAGAATTAATGACACTTGGAGAATAAGTACCAGTTAATTTAGAGTTATTGACGTACGGGGAGTCAGCAAGAGATGGCTGAGTATGAGACCTAAAGGAGGTGGGGATATAGTTTTCAAACATTGGAATGCTAGGGGAGTTAGAACATGGATATACTTGTTGGAAGTTAAATAATGGAGGAAGGGGAGGAGGAGGAGGGAGGCTAGAAGGAAAGAAGGGGCTAATGGGTGAGGGTAGGCCACTAAAAGAATGAAATGGTGGGAAATCAGGTCTATATTGGAAGTCAATGGAGATAGGTTGACGTACCTGAGAGCAATTGGCCTTAAGTGGTGGGAAGCCTGAACTAGGTTGGGGCATAAATGATTTAGGGCAATTCTTGTATGAATTATTTGCTGGATATATAGTAGGGCTTTGATAAGTAACCGGTACGCAGGACATACAATTATTCGAGGATATAATTGGGGCTGCGGGGTTTGTAGACGTGCTGGGCTGAACAGACATGTTAGATCTAAGATAAGGCGTCGTACCCCTAAACGGAACTGTACTACCTATCTTTTGGGTCGGAGTCTGATTCAATTTTCGAGTCTCACCGTTCTGACGCCAAGCCACTGGTGACTTAGCGGCAGACCTTACAGCACCCAGTTGGACAATAGAAGTTATCGGTGTAGCTGATGTAGACGGATTCTCATGTGTCTCAGCGGGACTATCCGGAGGATACGAAACGACAAATGGGGCTGCTGCTACTGCTGCTGCAAGTTTATGGGCAGGCAAATGCGTCAAGTGGCTTGAATGAGATGGAGATTTAGGTGAAAGAGTAAGGAGGGAGTCAGATATCGCAGGAGTAGGAGAAGTTGAATCCTTACGGCCACTTGTATTATGACCGAGTTGGGGAGCATTAGACTGAGAAGCAGTAGGTTTACGTGAGAAAGGAGACCGCATTCTCAATCCATAGGAGTAAGATCATGACAAAGGTAAAATTTTGCCTTCTCTGGGTACGGAGTGACACGCTCTCGATGAGTAAAGATTGTGTCAACTTCGATTGATGAAAACAATTTGACTAAGATGGGTGGATTTTTGCTACGGGAGGACAAGCGTTTGGCATCAGCTATTTTATAGTTGAAACCACATGAATACAGGAAACTGGTCGCAACATCAATTGGCCGAGCAGATCGAGGAACATTTTTTTAGCAGGAAGTTGTAAGAACGCTTCTGTCTATCACTAGATTCACTGGCGATCAGGTGAACAAGTGAGTCGAGACGCCAACATTATTCAGAGGGAATATCGGAGATGTTCCCGTCGAATAAATGAATTGTCAGCAAAGAGCCAAACTTTAGCATAAAGTCATTGCAGTGGTCAAGTGCAGACAGATTAAGCTGCCGACCAATTACAACGGGTGACGACTGACTAGTAATATCATCTGACTTAGATTTAGGTAAAGCTTCTGACTTCCGTTTAGTTAGGCCATGTTTACTTACAAGAGACGAGAGCTTACGTCGACCAGTGACTTTTGGTCTCATCTTGTCTCGAGGCAATTTGTGATTAAGAAAACTTCTGGCAGACAAGCTGACTGAATTTCAGCTAGGGGCTAACGACGTAAAAATAAATTACAACAGTTAGAGGGAAATCGGATGCCCAAAATGAGAATTGCAAAGTGCGATTAGTGAACAACGGGCATAGACTAGCAAAACTCGAAAGGAGATGGCAGCGGGCAGTCCTTAGAGAAAAGGCCTGTATTTATGGAAATTCAAACAAAAAAACAGGTACTTAAATCGTTAGCTCTAACAGAAAACCACTAAAATAATATCCTCCACTTATCTTCAAATTTAAAACCAGCGGCTTGACCTTGACCTTGATACGCGCCAATCCGTTCATCGATAGCGCAGTGGCTAACGCTCTGGCCACCAGATCCGCAGGTGCCGAGTTTAAATCCCGGGTACACAACTTTTGTGAACGAATTTTTTATAACAAATTGGCTCATTGTTGATGATTTCAGACTCTTCAATCAGTTCTAGAGTAGTGCAGGATGTTTTCAACAATTGTTAGAAAGAAGAATTTGCCAATTATGAAGTTAAATAGGAAACGACACAGCCTTTTATAGTTTTCGACGTAGATCTCGGAGAAAAGTTGTCAAGTAGGGAGACTTGCACAGATGATCGGACGATTGTAAATATCTTTTGATGGAGAATTTGTGGTACTTCACCGGTGCGAATGAGAAGAGTAATCAGTGGTGCTGTTCCTTGAAGAATTCGGGTAGAATCTTCCTCGTGATACCGTGGGAAATAACATCGAGATCCGAAAATGCCAACAATAGTGGAACTTTCGAGTTGGTGTACTTGTAATCCAAATCGAAAGGATACGTTGTCATTTCGCAATGTATTTCCACGCGACGTTCAGTCTGCCCTATACTATCAAGTAAATTCGACGAAAACTCGGGTCCTGGGGATACGACTCAAATTCGAAGAATCAGAAGTATTTGATAGAGGTCCTCCTACAGGGGCTGCGGCTTTATCATTTTGTTGACGCTGGTCTGTGCATTTCTTTCTATTAGCGCCAGAAATAGAAACAGTAGCTAGAGCTTCAGCTGAAGGACTGTGGAGCTGATTATCGAGTTTGTAACTGGTGTCTTTTTCCTGAAGTTTGCGTCATTGCATGGGTATCAAGTCTGGGTCTATAAATGAGTTTAGCTTCCGCACATTTCTGTTCAGTTCGGGGTTTTGTAGAACAATCTCAGCTTCGGTCTGTGAGTAGAAGGTTACTAAGACGGGTCTATTTTTGCTTTTAGAGTGAAGTCTTTTAGTGGTAGCTACTCGAATTTTTTGGCCGCACGAATTTATGAGTTTTTGAATTGATGGTGCTGGGTTAGCCGTGTGGGGTATATTGCGGATTAGCATATATATACATATATATACTAAGCTGAAAAAGAGCACTGGACGCAAAGCACACTGTACATGTGGCCTATTTTGATTTCAGGAAGGTGTTCGACAGTGTTTCGCACCAGCGTCTCCTGCACACGTAAAGATTAATGGGCATCGACGGCAAACTTCTCAAATGGATCGAAAACTTCCTCGTCGGCCACTCCCAAATTGTCTGGGTAGAAAGACAGTAATCAAGGCGCACATTCACAGAGAGTGGAGTCCCACAATGCTCGTTGCTCAGAACAACCCTGTTTCTCTTGTTAATAATTGATTGTGAAGATGGGGAGATTTAAGTGACAAACTAGGCGCAGATTCTGCGTAGATTATTCTAAACCTCGGCTTAGATTCTGCGCAGATTCTGAGCAGAAATGTTATCAGGGACTGCGATAGTGCCATGTTTGCAAATGACATAAAAACCTAGAAAGTCATCTAGACTGCTGCCGATGAGACCAAATTCCAAGAAAATCATTGTCGATAGGTCCTGCAGATGGCTCTAATCCTTTAATTTGAACACATGTACCATACTGCGCCTCGGAAATCACACCCCTAGTAAGCGGCATTACCATCCGAATGGAATACCACTTCCAGATGCAGAAACGCCGAAAGATCTCAAAGGCTGGGTTGCAGACATCATAAAGCATTCTACACAGTGTTTTAAGGCGGCTAAGGCCGCAACTTCAATGCTATATGCCATCATGCAAGCACTCGTAGTTTTCTATGAAGACCGCTTCTCCAAAGTCTTTGGCACGTTTGTAAGGCCGCATCTCGAATACGCAATTCAGGCCTAAAGACCATGGACGCATCAGGATTACAATCTGCTCGAAAGGGTGCAGAGGCGAGCAACAAAACTAATAAGACGTCAAAGTGCACTGCCATACGAGATTCGCCTAACTAACCTAAATCTCTATCCTCTGATTTATAGGCAGTTGCGCGGAGACTTGATAGAAACTTTCGTATCGTGCGTGGCTTGGACTGCACCCTTCGGTGCGAGGACTTTTCCAACTCGCCACTACAACTTACCTCCGGGGACATCCCCTCAAGCTACCTGTGCCCCAGGGTAGATTGAATGTGAGAAAATATTTCTTCTCCAACTGTGTCGTGTAACCGTGGAATAACCCGTCCGATACGGTTGTCATGTCTCGATCTGTGGCGACATTTAAAAGCCGGCTTGACACACATTTGCTGCAGCAACAAGCGGACTATGTGACTTTTTAGCTATGAGACAAATGACATCCGTGAATCAATGTCGGCATTCACTTAATGCTGTAATGTCTTCAAATTTTGCTTATATATCGATTTTTATGTACAAATAGGTAGTTCAAAGGCGTAAGCCTATTTCCCCCAAATACACTGACAGACTGACTGAGTGGAATTCGGTCAGCTTGGAATTCACAGTGTCAAATCGCTTAATACTTAATGTGTTATTTGGGTATAATGACATGCCTAGCAGAACACACGGACCGGAGCAGAAATTTGACTTCCAAAAACGACCAAGGGCACTGGTCCGTCTTAATAAGGGAATATGGAACACGGAACGAAGGTGCACCAAGTTTGCTGAATTAATCGGAATCAAGAAATAGGAAGAGATAACATAATAAATCGCAGAACTCGCATATCGCATAATTTCGCAGTTGGGTATACAAGAGGCGATTTTCAATTATTGCGCTAAACTATCAAACTAATGCCGGTAATCCCAATATACACCCGTCACACAGGACTTATCGCCCAACATTGTCACAATATATTCAGCAACCGCATGACCCTTTGCAGCCATATGGACACCCATTAACATCTTCAGTTAAACATCCTGCTCTGCCTGCCCACTTAAGCGCCACTTAATTGTTTTTTTTATAACGGTAGTGATTGTGAAATTATTTTGATGCAAAATGACTATTCAACTGTCATCTCCGCTATGTGTTTATAAATGCTTCATATAGACCCCACAGAATGCTTCATATTCACTGCAAAATGTTGTGAACCCGTGAAGCTTGTAGTCGTGGAAAATGTAAATGCTTGTACGGCGGCTAGTAGGAAATATAAATAGTATGAGATAGTAAAGCATGTTTAAAGTGAAATCATATTAATTTCCTCAAGCATACAACTGAGCAAATGTGATGTACTAGCAATTTCGTATGGATGAGGACAGATATACAACTGCTGTCTAAAATATAATGAGCAGACATTATTAGGAAAAAACACTCCATTTATACGGTCACTTCATATATAGCGTGGATTTAGGTGGCGATACAAAGAAGCCCTTGTCGAAATCGAGCGTCAAGTAAATATCTGGGAAGATGCTGAATGATAATCAAAATCGCTCACCCACATAAGTAATTGGGTTTAATCAAAACGGATTCAGAATTTCTGTTTGATTTTTTGAGATCCGCCAAATTATATATACACTGACTTACCCGATAGCCCACATAGCTTGTGGTCGCATATATATATATATATATATATCTTATGACAGTGGGCGCTCGCCAATCAGGTTAGGGAACATGCTCGTTCAGCTGTGCCTTGGGGCTCATACTAGATCCCTCGCAGGCAGTCGCACAGCGACTAATAGTAGCTATGGATGAGATGATACCGACAAAGACAAGGGAGACCGGAATGACCATTTCTGGCTTATTAGCCGTCACCAGCCAGTCATAGCCAACTCCAAGTGTGGATCACTTGAGATTCCAACCCGGGATATTTGGTCATGGAGTTCGAAGCTCTACCATTGAGCCACGGGCCCGCTGTCCTGGCGGTTGTGATGGGGAATATTAATTATGACAGGGCAACGGGCCCGTGGCTCAATGGTAGAGCGTCAAACTCCATGTCCAAAGATCCCGGGTGCGAATCTCAAGTGATCCACAGTTGGGGTTGGGTATGACTGGCTGATGACGACTAATAAGCCAGAAATTGCCTTTCCGTTCTCCCCTGTCTTTGTCGGTATCAGCTCATCTATGTCTACTACTAGTCGCTGTGCGACTGCCTGCCAGGGTTCTAGTATGAGCCCCAAGGCACAACGGGACGAGCATGTTCCGTAACCTGATCGGCGAGCACCCACTGTCATCATTAATATTCCCGATCCCAACCGACCAAACAACGGGCCCGTGGCTCAATGGTAGAGCGTCAAACTCCATGACCAAAGATCCCGGGATCGAATCTCAAGTTATCCATACGTGGGGTTGGGTATGACTGGCTGATGTCGGCTAATAAGCCAGAAATGGCCATTCCGGTCTCCCTTGTCTTTGTCGGCTCCATCTCATCCATATATATATATATATATATATATATATATGGTAATGGTAGTATACCGTACTCCCGACCTAGATACTTGCTAAAAGCCCAGACACGTGTTTCGCCGATATTCTGCCGCTGCGTGACACAGCTGCGAGGGGTTCGGCTCTTCAGTGGGACCCCCAGCGTTCTCTAGCGGTTTCCGGTATATGAACTCCAGAGAATAATCAGGTGAATAATTTCAGAAATTAATCAGTGCAGAACTTGGAGTTAAATCTCCGGGACATGACTTTTTAGGGTCAGAACCGAAATTTCAATGAACATTTGAGTCGAAGACAATCAACTACTGTGGAATAACCACGTAATGCCCATTCTACAAACAAGTATGAACGAGCATGTTCCGTAACCTGATCGGTAAGCGCCCACTATCATAATTAATATTCCCGATCACAACCGACAGGACAACGGGCCCGTGGCTCAATGGTAGAGCGTTCAACTCCATGACCAAAGATCCCGGGTTCGAATCTCAAGCGATCCACACTTGGGGTTGGGTATGACTGGCTGATGACGGCTAATAAGCCAGAAATGGCCATTCCGGTCTCCCTTGTATTTGTCGGTGTTACCTTTCCATATATATATATATGTATAGCAGCGAGGAGGGACGACAGAGAATGCGGGTAGATTGATACAGCACTGTTTCGGGCTTATTCTGCCTTCATTCAGCCAATCATAACCCTGACCACCAGCAGCTGGGACCAGAAACACAAACATGCGCACAGACGCACCTGGCGCAGTCGGTCCACCACTGAGGCCTACCAGATGGGTCATAAGCACTTCATCGAACCGAAGTTCATCAGTGCCTCGCCACCTGTCATTCTCTGTCGCTGCAGATCGGGTATTTATCAATCAGGAATGGGCGCACACCGATCTATTGGCTTCACAAAGCAAACAAGCTCCGTATGTGTGGCAAAGGTCNGGTGCGTCTGTGCGCATGTTTGTGTTTCTGGTCTCAGCTGCTGGTGGTCAGGGTTATGATTGGCTGAATGAAGGCAGAATAAGCCCGAAACAGTGCTGTATCAATCTAC
Organism: Spirometra erinaceieuropaei; assembly: GCA_902702965.1. Lineage (NCBI taxonomy): Eukaryota > Metazoa > Platyhelminthes > Cestoda > Diphyllobothriidea > Diphyllobothriidae > Spirometra > Spirometra erinaceieuropaei. The sequence goes on along the minus strand of CACRXP010000324.1, from coordinate 182,768 downwards.
CCGCATTCTCTGTCGTCCCTCCTCGCTGCTATTATGACTTGGCCGACTTCGGCCTGGTAATTGGTTGCCTGTTCGTGACCTTTGCCACACATACGGAGCTTGTTTGCTTTGTGAAGCCAATAGATCGGTGTGCGCCCATTCCTGATTGATAAATACCCGATCTGCAGCGACAGAGAATGACAGGTGGCGAGGCACTGATGAACTTCGGTTCGATGAAGTGCTTATGACCCATCTGGTAGGCCTCAGTGGTGGACCGACTGCGCCAGGTGCGTCTGTGCGCATGTTTGTGTTTCTGGTCTCAGCTGCTGGTGGTCAGGGTTATGATTGGCTGAATGAAGGCAGAATAAGCCCGAAACAGTGCTGTATCAATCTACCCGCATTCTCTGTCGTCCCTCCTCGCTGCTATTATGACTTGGCCGACTTCGGCCTGGTAATTGGTTGCCTGTTCGTGACCTTTGCCACACATACGGAGCTTGTTTGCTTTGTGAAGCCAATAGATCGGTGTGCGCCCATTCCTGATATATATATAATTACAGATGGCACCCACCGATTAGGTTTCGAAGCGTACTCCTTCCGAAACGTTATCGGTCAGCGCCCACCTGCCTTAGTAGATATTCCCGATCATAACTGATAGAACGACGGGTCCTTGGCTCAACTGCAGTGTCAAACTCCATAAACAAAGATCCCGTGTTCGAATCTCAAGTGATCCACACCTTGGTTGGGGTATGACTGGCTGATGACGGCTTATATATCATAAATGGGTATTTTGCTGTCCTTTCTCACGATGAAAAATGGGAGAATTTAACAAGAAGGTTATATTATTTTGCTGAAAAGCTTTTTCTTCAGAGTAGTGCTGTGGCTCGATTAAGTAGGCTGGAGACATAACTATTTTTACGCAGCTGACAATTAGGCTTCAATTGTAGGATGACGTTCGAATATGTCTTTTTGCGCCCAGTTGGATTATAAAGTTTTAAACCAGTTTTTTGAACTACAAGAACGCAGAATAATCTTAGTTGTCTATCGATCCCCTCTTAGTATGTAAACATGGTTTCTGTAAATGTGGATTCAGAACTCACTTGGAGTTAACCAAACATACTTCTCTTAACCATGTTAAATTAAAGATGCAGTCGGAAAGCCGAATACTGGCAAACTAACACTAGTTATCCATGTTTCTTACGTATTCCCAGTGTTTTTCTGCACATATGTAAGCCACGGAATATTGCTTCGGGCAATAAACTAGCCTCCAATCCAGGAGAGTTACCTATCAGAAAGAAGATATACTTATTACAGTCGCATACGCCTAACTCTCTAACGGCAGTCAGCGTTTAAATCAGTGTTATCAACATCGTCTAGATCAAACGAGGTGCCCTGATGTAAATGGGTCTAGTGTCTCTAAAACGGGTCCAAAACAAGTTATTTAATTTTTCCATAAAGCTAGTTAGGGTCAAGTTTGAAAGAACTGCAAAATTTCGTAAGAGGGACGGCCACACTAACCTCAAAATTACAGACACCAGCACATTGGCCTCCGTAGAATAAAATTCCACGCAAGACCTGGCACTATCACACTCTGCATGATGACAAGGTATGACCCGGCCCAAAAGGCTACGTATTTTTCCAAGGCGACCATTTCACTAAGAAAATGTTCAATTTGATATAATAATACCAAAGTATCAAACATGCTGTTGTTCGTGCCTTACAATGAACATAGTATATGGTGACAATAATCGTGTTTCACACACTCGAGAGGACAAACATCGAATTAAATTTAAAAGCTGCTTTTCTAAATAAAATTCCAACTGCCTCGTGCCCGGCTGGACCCCGGGCGCCTTTAACTAAGAGTTTATTAAGGACAGCCTCGGACAGTAACATCAAATTTGTGGGCATTTTGTCATGAAAATGAACGCGGAAATGCATTTTATTCGATTTGCTCTAACAACATAACTTTATCTATATGTTGCTTCGACTTACTTCCACATCACGATCCAAATTCGCCTATATAGATTTACGAGAATATTAAACGCTAGAAAGAAGACATTTTCCTTTGCAGTGTTGTTCAAATAACTAATTTTTGATCAACATACACGCGTTTTAGCGGAATATGCAGGGTGGCATCTGTTTTCACTAACAACTGCACTGAGTGCGAATTTACACGTTTCTATAAAGGATATTAACGACCGTCAACTGAGGTCCCTGTTACTGATCGAAATGCGGTAGCTACAAAATGCATGGCATACTACGGCCCGCAGTTACCGCTACCTATACACTCTGTGTCGGATTTGATAAATTCTACTAAGCAAACAAAAGTTGAGCCGGTATGCGCAAACCCTATTCTACACGGCTACAAGATTAAGTCATTTTATGCATCCTGACCTCTTCGTTAACCTGGAAGTGAAATGACAAAGGCGTTTAGATAGACTGAAACAATTTCTCAAAAACGCAGGTTAGGAATGCCGAACTGGTTGCTTTTAATGTTCCTGACGTATTTAATGTTCTGTAGCAAAGGCACGCACCATGAAACAAGTAAGTCATCTGTTTGATTTTTATTACTAAAGTATCCGTCGTTCACGGTCGAAGCCCAATTACTTAATTGTCTCCACGGATTAACAATCACTTGTTGTTGGAACTGAGTCGACTGTGCAAGGACTCTGTGCACTCTGATAAGGATGTTGCCTAAGCCAAAATGTCCTTTTAGTGAAATATTAACGTTTCACATGCCAAAATTTATAAAGGCGTATTGACATACAACTTATACTTAGAGATCATGGGTTTACGTAATTCCTTCCCTTGCAGATTTTTGAAACTGGCAACAAGTCTTTTCCCCGTACGTAAGACCGTCTTTCCAACCAGAATCACGGACCTCCAAAAGATCCTGTGCTTGCAGATGATTCAAAGGATGCTGCCAAACGGGGATCCATAGCGCAAATTGGTAGGAAGCACCATTTCATGCAGTTTTTGGAATATTACTTCTTCAGTCAGAAGATGGACGCGAATGAGATTTAATTGACTTTTTGGTGAAAACACTTTCTGCATTGACAACGGTATTGTGACTGCACATCTGGTTGGACGCTCTTACGGTGCGTCCAGATGTAGATTGAAGCATTGTCAAAAGGATTTACGCAAGAAGAGGTAAAAGTGAAATTGTCATTTCTCGTATGTGCGGGGTATAAAGAGACAAGTGACAACGGTACAGAGAAGGACACCACGTAACTATTGGTGGACTGTAGATCATGTCAAACGGGGTTTTATCTTGACATATACTTGCTGGCTGTTGCGAATATTAAACTGCCAACACCGATCACTTACCAAAACCTCACATCGTAATTCAAAACCCGTCATTTTGTGAAATTTACTTTTTGTTTATTGGTTAATTACTACTTTCGTTTTCCTTGTCGTACCATAGAATAGGAAAAAACTTTCGGCACAAATCCATGCGATTTCTGTGTTTACTTTTATTTTGTCAGTATACTGTCTAGTGTGCTGCCCCACACATAAAACTCCCTTTACCATGACTCATGTATAGCATGATCCACGGTCTTATGACAGTTAAGTGGGGTCCTTCTTTATATGGCTGCCAGACAAGTTAACAGCAGAGGCAAGCATTTTAGAAGACACGTAATAAAGAGGTAGCATACATCTGGACTTCCACTGTATTGCATAGCCACAGGTTAGGTCTCCCTATTAGGAGGATGGTGGACAGACCATGCATTTTAGTACATACATCACCTCAGTTTGCAGGGCCCTCCAAAACATTTATCGCCCTTTACTATACCTAAATTATACGTGAGGCGTCGTTTTAATAACATACACTTAAATACACAACATAATTTGTAACACGTATTTTAATAACCGCCCATAGCAATTCTGGTAATTATTTCGTTAATAATCTGAAAAGACCGTGCAGTTTAATTGGGTGCAGTATAAAGTTCCATAAAACAAGTAACCATGATAACAGGATTTGTGACATAACGAACGCGAAAATGAGTCATCGAGCAGAATTAGGCTTTGAAAAAAAAACAAAAAGCATTTGTTTTACTAAATTAGTTCGCAGGCAACAAAGGATAGTAATACGTGCATTATTGGACAGTGAATCGAACGTGTTTGATGAAAAGATGTTAGTGCGTTCGGGCTGTTTAGATTTGTTTGCATACCTGCTAATATGCGGCAACATACTAAGTCAAGATTTGTAAGAACAAAGATTAATTTCCTTATTTTCTAAATAAACGCATGATACAAGTATGTGATGAAGGATAAGTATCATGCTAGTGGGTAAATACACAAACGTGCAACGCAGCTCTACTGTGCAAATAGGGCTTAGGGAGTTTTGCGGCAGCATATCAGACGATATCTTATTCAACCATATAGATCACTTTTCGTACAATATAAAAGTGGTCATCAGCTAAGTAAATTCAGAACGTGCCACAAGATGATTGATATCTTAAGTGCATTGAAGCATTATGTCTCAATCGCAACAGATGATAGAAATCAAATATTTTAGAATTCAACTATTCGTGCATAAACCTCTCGGCCGATGTCTATTGCCCTTGAATAAACTGACCTATTCCAAGTTCGTAACTAATTTCTGAGGAACTTAAAATGCGACATTTCTAAATAAGACTATGTATCAGAAAGCAGAAAAGAATGTTGAAGGACCCACTGACAAGTCTGTTGGCAGTTAATGAATGCTATGCGGTTACCTGCTTTGGCTGATGCAGTCTTGTTTAATTATAATGCATAAAGTTCTTGGTCTGAGCATGTAGAACAAGAATAAGCTAATATACTCCAAGATCGTAGAGCATTTCTGAGAAAATTAAAAATGGCTAATTCATGCATAGGCTTTTTGAGGTTGGTTGGTTAATTTACCATGTGCTGAGTGCATAGAGGCGTTCCATCAATGATGACGTTGGAATACGTTTGCGAAAGCGCACGTCTAAATGTCTTGAGATTTCCTTCTCTTCCACAAATGGTACATCATGCAATCGCATCCACCTCTCATATGTCGTTACACCAGAACATGTAATTATATGAAAATTGGAGTTCTTTGCTCGTTACAAATTCCACAAATAGAAAACAATGAATGGTATCTTTCAGTAAGTGTTTATATGAGATTGCAGCAAGTTTGTCGTGCAGGATGTTCCCTTCCGGAACCCATGTTGGCATTTCGATATTAGGCCGTGAATTTCCAAGATTTGCATGAGTTCACTGTTTATGATCCTTTCCATCACTTTGCAGAGGATGCATGCCAAGCTTATGGGCCTGTAATTTGTCGTCGCTGCCCTGTTACCTCCATTGTTTAGCGGAGAAATATGCGCCAGATTTCAATCGACAGGAAGTGTTCCAGTGTAAAATGACGTTTGAAAGAGCATCGACAAATGCACAGGAAGCTCACTGACAAGTTCCTTGAGACACTGCTGGCGAGCATGGTCCTCCTCACTTTGCCTTTCCGGTGACTTCGCTGCATGTGGGGGACGACGATTTGCGGAGTCGTCACTTGGATGCATACCTCTGTTCTCTACGGACTGTCCCGAGCAACCCATCAGGTCTGGCTGTGACTTTAGACTCCTGTCATGGCGTTTCCCTCTCCCATCTACCCACGGGTTCGTGCATTTGCATTCAGATACGTGTTCTGTAGTGCCCTCGGGGTGGTTACCAGAACGAGAGGGCAACAGTGGACTGGATGACCCAGGTATATCTTCTCCAGGCAGAAGGGAATTCCCGTCACTTACTGCAAGAGGCTTAGGCGAGATAGCTTCTGCGCTAGGTAATTTTTCTGTGACATCGCTTAAGACATCTTGCGTGGGAATCGAGTCTGCCCTTATCGGCCGCTTCGTTCTCGTTGTCCTGCTGTTACTGGCGTCTGTGGTTTTGGCTACTGGGTTGCTAATCGTGATAGAAGATGTCCCCGAGGAGATATTTTTTCGCGTTTTTTGCGTTTCGCTTTTCGTTTTTGGGACTATAACACTGGACACGTTCTGGTCGTCTAGGATCTGTTTTACGAGCGTCCTTAAATCAGTAAGCTCCTTTTCGAGTTGTCGTAATTTGATTTGGATATCTGCGCACCCAACGCAAGGCTCATCTTCGTACCTCACACCTTTTGTGGTAATTACGCTTTTTGCTCGCCTTGCTGGTCGTTGGCAGGAAGCGCAGTTAGAGCGAGCACAGGTTCTCGGTGCGAAGGACGTCTCACCAGATTTGTCTTCCAAAGAGGTGTCGACGTTGGCCGTATTATTACCGTTAGCTTGCGGAGATTTCATAAACTTCGACATGATATAGTAGGTATAATTTCGCTTTCGATGTTAAAACAAATACGTCGGCTTGTATACGACGAATTAAATTGAGTATTCAAAACTCAATAAGCGAAAAAATACTTAAAATCCGATAAATTTTGTGGCATTTAATCAGAAGCGACTTAGCCCTTTGTAGATCTCGTAGGACTTGAATAACTGCAGACCGTGAAGGATTTTGAACGATTGGTTTCCTAGGCTGTATAGCCGCGATTCGGTTCGTAGTCAGATGCGTAGTCAGTTGGACCGTGACGATAAACAAATTGCACTTAATCCAGTTTCCTGGCAAATTTCGATGCGCGAAAAAATATTCCAAAAATGCACAAAGCAATTCTGTACGTACGGTCGAGGTATCAATGTCAGAGACGGCAACTGTGAAATGGTAACCAAGTCGAAATAGTCCCAGTTGGAGCGCAGAATAATTCCGTTGTGCTCAGTCGGGTCTTTTTGCAAACCGAACAAAGTACGTTTTTAAAAAGCGTTAAACGATTCTGTAATGTTTTGAATGTAATTAGTTGTATGCATTGATTTCGTGTCGTACGTAGCGATCTAAATGTTGTCAGTTATGTAGGCTAAAATGTTTCGAAATAACTAATTTAAAAACAGTGGTGTCATGCATAAGCATGACATGAGAGGGCTATCTATCCAAAGCAAAGTCCTAATTTAACAGTATGGACCAAATTAACACAAGTGTAGGCGAGCAGTGACCACTGAAATCCAATTTTAAATGATGTGATTAACATTTCTACAAAAATAGGGAAAACCCGTCGAGATTTAAATTTTTATGTTTCTCTTTTGCAAAGCATTGTTGTCTGTGCTTTAGATAATAGCCGACGTTATTCAGAAACTTAATGATATCTCAAAATGCTTTTTGACCATGTATTACTGAGTTTATTGCCTGAAAACAGAATTTATTGCAATAAACGGAATGTTGGATATGTTGCGTCTGATTAGTAAGTTTTCATAGAGCTTGACAATCAACAAACCAAACCTCGTGTTGACAGACGGACGCATTTTCGAGCTGCTTATATCGCATAAGTGAACATATGGTAGGCAAATGCCCCAGACGCGACCAAATGTGATTAAACTCACCTGGTCCGGCGGGACATCGTAGCTTAGATGGTTAGAGCGTCGGCCGTAATACAGACTCCTCTTGCTGCCGTGGACTGGAATCACACCGAGACACATAATTTTTATAGTTATATCAAACTGGACTAATGTTTTGTGTATAAACGAACGCAAATCCCCATATAATCTCATATTATTAGGGGATGTCGTAATTTTATTTTGCCAATTTGAACAAGATAATTTAATCGTTGCTAAAGTCCGCGAACTATGTGGACAGACATAATGGTTACTATAGTTAAACATATATGCCTATTTTTCGCTAATTTGGGCATCTTGCCCACTAGGAGAATGCTGCTCAATTACTCTAAATTAACTTTTTCCTAATTTCCCAAGTGCCAATAACAGTGCACTAGTACGTCCTCCTTACTGCACATATGCTATTTTTGTTGTCGGCCAGCTCGAAACTTATTTTGGCGGGAATACAGTGTCGCAACACCTAGAATTGAATTTTCTTGCCGCAACACGATCGGGCATTGAGTTTTTGCAGTCTACAGGGAACTCATAACATGCGTAGGTGAGTGGTAGTCTACCCGTAATTCATTATACTAGTGATTTCTACCTGACAATGGTTGTTTTTAAGGCTAATTATGAGAACAACCTAATCAAGCAAGTACCTCATCAGTAAAACGTCCTTTGTAAGGTGATTTCAACTGCACTCAAACGTTTAAATGAAAACATTTTTGATATGACTAACCGATGGAACCTTTCATTCTAAATTATATCTTCATGGACCTGTTAAAACTGAGGACCTTGCCACGATAAGACCATTTCCAAGCAAACTTTACGAAGACACTAAACAACTCAAAAACTACCAGATCAAGCTGCCCGCTAATCATCCTCTGGAATTTGCTCAAGAAGATTTTTTCACTAAACACTTCTGTCAGCCTCAGATAATCTGGATAACCAGATGATCTGTCACCAAGAGAGGTCGCACATATATTCTGCATACTTATGATGGGATACCGACCAAGACAAGGGAGAGCAGAATGGCATTTCTGGATTATTGGCCGTCATTATCCAGTCCTACCTAATCCCAAGTGGGACCATCGGTAACTGAGACGAACGCCCTACCAGTGAGCCACGGATCCGTTGTCCTGTCGGTTGTGATCAGGAAAAAAAATAGACTCAGGAGAAAAGAAGGTAGACAGTCCCAAGCAGGCGCCCATATCGAATTAATGCCAAATCTTCTCTTAAATTAAAAATATTCCTGAAGTCTTTGAGGGGCACCTTAGAAGACACTAAATACAATTGTAACACAGACCGAGGGACACGTTCCGCAGTCAGCTTGTATACCCTAAAAAGTCGGTTAAAAAGTCTCAGAAGACGGAATTAATTTGTAAGATCTGATGCGACGTTTGTGATGCGGTATATTGTGGCCGAATTGAGAAGTCTATCTTGACATGCAGCCACAAACACCACTTTCTTCTTAAGAAACGAGGTCACCTATCTTGAAATTGCCATGAGCGCACTGCTTAGTGAGCATGCTTTTGCATGGGACCAGACTGACATCGTTAGTCCAAACAAAAAGGTGGAGATTTTCTTGAAGCCATGCACTGATATATGCTATGTGTTGACAGACATACTGAATTGGTCGACATGTTCAAAAATGTTAAGGAACAATGGAGGACACTGGAACCACGCGATGTGCAATAATTCGTGTGGCGTACGCGTATTGGCAGAAACGCCAGACAAGTAACGAATTTGACGGGATTTAAATGTTGACAGTCCTTGCACATTCCCGCCTGCCTGACGACGACCCGAAAAACGGACGGCCTAGTTTTTGCCGGAGAGCCTTATGACCATTAAATGAATATATCTTTCCAAATGACAGATGGTCATGCTGAACTATGCAAAAATAATTTTGCTAAATCCCAAGACACACGTTTCGCTTATATTCTATAGCACAATGGCAGCTGCGAGGGGTTTGGCTCCTCAGTAAACCACCAGCCTTATCGATGCGTCCGGTATATGAATTCCAGAAAAAAATCATTGTAATAATTTAGAAATGATTAAGGGCAGGAGAAGTTGTTTAGGTTCCCGGTACATAACTTTGCTTTGACAAAACCCACATCCGGGTTTTTAACCAGTACATATGTCGGGATTACGGTATGATAATCTTTAACATAAATCACATTATGAGTAGTATTCCGTTTTTTGGGGGATGGACATTTCGAAATTATTCCACAGTATTCAATTAGTCCCCTGATGAAGTGGGAGAGCCGTGAATATTCATAGATATTCGGTAGCATGGTTACTGCATCCTATAAATACTGCAGCCCCATATGCGTTAACCACCATTATCTGCTTTTGTCTTTGAAGCTGGATTCGAGCAGGAATCCGAAACGTTAACCTAATAAGGCTCTTGCCCCGGTGATCGTATCATTTTCTTTCAGACTGCTTTCTGGGACTCGTTTCTTCCCTTCTATTGGCAATGTATTTGGGCGCGATACGCACCGATCGCTCCGGCGATGGGAAACTGTCGCCCTTCGGAAGGCCTCCACGTATACACAGATGCGGTTTCTGCACAGGTGCCTCGACAATAATGTGTTACCGAAATGTGTTTCATATAGGCCACCGGTTAACACAGATTTGGCGAGATGAGGAGTCATTCAACATGGCAGAAAGATGATCCCAGTGCTCCACCAAGATTGCCACGCGAGACATCGCAAGTACCGTCAAAGGATTGATCAATAAAAGACTAGATGCTGTGAGTTCATGGGCGAGATCGGTACAAATATGCTCCTGCAGAGGATAGCTGAACAAGCCCGCGAGCAGAGAATGATATGCAACGCAGTACTGGAGAATAAATTCCGAAAGCTGCCCAATCCAACGTCGCCCAGAAACGACAATCTGGTGCACAACCTGTCGCCAAAGGAGCTGACGAAGGGTCAGGTGCAGGTTTTACGGCACGAAGTTTCATTTAACACTATAAACGCCAAACATGTTAACATGATTGCAGCAGTGGAATCAATCCTTTGTCAGACGGAGGCAACGGAGGAGACTAAGAGCCTTGTCCGACACAAAATGTCGTCTCTCCTAATGGCCAACAGGCCGCGGGAAGTGCTTAACAAGGTCGAAGGTGATGCGCTTAGAGAATTCAAGGCTGACAAAGATTTGGTCATCGTGCCAGCGGACAAGGGGCGCTCCACGGTTGTGCTGGACAGAAGAGACAAACTTCAAAAATCCAAAGGTTTACTGGAGGACCGACAGTTCTATGACCCATGTGCAACGAACCCTGTAGAAGCGCTGACACGCGAAATTAATGCACCGTTGATGACCTTGGATAATTCAGGTGCAATTACACCGACCGATAGACGCATGGCGATACCCCACAATACGGCTTTCGCCTGTTTCTATGGCCTCCCTGAGGTGCACAAAGACGGCGCTCCTCTCCGACCCATCATGTCGCTCAAAGGTACTCCAACGTACGGACTGGCTAAGAGGATGATCCGGCGTCTCAATTTCCTGACCACTTAGTCAGACACCACGGTCTCTTCGTCAGCACAATTCCTGGATAAACACAAAGCGGTATGCCTCCATTCCAATAAGGCCATGGCATATTTCGAGGTTACATCCCTTTTTACTTCTATTCCCCAGGACTTGGCGACCGAGACAATCGAGCTGCTTCTACAAAGCAAATACGATGAAACGGAGAACCGTCTTGGACACGCCCAAGTCCTTCAGCTCCTGAAGCTCTGTCTCAGGACGTACTTCACGTTCGACGGGACGATCTACGAACAGGTGAAGGGCACACTAATGGGTCCGCCGATTTCGGGGTTCATCGCCGTGGCGGTCCTGCAACGGTTAGAATCGCTGGTCCTTCAAAACCACAGACCGAAATTCTGGGCTCGGTATGTGAATGATGCCGAACGGGATCAGCTGTTGACATTCCAAGAAAACCTCAACGCCGTCTTCCCGGACATCCATTTTACGATGGAGGAGGAAGAGAACAACCAGCTGATCTTCCTGGATGTGCTCGTATCCAGCAAAGATTGTGGTGAACTAAAAAAAGTGTTCAGGAAAACGACAAATACGTTGCAAGTTCAGAACTTCAACAGTAACCACTCAATCAGCCACAAACGCAGTTGTGTAAGGACGCACTACCGGCGTGTCGAAACGCACTGAAGTGAACCGGAAAGCAAGATTGCCAAACTACAATACCTCCGACGGGTCTTTAAAGCCAATGGCTACCAGTGCAACTTCCTCAACCGCTGCATACGCAAAAGGGACGAAAAGCCTAACCGCACGGACACCAAAGTTTGGCAAGCGTTTCCATATCTCCAAAAAGTTTTGGAAGCTGTTGGCCGCCTTCTCGCACCACTTAGGGTTAGAGTTGCACACAGACCGGAGGCAACCATCAGGTGCAGTCAATGAAACGGAAAGACCCACTGCCACGGCAAGAAACGTCTGGAGTCGTTTATCGGAGGTGGTGCAGTTGCGGACAAAGCAACTACGTCGGAGAAACCGGAAGCCAACTCCAAACGCGAATGGCCTAACACGCAGCAGCGGTGCGGAGAAATGACGCTAGCTCTTAAGTTGCAGCTCATTTGACGGGTTCCGGCCACACATTCAAATTTGACGAGGCCGACATTCTAGCAAGAAGTGACAATATCGTCAGCCGGGATCTGCTTGAGTCATGTTTTTACTGACCTCTAGTCTATTAACAAGTGCAATGATCTTCCCATTCAATGCTCAGTGCAGAGACTTCGCCTAGACGGAGTTATTGGCCACGCGGTGAGCGCACAGTTGAACACTCTTCCCAACAGTCGGGTCAGCTCGTCAGTTGGTCGGGCAATCATCACACCAACATCCAACGCACGTGATGAAATTGCAGCAATTACCGACATTAATGTCGGTCATCACGCCACGTGCAACGATCCCTGATGAAGGGGGGGGGGTGAGCCGTGACTATTCATAGGTATGCGGTAGCATGACTATTGCATCCTATAAATAGTGCAGCCCCATATGCATGAACCACCCTTATCTGCTTTTGCCTCTGACGATGGATTCGAGCAAGAATCCGAAACGTCTGGCTAATAAAGTTCTTGCCCCGGCGTTCGTGTAATGGAGTGTCTCCAACTTAAATGTTCATTGAAAATTTCGGTCCAAGTCCTAAAAGCTATGTCTTGGGCACAAAACTACATGTCTCGTACAAAATTATTTCTGATAAGCCAGAAATGATCATGCAATTCGACTTATATATATGTTCTCGTTAGTTGCCAATCAACGTTTACATAATGCCTTAAATCAAGGCACTTAGCCATGGTAACTACTGCGTATCGGCCTCGTTTTTCATTAGAAGACAGTCATCTAAACATTTGCGTTTTTTCTAACCTGACATTTGTCACGTATAGACATTTATTTGAGGCCTGATTAAGTCGATGAAGTTGAATATGAACAAACAAGTCTTTTTCCGAAAAAAACGACAGTTTGGTTTTCCTTCATGGGCTTATTTTTAGATCCGTTCGATTTTTTAACCCTGAAACAGCATTGCCATCTACATGTAACCTTTTATTGGATTATATGGTATTACTAACCACGAATAGCTTTGCAATTAAGTTACTACTTTTTTACCCCTATGATAAGACATGTTTTCCTTTTCTAACTGTTACTTACACGTTATGTGGGCTTGGCAGGAGAAATTGGACTGTGGACGGCCGGGGAGCACTCTTAGGGCCATCGTCAGCGTTAGGAATAGGTTTTAGTGGATTAAAACTACGGTTGTTATTAGTTCTAGGAGGGCTAGATTTGAGTGAATGAGTGTTGGTGTTATGGTTAGTGTTAAGACTGAGGTTAAGGTAAGTGTTGGGATTAACGGCAGCACAACGGAAAAACAAGTATCTGGAGTATACTTCTAGGCCATCTATACAGTTTGTAAGTCCAATTTCCTGTATATGGCTGCATTGGTCAACAAAAGACACAGAACATAGCTGCCTACGAACTTGTTAATGAATAATGGGGATTTATTTGTGACATTTTAACCAAAAAGTAAATCTAAAACTTAGAAAATAACAAAATGGATCCAGCACAAGCAGGAAAGTGCGGTTTTCGTCCGCTGCCAAACACTGAAACATTTACCTTTTTCCCTTTAAAAATGACGTTAGTGTTATCACAACAGTAAAATACCAGAGAAAGATATGTTTAAAGGCGTGACCTATTAGAAATGGCATTTTAATTGATCAAAAGCATATTTTTTAAAGATCGTAACTGTAGACACTTGTTTTCTTAGGTAGTGGGATTTTTGGCGGATGACAGAAGGGTGCTCGCCAATCGTGTTACGGAACCTCATCGCCTTGGATCCCTATCTCGAGCACAGGCGGGAGTCGCACATCGGAAGGTGATATATAAACTTGATTGAGCCCAAGGTGCTAGACAACTCGGGGTTCGGTATGACAGGTTGTGGGCGGCTAATACGGCAAAAATGACCATTTCAGTTTCCCTTGTTTTTTTCAGTAATGTTTTTACAAAACCAAGTTCGGGTGTCCGATATATGCTAATTCCCTCCCCCTGAACATGTTTCTGCCGAATTCGTCCACCTTAGGAAGAGTGCCATGTGCAATCCCGTAGATTCTTCAGGCTGACTCGGGTCGTCCCCCATAAGAAACACATTTGTGAGTCAAAGTGTGATTCATCAATCGTCTGAGAGGACTCTACATCCATATTTAAAGGCAGCCCTGTTAACCCCATTTGCGGGAAAGAGCAAGAAAGTCGACCGCTCCAACTACCTCTATACAATGGCTCGTAGACGAAAAACTTATGGTTAAACAACCAAAATAAGCATCACCGACAAACGATGTCTGAATCTTAGGCTGCTAAATTGGATCCGCTCTCCTCATCAAGCAAATCAAACACATCGGGGCGCAGTATACCGTCAGACCCACAAATAAAAGGAACTTTATTTTTTGCAAACATATTAGTAGACGGTTGGCATTTTAAAGTCCCAAGAGACAAAAGAGATTTGGGAAATCTGAGATGGACGGCAATTTTTGGGGAAAGCATTGCGGAATAAACGTGTTCGCCCAGTTTTGAATAAAGACGCCCAACTAAATGTTTTTTTTGTTCCAAAAACGACAGTGATAAATAACACTCGGAGCTGGACGTCGAAGCTCTGCCTTTTAGTGATTAATTAGGAATCTGGTCAGCACATGGATCCATAATAGTACTGGATGAAACCTGTTCCTTTTTAACTACTCAGAAGGAAAGGTCGACTAAAACCACGGATGATAGGACGGCATCCCAGATCAAAGAGTCAACAATTGGAACTGTGAGGTTATTTTACTTGACCGTCATTTGGATTGTAAATTTTCACATGAAGAGCGTTCACTGATCCGGCGCTCGCTGTATTGCACTTGGGGAATAAATACATAACATTCCGAACATTAGCATATCGATTAGCAAAAACTGCAGGGAGGGGGTGCACACAAAGACAACTAAGGCTGAAATGACCATTCAGGACATATAAACCTACCTCATCATCACGTTTAGTGCCTGGAATAGAAAACCGGAATTTTATTCGTTGGGTGCGGCATTCTACTAGGGAACCTCGGACTCGTAACCCTATACATGATAATTATACGTTTCCGATCGAAGAAAGTGTGCCGATTCTTCAAAGTCGTTTACAGTCAAACACCATTTAGTGAACCACCCCATGACACTGCACTTTGTATTCATAATGAAGGATCGTCAACATTTGAACGTTAAGAATCCGTCAAGCATGAAATTTTTCCATTGCGAAATCTTATGCATATAAATTTTCAATGAACACAAGAATATTACGACTAGACCAATAACAGCAGCATTCACTGATTTTGTATTCGAACTTTCCTTAGAGCTGAATAGTCACTTCTGACCGAGCTGAAGTCAGTAACGATCGCATACAATTTTGACCAAAACTTGGTTTTTTGAAGATTGTAAAATATTCAGAGAACTAGCATGGAATTTATTCGTCCATAAAGTGTATTTTAATGGCACGGGAGTGTACGGAAATTCACCTATGTGACAATTGTACAGCTTCTACCCTGTTAGACTTTAACGCAGATGCAATAACAGGTCCAAATCAAAATAACGTAGAAATGTTAAAGTATGTTAAATCAAAAATATACGCTAAACCCGGGTAATTTGTTCTGGGAAGACGGAATTGGTCACAAAGTGGAAGCAAGAAGAAATCCTTTGACCATAACACCTACAAAATATATTTAAACTTAAAACGGCATCGAAAAGTGGTAGCAAATGCATACTTTTTATGTAGTAAGTTTTACCAAGTGCGACTCTATTCGACGACCGCAACGAAGTGCGTCCAAAATCGGGTGTCCTGGCGTGACTGACACATCTTTGGATTATACTGTGAGGTAATCAGTACCCCAACCGCACTGTCGTAATCTTTTCTAGTTGACAACACATTTGATTATTACGACATTTCTTCTCGAGATCAGTTATTGAGCACAATATCAGTGTTGGTGTGCATTCGACTGGAAGTGTTTCATCGCCACGTGCGCGTTTTGCCGGATAAATTTGGACTGGTTTCCAATTGACCCAAAATTTTGCTTAGAGTCACGCATTTTGTTGCATTTGTTAAGCATGAGATTTAACTCCTCATGATTTTAAAGAAATGCCTTTAAGTTAACCTTGCTTGGCAATTGTGAAATATATTGCCGACTGAATAACTATTGGCACTAATGACGGAAATGAAAAAGCATCGGATGGGTTATGCTGAGGGGTTGAGTATTCTCTAAGAGCTTATATGTTATATGTACTCCTTGATAGGTTTCAGCCCAGTTTTTCGTTGAAAAACACCTTTGTTCTGAGGAATCTTTGAGAGCCTTTTCCATGGTGAATGCCAAATTTGCTTAATTAATCCTTAAATAGATCCATGTAAAACCCTCCTATTTCAGTTTACGATGCGATCGTTCAAATGCCGATGGTTATTTAATGGATCGGGTCTCAGTCGACCGCATCGACAAGACTGACTGTCAACACCAACTATACGAAGCCTTCCCACATTGCTTAAGTTCGACTGGATGTCACATGCGAGTCAGTGCTTTTCAGTTGTTCCTAGCCCTGAATCGTACTTCTATGTCCCATGCGAAAAGCGAGACAACATATCAAGATGCGCAAGGACTTTGAAGCACTTTGAAATTGATGTTATTTCGTGCTCAGGTACAATATTCAAGCGGAAGCCATTTCTTAAAGTGCGGCGTAATAAATACAGACTATATCTGCTTCTAGAAACTGTAACTGCAGTATTGCAATTGTCAAGCGCAAACGAAAAATGCACGCTACCACGAGCGCCAACTGCATGAGCAAGTACCAGGAATACATGTTTACAGTAGTTAACTACAATTCTTTCGATATCGGTTAATTTGTGACTGGTAACTAGACTGAAAATAAGCTGAAGATATTCAAATACTAATGTTTAGTGGATTTTCTCGCGTTTTAGCGCGGAAAATTATTTTAAGTATATAATTATCCGGTTTTGCGCCAGTGACACGTAAAATATAAAACGCGAGTAATGTAAATAAAAAATCAATAAATCATGATGAACGAAGAAAAAAATATGGGTTGGTTAATTAGGTTTTTCCTTGAAGCATAAAAAATCCTTTTACTATGTGATTTGCAAAAACGTAGTCGTGACCAATGAGCGAATTCTATTGGCGCTATGCTGGATGTTATATTAAGCGCCTACAAGTGGCAAAATAGAACTAAACTTTGCACATTATGAGACTGACCCTGGTGGCCTTTCTTATCTCGGTCGCCTGTGTGTGCAGCTGTCCGAATAACCCTTGTAAGTCCCAGGTTTTGCTGCATCAAAATGCCTTTTACGTTTCGGTTAACAAAGACAGAGGCTTGTTTTATTTCTAACGGCAACGTAAACTATCATCCCGCGGTCAAATCACATTTTTTGTCCAACGCTAATCGTTTAACAACGATTTAACTGCGACGCATTTTGACTGACTGTGTAAAACACCAGGCATGGAAGGCGTAAAAAAACATTATGTCAACTTGCTTTCCGAAATTAGGAAAATGCTGAAAATGTCATTTTAGAGCAGACCGTTTGCGAAAAGGCTACTAAATGCTTCAGATACAGCTCTGCCGGGTAAACTCGGTTCTTATTGTACCAAGATGCCCCCCATCGATAAGGACGCAACAGCATATAACCACGCAACGAAACGTTAATTTCCTGGCTTTAAACAAACAAATTTACTTTCAAGATGCCATTTTTTGGATTACTCTTAATGCAGCACTGTTAGACAAAACTAATGGCTTGCAATTATTGATCGCGTCATGTAGCATTAATTCTGCATCGCTAGTAGTTTGCAGGGACTGTGTGCTGAAAAACCGGTCAGACGAAGTGCCACTACGAGCAAGCGGTTGTCTGTTAACCTTGAAATGTCTTAGTAAATACAATTTTTGCTCACCTGTCATTGTTGACAGAATAGACTTTTTTAATATTTAATTGAGTACTGTTCTTGGAGTTAAATGGCTTTTAGTTTTAAAAAAAATCTTGAACGGTTAAAATGGAAGCATAACGTGTTTAATGTTAGGGAGAAGACCAGTTGGAGCAGTGGTTATCATTCTATATTTTTTATTAATTACTAAATGCTTTTGCATTTAACATTGATTCCAAGATTACTCATAAACTGTTAAATGCGCCATGGTCGCACACAACCGTGGTAAAGCAGTCGTAACCTTTTTCATTATCCATTGAAAATAATTTACGATATTTTTGTTTATTTGGCTGCAAATAAACTTTTTACATCTAGCTATCGAAAGCCAAATTATGCAACGAGTAATTTAACTGTTTAGTATGAGGAACGGCGAGCCTAAATGTGCACAGTAGGGAATACGATCAGCAATCTCTGACAAATATTGTCGGATAATTCCGAATTTAATACGGTAAGAAAGAAGATGACTAATCGAGTATACTCTTCCGGATATCCCATGATACATATATCCCTGGATATTATCTAGTCGTCTGCGCATTTTATCTTGTTACTGATTATCTGAAAAAATTGGGACGTCATTGAACTAAGCCAAAGTCGGCTTGCTCATGACTTTAATAAACTTAGTGTAAAATGCTAATTCAGTCGTATTATTGGATAGTATATGCGACACGCGGGCTTTAACATTAATGACCATTTGTTGAGGAGTGATGGCGGTAACTGTAGCACAGAGAACAACCCGGAGAATTCTCGAGCTTTGCAGCCGACTAAGTAAAATGAACGAGTCCGATTAACGAAAAGCGATGAACTAACCCAAAAACAAAAAGATCAACCCAGTTGGCATTAGATTTTAATTTGGAAAATTTGGATGAGTGAAAGTACTAAGTCTCAACGTAAATATAGGGCAACAGTACAGAGGTTTAGAAAACGAACAACCCGACAGGATGGGGGCCGGATTTACAAGAACTGGGGCAGATACTCTGTTGGTGAACTTGCAGGCATGTGCATGCTGACCGCAAGTTCAGTCGTCAAAGAAGTCAAGCAATTGCGTAGTTTCGCTACAGTCAAATGCTTTTTATTGCAACACTTTTCTGTTTCGACAAAAATTTATACACAAGTAACGACACTTCAGTCTCAGAAGCATACACATATATATCAAACTAGACATCTCACCTATTAACCTTAGGCATTTGCCGCACAAATGAGAGAATACGCGAGATAATCGGTGAGCCATCAACAGGGGTTTTCATTTGTAGGTGAGGTCACAATGTTTTACTACTATCTGTCTTTTCCGTCAACAAAGCGTAATACGTGCATGTGTTGTTACATGACCAATACATATGTCGAAATATAAGTACTTAGGCAGTTTCCATGGAAACGTTTTATTTGAGCATACATGTACTCCAAATTGGTTAGACAGCAGATTCTGTAGTTGGAAAAGTATGAGCCTGCACAAACCACTTGTGCAGAACATAAAGCAAAAAATGCCCACTTACCTGTATTTGAAAGATTTTGACGTCATGCATGTGGCGTTAAGCAAATTTGGAGTGATCGCTCCAGCTTACATGCTGTTGGCACGAAATAACCTCATACTAACATTGTTTAGGGGTACAGTGATTCAATTATAAGACCCGGATTCTGTGTTCCGGCTTTCACTGTTGACGGCTATAGATGAAGTGTGTAATGCAACTGAATCGTACTTCTCGCCGCTTTAAAAACTTGTTCCGTAAACCACGTTTTTTTCCTTTGTCCAGTTCCGGAAAAAGACTGGTGCCCAACAAAGGATAAATCCATCCTGATCTATAAATTTGTAGAGAGCAGCCTTGATAAGCTGTTTCCTTTGTTGTTTGAAGGAAAAATTAGCCCTACTCAAAGGGTAAAAGGTTTGATAGAGTTAATGGCATCGGTGGAAATTAATGCATGCAAGCTGCTGCGTGTTATCCCTAGAAGAAAGCTAACCCGTTTCAAGTGTTTCGTTGAGATCCCCCGACTTTCTATGGTACTGGATAAAAAGGTTAGATATTTTCCTTTCAAAAATTCTTAAAATTGGACAAAAAAATTTTATCTTCCAGTAGGAAGTGCATGTCTTCAAATTAGGTTCTATCAACATAGCATTTTAAAATTAAAAAAATAAGCAATTAATCCCTATACACTAAGATGTGTTTTCTATGCATTTCAAAGGACGGAAACACTGTGAATGCCGAAGGTACCCATGCGGAATCGCACGTCCCCATTCATCTGTGGTTACGAAATGTGCCTATAATTGTAGTGGTTCTTTATCTTTATGACAGCAAATGGCCTAATACACTTCGTTTGTCGGATCTGACATTTCCCAATCTCTCTAAAATTGCCCAGCATCACATGGAAAATCACTGTCATAAGAACATTACGTTTTGGGGCAAAACAGCCCTTGCAAACGTGGACTCGTTTGCTCGTATGGCTTTCATGAAAAGTGATACGTTGTTTTGTACATTTGCATAAATTGTGAAAGCGGGAACTCAGTTTTGTTAATCACATCAATTACTGGAAACATTCCTTTGAATCACTTATCAAAACGCAGAGGCCTTGATAGGTTTCGAAATCATGATAATAAGGACAAAGCATGCGTTCAGCCAACGGTCTTACTATCTGATTTATGAGGGCGCGACGGTCGACGTGAGTTCAGTCAAACCCATTAGGTAATTGTAGGTTTTCTTTCAAAACAAAATATTAAATGAAATTTGTTGTAATATTTTGCCAAATGATAACATACTCTGGGGCTTCCGAATAAATTCTTTCCACTGGATAGCAGTGGGCTTTTCATAAAGCTTGGGCGGAATTGTGACGATCAGTCGACGTATAGAAATGCACGTACGCCGTATGCCAATAAGCGTAGGATGTCGGAAAACACGCAGAATTATATTCTTCTAGAAAGATATAATCCTTGACAATATGTTTTCGCAGAATTCTCGGGTAGTTATCTGGACTGTATGTATAAAATCCGGATGGGATTTATCGACAAAGTATAGATCTTTAAGTCCTGTTTAGAAACCCCAATAATTTGAATTTGGTCTGCCAATACATTAAAATCCAAAGTTGTTCCCTTCCCGTGATATGCATGATTTTTCTGATGTCTATTCAGTGTCTTGAATTAGGATACAGCCTTTATGACAGGGTGTCTGTGACTCCAACATACGTAAAGAATTAAATCTTCCATTTACAGTAAACTATATTTGGTTTAATACAATCACCGCGAGATATTAGTATGGTCATCGCAAGCGACGAGGTCCATAATGTTCCATAGGATGTCAATGCGATCATGAAGTGCAGTTTTTTATGCTGCGTAATGACTCACCCATCGATAACGCGAGGTTATGTAGATTAATTTTTAAGGATTTCCTGACAATCATAATCCATAGTGTGTGACATGAATTCATGAGTGTTGAAAAGAACCTAAGTTTTAAAGGTGTTTGTGGAGAGAAAGAACATTCAAGCGGGTCTTTCCCATCAGCGAGTCCCTTGGGTTTAGTGTATTGTTCCTCACTCGTTCCAAATCAACGCCATATAGCTATCCGACTATGGCTGCTCTCGGCAACATAAATAGCCGGGTTAAGGCGTAAACTTGGTTTCGCTTGGCTGCATGTAAAACCGAACAGTTTACGTTCTTCAACATGCTTTGAACCGACTAGGTCTGGTTGTCGCTCGATATTTTCTACTTTTCGAGATAATTGCTAAAACCTGCTTTAGGGAGATTAATAACCAAATCAAAATTTCGATCTTGTAAATAATTTATTTTAGTTTTTTCGTGACCGTTAGCTCATCCGGGTCCAAAATGCACGACAATGAGCTAAAGAGCTTAGTTGTATGCACGTGTAGTAGCAACTGTGACCCAAGACAAGCACAAGGAACACGGTACCTGTATTTTCATTTCGATTTCCTAAAATGTCGTCGAAAATTCAACGAAAAACTGTTTATATTGAATTTGTCAAACAGAGTATTAAGTGAGTCGTTGGTTGAGGTAGGAATATGCCAGAATAAATCGTGAAGAATTCGACGTTCGCAGGCGTCACGTTTTCATCAAACCCACTGATCTGAGTCCCAAAGTATGTATGAGGACGTTATGGGTATAAAATAACACATTTACCTAATATAGGTCGCATCTAGGCATAATGTTATTAGCAACTATCAAAATCCTATTACCTTTCATTTCCGCCTTGCTGGTGCAGGTGGAAGACATTTGTTTGTCAGAGCGATGACGTATACTGTTGAAGACTGAACTATATTGAATTACTTTGTCTCTTGACTGGGAAAGCCATATAGTCAGCCAGGAATCGAATTTTGTTTTCGTTCCTTTAAGCATCAAGAATGGTCGAACAGTTGTACATAATATGACGGCGGTCAGCCAGGAAAACTTTACCTTGATGGTGTATGGAATACTGCGAGCTTAGACACGATTGCTTAATGTTCACTGTAATGCCAGTGGGCGGCGAAGAGGTTACGAGTTTGTTGCAGTTTGCATTTCACTGGTGTTATGAAGCTGGTCTGCACTGCAAGAAGTCATTTGTAGTATGCAAACTCTGCTGCGCAGTGTTTTTCGGTGTCGCGTTAAGATACGTTTCGTGGTGCCGTAAATGCTAGCACTCAAAAAGATTTTAACTGATACATAAACTCCGTTCTAAACGGTGGGTTTACTGTGTCACGAGGTTGTGTTACGCTTGTCTTATGTTATAATCTGCTGAAAAAAATTGTGACTAATGTATTTTCCTCCTCCCTTTTCTTTGCAAACAGGAGAAACCGGTAAGGGTAGCAGAATTTCAGCGCAACCCAGCATGCAATAAATGACAACGCATGATATGTCGTGAATTTACAAAACCCCTAATATCATCGAAAGTAATTTAATCACAACCGTCCATAAGGCCAGTTAAAAATAAGAAAGTTCCAGTTAAAATAACAAGCATAAGCTACCCGGCTGCATTTACGATACCTTAGTAAAGATTCGGGAGCATAAAGAACATGTGTAAATGACTGATAAAATGAGTGTTAGCTATCTAACATATTTAAACAAATATAGAAGCCTGTTTCTTGAAATAAAATGCATCGGTTTATTTTTTTTTCTCCTACTGGGTAATGTTTCCGTCTAGGTGTTACTATGAATTTCAATCTAAATTGTGGATGCTGGTTAACCTTAGAATAACTCCAACCATGCGGTACAGAGGACATTCACAGGTTTTCTTCTAAAGAAATAAAAAATGTGTTTGTTTTTATTTAAAAAAATAAGAAATATAATCCCGCAATATCCTGAGATAACTGCATTATTTGGAATAATGTTGTTTGATAATAAATTTTAAAGCGCTATTTAAATAACCTTCTCAAAACAAAACGTATTTTAGAATTTCGTCTATAATTTTAAGAGGTTGGCACACCTACTGTTATTTACTATCGGTAGACTCATTTGCATTTCCGATGCGTATACAGATCGTGTTGACGTTCTGTAGTAACCTGTCTCATCCTTTGTTGTTGTTAGCTAAATTCTAGTTACGTATTTTACGTGGTACGTGTAGCTTCGGTTTCGACCATGCAAGCTAAACAACCCTCTCTTGCCTCCTGTCTTGCTGACTGCTTAATGACACCGGACCCATACAGGGATTACAAATGACTGCGGAATATGCTGCGTGAAGTCTGTGTGCAGTTAAATGTGGATGCTTAGGAACACTGTTTGCTAGTCGAAAAGTGACATATGCTTTGTGAAAGCTCTTATACTGCCGTCTTTATAATTCACGGTTACATACTGTCTGCGTTTAAACACTTCCGTATATTTTTATATATGTTGATGGGATTTCGATGAGTTATGTATTTCACTGCCATCAACATATCCATTACTATGACTGTGGACATACACTAGATGAACAACGACGCAGACTAATCAAACACAGTTCGACTGTGAAAATTCAAAATGAATAATAGGCCGAAGTCTCGGATATTTTTTTTCCTCCAAAAACCACCTTTGTGAATTAAGGGACCGCCAATCAGACAATATTGAAAAGATCCTGATGCAGGACATTATAGTATCCAGTGACGTGTCCTGTGAAGTTTACAGTTATTGTATATTGGTATTTTGTGCCTACACTTTACAGCGAGCTTGCAATGGAATTACCATTACCTATGCATACATGTCAAGTTGCGGTTTGACAATCTCTGTTTTGGCTGGAATCTCACTCGATACCATTCTGTCCGTCCGCCAACTTGCTACTGGCGACCGCGAACGCTGTGTGATAGGGCACGTACCACATATGCCACAGAGTTCGTAGTCGCCAGTGGAAAGCTAGCAGGCAGACAAAATGGGAGTGCGTGAAATCCTTACCACAACGTTGATGGTCAAACGCCTACTCGACGAGATTATATACTTAATTTCATAGGACGTATGACGTACCGATGATCGTAACGACCATGAAAAAGATGTCTGCGTCTGGCCTGTTGAACTCTTAGATCAACATGAGGCCGACCAACACAAAATGCGACTTTAAATTAAATTTCTGATCGAATAAGTGTTTTTTAAGCTTTGAAAATGAAGAGCCGACCCAGCTCTTCGAAACGTCAGCATTAAATTAAACCTGTTCCGGAGAGCCTATCATCTCAAATTTTCCAAGCTGAATAGTGCAAGTTGTCACAGATAACTTTTGGTCGCAGTTTATTTCTATTGTCATCCCGATCTTTGTTTTACGTAACTTCTCTTGTTCATGTCCTCTTCTAAATGCACTATCTCATTCAGGGAAGCTTTTGATGGCATTATCTTTAACAATTAGAACATATCTTCACTTGCTGCCATTAAAAGGCATGAATTTTTAAGTCTCCTCCAACTTCCGCAAATATTTCTTACTCGTGCATATTTCAAATGGGTTATCTAAACGATTTAAGTGTTTTAAAACTGCCTTAGCATCGAGAACCTGCGCCACCTGACAAATAAAGCCTGATGCCGCCGGTCGACATGAAAGAGGTTAGGTAGAGCCCCCAAGGACGTCAGGGATTGCAAACACCAAGGCAGGGAAACATTGGAAATAAATCCTGACCAAGCTCAATCACAATAGAGTTGTTAATGCGTCGCAGTACTCATCCACACAACAGTGGATAAGAAGGTTTAGACAGGCGTAAACGGGTAGTCGGACAAAACTAAACAGATGATATACAAAAATGGTTTAATGTACGAAAAGAGTGATTTATAACGGAGAGTTGGCCTGTCTAGCTGATGGGATGACACCGACATGCCTACCAAATTGTCAGTGGGAAATGCAGCTCTGTAGGTAACGGCAGGCGAGAGCCGTGGGGGTGCCGACGCAGAAAGAATGGAAGTGGTGAGAGTTACAACGAGTTCTGAAGAAGTCGCGCCGGCGATAGAGAGTGAAGGGTACCGTGGCATTTTAGCCGACACGCAGTTACGCCATAATTTTCCCATATTCTTACGGGAAGTTGCATTATTTAAGCAGCTCTTAACAGTTGTTGGGCGTTACATAAGTTCTATGGTTTAACTAACAGTCAGCACTTACCTTAGGGTCATTCGCCCTAATTGAGGCAATTCTACCTATAACAGTTGATCCGGAGTTGTAACCTCTAGATGATGGTTCCTGAACGTTAGTCAATTCGGCCGCACACTCGATAGTGAGACTCAATCGGTTAGCCGACCAACCTGAAGAAAACGCAACAAAGTCAGATATGATCTCGCTCGTCGCTTCCAGACAACATATATTATCATGCACCTTTGGGCACAGGCCTTCTGAATCGATAACGACCACTTTGGTCCAAAACGACTGGAAAGTCATTGGAACCGACTAATGGATAAAATGTTGCACATATTTCCAATTAAATATATTCGAATTTATATGAGATTCGGCAAATAAAGTGAACGATTATTATTAATTAAATGACCGTGTTATGCCGAGCACGATTTTGGTGCCAGGGACAGTAAGGCCCATTCAAATGTCAGTGTCCCGGCGTGACAGAAGTGGCTTGGGATTGTGTTGTACGATAATCACTATCACAAATTTACGCAATTAATTCTTTCTAATTCAACTTGATACTTGTAATTTCTGCCAACATTTAATAAAACACGCCAGCTACTCACTCGTTGTAATTATGGACATCAGCTTATCAAGTTCGCCAATATCTCTAAGTTCAGTTTACTAAACGTTTCTCAACGCCAGTAGCTGCCCGTAGCTATCAACGATTCGTCGACTAAGTCGAAGTGGAGGACGCACTTGTTTGAAGTGTGGTCTTGGGACATCAGTAGAAAACATCAAGTTTCTGCCAAACGTTGACATTCGAGATTCCACGGACGATTATTAGGTAACAAGTGTTTTTCAGTTTGCTGAAGATGACAAATAATTCTTAAAACCTTCTAAATGTGAATAATAATGTGCATTTTTTTGCAAGTTACGTCTGTGTTGTTTTATACTAATAAACATAATTTTCAGTCTGTCGATTCACTTATGCGAGTTCGATTGATTTCCAGGCCCACCTCTCCAATTCTCATCCCATCGAAGACATGACTGATAGGAATTCGGAACCGTTTATTTTTGCATATCTTGACGTCTCCGGCTACTCTATATTTGAACTAAGCTTCGAGAACAGAATAGTTCGTATGCTTCACGCACTTCCACACATTTTCGAAAGAATGTACTTGATTATTGTATGGAGCTATGTTATGATCCAGAAATTACGAGTATTTTTAAAGATAGGTCGAGATCACGAGTGCATTCTCCGTATGCATATAAAATGGCAGCTCCAACTTTGTACATATGACTAAATGCCGTCGAAAAAAAATATCAAATATATCTTTGGAATCTATCCTATAACGCCTCTTATCTCTCAGATAAATTGGAAACTACCGTAATGTCATACGCGTAATCAACACGATTGCCATACTTGAGCGCGACCTGCGTTTGGCAGTCTACACAGCCTCCACGCATCCGGTTACAAATTCTACACGTTCTGGACGTGGTGAGATGTTTAGGAGGAGTCTTCGTACCCTGTAGACCACCTGTGCCCTATCCTAGGACCAGATGCCCTGCCTACCTGGACATCAAGCCGATGCATAGGAAAGCGGAGAGAGGGAGAGGGACTGAGGTTGACTCAGCAAACTACGTTCCCAAGTGTTTTCGAAGCATCCTTCACTATAAACAATTTGACTCTCCTCAAAACTATCACGATGACCTAAGCCTCCTGGCTTGCCAAATGACTTGAAAACGCTGTCCTCTCAGGACGGAGCCTTCTGGAGGGCTGTTGCGCTATAGTTAACCGGTCACTCCACCAGCGTCCACTACTAGCACAGAGATATCATCGGTGGATCCGCGAAGTCGTGCTGAGTACCCCGATAACAATCACTTGTCGTGTGGCCAGATCAGATGAGAGAGTGGGGTGTGTATATCGCCACACACGACAGTTCCTCCCTTAGCTCAGCGGACCTGCAAATTCCCAAGCGCAAACCAAACATCCCTCCAGGATGATGACAGTGATCTTGTAGGCGTTGCCAGGTAATTCAGGTTTCCTTTCTACCAAACAAAAGTCGTGACCTATATTTCAGCCCAAAAATTGCCTCGAATGACTAGTAGGCCATATTCAGATATAGGACTGTTAACTTTTCTCGGGAAGGAGGCAAGAAAAGGTGCCTAAAATTTCTGGCTAGACTCGACGTCAATAATCTAACCTAATTGATGGACAAATAACATTCGTTTGGGACGAATCACAAAACAACATTTGCATCCATTGTTGCCCAAGTGCCTCCCTGCAAATAGCTAAAGGGAAGCTACTTACCCCGACCTTCTGGAATACGGTTCCCGTTTTAAACCATCAGATGGCAACCCGTCCAAAAAGGTGGACCCTTCCAGTCACCCGTGATATCATTCATTACGAAGTAAGCATTATGGCACCGCGTGAGACCTGCTTCTCTGGACAAAGGCGACCGGAGGTGATGAGTGCCTCTGAAGGAAGTACGAAGGTAAAGGGGCAGGATGCTGCAGTTGCAGTCGAAATCAGCAAGGACATTGAGAGGATTGACTTATCTGCTTCAGGGCATAAATGGTCGCCCGATGACCATCAAGATGCCCTAATGCGGGACTAGACGTTCCTGGGTCTCTTCCTACAGTGACCCGCTCCGACGATGGGATGAGTAGGTTCTGCTAAGATATTCATGTTCTCTTATGGACTGCATCCAAGGCAGAATAACGGAACACTCTTAAATCCTCAATTCCTGCGTTGGCACAGTTCATGTTGCCGATACAAGCGAAAATGCGAGTTCCAGAAACTAGTTGATAAGACGTTGAAGCGATCGCTGGAACAAGTGCCTTATTGGCCTGATATTTTAGGTTCTTGCTTGAACACATCTACAGAGATAGTGAGAGACAACACTGATTCGTGCACAAGAGGATGCAATATTTATAGGATGTACTCGCTATGCTACCGCATACCCATGGTAATAAACCGCTCTCCCCTTCATCAAGAATTGTTGCCAGCTGCTGCATTCATTGTTTGATGGCCGGCATGTAAGTCGTTTATTGCCGGAGTCTCATCACCCGCGTTGGATTCTGGCGTGATGACTGCTCGGCCATCTGGCTCATCGACCTGCGCACACCCCGAGTGGTTAATTACTTTAGCCAGAATATGCCCCAGCACCGAATATGGAGTGGGGATGTCATTGAACTTGCTGATAAACCGGGGCTCTCATCGACCTTGACTGTGTGGCCGGTTCTCGTTGAATGGGTCGCGACTTGTGAGTTGGCGTCATTTCCCTGCACCGCTGCTGCGTGTTTGGTGATTCGCGTCCGGAGCGGTCTACCACTTTCTCCGACGTGGATGTTTTGCCTGCAACTGCACAAGATCTACTATACTACTCCAGATGCCTCTTAAGGACTGCACCGAAAGCGAAAATCCTGATTGGCCTCAACGCCCGCGTCGGCACAGCTGATCTTGTCTGAGAAGAAGTGTTCGTTCCCCGCAAGCCGACGATCTGAGCCTTCCCAGCGATCGCTTATATGTCATGACTGCTGACGATGTGATCGTTGACCACCATGTTAAAAGTAAAAATGATAGTTAGCATAGCAATTAAGACTTCCATCAGCCTGGTATTCAGCGCGAGGCCATCTGCATCACCGGGGAAGAGGATTCTGTCTAACCTACTTCCTGCCTGCTTGTGGCAGCGCATTGGGCTTCAGACCGCTTGAATTAACGTTTTAATTAAACATCATGCACATACTTTCCTATTATTTATCAACCCGAGGAAATATTGGCAACAACAGGTAAAAACAGGTTGGATGCATGGAAAAACGTATTGTAAGTGTTGCGACATTAAATTATTCTATCCACTCGGAGTTCCAAAAGGTATGTCCATTGCATTGAATGAATTGAGAGGCGTATTGGATAATGTCTGAGTAGCACAGAGTAAAAGGGGAAATATAACTTGGAACGCCAAAAATTTGCGAATTTAAAAATTCATATTAACCCAACTGTGAAAAACTCGGCGCAGAGTTTTTCACTTTTGGGTCAATATGAGCTATTAAAAATCTGCCAAATCATCTTTGAATTTACAAATTATTTAAATAGTAGTTCACTTCATTTCTGTTTATCTCCACTGCTGCGTAATCGCGTCACAGCCAAAAAGATGCAATTATTTCATATTGCTTTTGAAAAAGACGGGCTAGCCTGAACGGGTTTTTTAGGTGCTGACGTTTCAAAGGCCTTGGTTGGCTCCCCATTATTCAAGAGTAACGTACACTTAATCAACTAGAAATTCCGATTGGCATGCCGCATCGGACGGCCTCATGCTGACCGATTTTCCTCTTTTCTCGCTGCCTCGGTTTCTCGAAGGATGGTTGTCGGACGTTTAACCTGTGTGCTTTGCGAGTCACCGATTCGTCGGGGGAGAGGTGATTGAACGTTTGTCGCGTGGTCAGTCTGGTGGTTCTTCTTCCTCGCCAGGTAGGCTTCCGTCGGCCTGTCATTGTATGGCCTTCTTAAGGCCAGTCTAGTTACTACGTCATGAACTCTACGGACGTGATGACGTAGGACTTCGTTAGCTGCGGAAGATCCAGATGCCTGTTAAAAAGTTCGTATTGGGGTTCCAAACCTCGAATATTAGCCGTTCTGCTTTTGTGTTGCGCCGGCATAAGATGGCAGTTCAGTGGACATCGTAAATATGCCCCATTTCTTCAATGTACGTTGTTACTTGATAGTTTGCATCTAGATTTCGAGTCGTCTTCTTGTGCTCTCGTAGGTGGGTCTGCAGTTTCCGCCGGTTTACCCAACAAAGTTTTAGTCACCCTCATTGCAATTTGTTTTGAAGATAACTTCTGAGATTTCAGAGGATGGTATTGTGTCCTTATGTTGCATCTGGCAGCGCCGTTGTATGGCCTGGGGTCGATGAGCTGTCTCCACTTCGGCCGATTATAACAATCGAGACACCGCCTTGGGACCCCTTTAATGTACGGAATGGCTCTCCAGGATTCGTTTTGCTGATCATTTGGCCGTCGTATGGTTTTGACTCAATCCTAGATGTCTGACCAACTACGGAACAGAATGCTTATATTTTCAAACCGATCTTGATGTGTGACGCACATAACGCCGAAGACATCTGCGCATTTCAATGCCTTATTCTACCAGCATGTTTAACACTCAAAAGTACGATCATAAAAGTACTAATTTACTGTATTTATTGTTGTTTTAATGGTTATTTTCACTTTGCTATATTTCATCTTCTGCGCTATCAGTTAAATTATTTTTTAGGCGATAGTCCTTTCATGCAGTTTTATTTGATGCCTTTCGATGATGCTCATTATTGGCAAGTATTAAATAACGACTGATAATGCCTTGAATGCTTCCTTTTTTAAAAAAAACGACCGTTTCTTTTGATATATATATCCTTTTTGAATGTGAGATGCTCGGTCTGTGCGTTGCAAAGGTTTTTATGCAAACTTTGCGACCTTCCCTGTGATAAATCACTAACGCACGGACCACGACCTTGCTCACTTATTTACTTGGGAGATCAGAACGCATGATGTGTGAATTTTCAAAAAAACATTTAATGCCGTACATGTCTCGGCTTGTATATACAAAAAGGCAGTCGCCACTGTATATCCTGTCGTTGCATAAACGCATGAGCTCAAGTTATTGCCCTAAACAACCATGGATTGCGTTTCTTGAAGGGACAGAGGTGAACACTTTTCCCAACACCGGGGTCTGCGCGTCAGATGGTCGACTAATCATCACGCCAACATCCAACGCACGTGATGGAATTGCAGCAAATATCGACTCGAATGTCGGCCATCAAGCAATGATCACACCAAGTGCGACGATCCCGGATGAAGAAGGGAGCCGTGAATGTTCATAGGTATGCGGTAGCATGGCTAATGTATCCTATAAATACCGCAGCCCCTTGTGCAACAACCACCCGTTTCTGCTTCTTTGTCTCTGATGATGGATTCAAATAGGAATCCGAAAAGTCAGGCTAATCAAGCTCTTGTCCTGACGATCGTGTCTCCTTCTTCAAGACTACTTTCTGGTACTCGTCGCTTTGCTTCTATTTGCGGAGTGCAATGTGATTTTTGTCGACATGTCAATCAACTTGCATACCTCACTAGCGTGTCGACTTCATAAGGCAAACACAATGTCTTTTTAAATGTTACATTTCTAAGAATCAAACTAACTGTTCCAAACAACGTATGGGAAAATATATTTACTGAATTCCCTAGCTTTTGGTTTTTCAGGCCATATCTCGTCCAAGCGTAAAATTATTCTATATCATTGAATCCTAATAAAGGCTTTTAGACTAGGTACATGTTTAAGAGAATTAGGCGCTCATTCGGACATCGTTTGGATAGCATTGCCCGTAGTAAAAGCGATTGAAATTTCGGTCGGATAAGCCAAGCTTGTTAACAATTTAAAATATTATCTGCCTAATTTTGACACTTTTCGCAGCAATCCATGTAAGATATGTATTTATGCATAGAGTCGCATGTGAGAAATATGTTCGAAAGTTTTCTAATTGCGGAAAAATTTGGAGCCTGATCATTCGTTGCATTAGCGCTTAGTGATTAAACTGTACAAGGTGCATGCGTATGACGTAAGGAAAATCCCATATTTTTCTATGTCATTAAAGAGATATCATACAGGGTCCATAAAATTTTGCAATGGATGCGGACCATGTTGTACATTTCATAAGGAGCAGTGGTAAACGGCCAGGTACGATGCTATGTGAATGGACATATCGCGGTCTTAAAAAGTCTCATAATTAGACACTTTTTAAAACCTAATTATACTCCTTTCTTAAGTATAAAATATAAAGAAGACGTGATTTTCTATTGATTGACTTAAAGAAAGCATATTTTTGTTTTTGGTTTCTATAAAATATATTTGAATTTCCAAGACCATCGAAAATCAATGGGGAAAATGCATGTTACTTAAGTAGTCATTTTTTACCGAGCATGCTTTTTACAGCAGATTGAAAAGGAGTGCATTTAAAAGCCAACACCCTGCGAAATCCAAAATGTTATAAGAGTATGTTTTATGATAATCAGCATCACACCCGCGACCAAGTAATCCTTCCTAATCGAAAACGCATTTAAGAATTTCAGACAACATTTCATGAGATAGGTCACGCACTGTAGATTCCATTAATTTTATTGACAATTACGTCTCGGCTACGCTTCATTTGAATTGAGCATTAAAGACCAAATAACTAGTGTTGATGTTATTCGGACGGTCCACGTATTTCCGCTAATTTTCGAAAGATGTTCTTCGATATTTCCACTCATACATTTCGAGTACAGTATGCCTGGCTGTTTTTGGTCACGAAACAACTTCATTCATTCATGCGTCGCCGGAACATGCTCTTATTGCCTTCTTCTTGAACACTCAACTAAAACCGTGTACACAAAAATCAGAAATATAACTTTATATAACCATCGGAATTCGCGCTATTATCAAATCAGGTAACAAAACAATGACATGAGCTCTGCCATCGAACATTTGAACCCATATCATAATAAATGTCGTTTGTTGACCTACAACAGTTATTGACAAGTAAGAAAAAGGAGAAGCGTTCGCTCGGACAAGAGCTTTATTAGCCCGACGTTTCGGATTTCTGCCCAAATTCATTATCGGAGACAAAAGCAGATACGGGTGGTTCATGTACAAGGAGATGCACGATGCAGCCGCCATGCCACCGCGCCTCCGCGTGGATAATTATTCCTCACTGAGTATAGTAGGAGGTGACCATTGCACTTGCTAATGGACTTGGGGCCAGGGAACCATGACTCAAGAAGCTCGCAACGACCGTGTGCATAAATATCAAAAATATAATTAAGTATACCAATCGGCATTCGTGCAATTATCAAATACGGTAAAAAATTAATGGCATGAGCTCAACTATCGAACATATCAATGTGCTATTTATAAACATATTTCAAAATAAATATCATTTATTGACATGCCGTAGGAGGGGAAAAATTCTATAATAATTTAGTTACCACAAAACGCTGGCTTTCGAACAAACTTCTTTTTGGTTGCATTTAAAAGCCATACTTCATAAAAAATGGCTACGTAAGTAGGATGATTTTATAAATCGATTTTAGATGCCCTTAAAGATTCAACTATATTTCATGGAAACCTAGTGCAAAAATATTCATTATTTTACTCATTCAGCGGAAACCTGCGTCTTCTTTTAATTATATACTCGAGAAAAGGCCATTATTTGGTTTAATAAAACTTTTCCAATTCCTGAATTATTTTGAAACAGACCTGCCATTACACTTGCATTCAGGGTTCTCAATCTACAAGCCGTTTAATTTCCAAGTACGGAAAGCCACACACTTCCCTACGGTAGTTGAGGAGGACCACATAGAGTTTATAAAATTCAGCAGTGGATTCCAGCCAGATTATTGAGTTTTCATGACGCATTTCGGAATTTCTGTTGAGATTTCGTGAGTTAACCCACCTACTGAAATCTACGGGCTGACGTGCAATAATCAAATCTGTAGTGGAAATGACATAGGCACGTTAGTTTTTACCAGCAGAAATACCGGCGAGTAACTAATGTACTTAGTAAAGTTTGCACAGCTTAATTATTCATGAGGAAACTTGTGTAAATGCGCAATCAGATTCGTCCGTTTGCCGTCTTAGATTGACAAGACTTTGTAGAGCAACAGGAAATAGTATCCCAGGGCGCTCGAAAAAACACCTTAACGTCGAATCATCTACTTTGTTTGGTTGTAAGAAAAATCACCATTCGGAAAATGACTGGTCCTTGACGAATATTAGGCAGCGGTTTGTCTGC
>CACRXP010000324.1:135607-148573 GCA_902702965.1 Spirometra erinaceieuropaei | reverse complement strand
GCTTGCATGTTATGTGAAATGTTGGCAGAAATTCTGAGCAACGCTATCAAATGAAAGGACATACTGGCGTGGGTTTGCGATACGGATTATCGCAAAACATCATGGTATTTCTGTCAGGCCAGAGTACTGGCTTTATAATGGTCCGTATTGCCGCTGGCACCAACATTGTACTTGACTTAAAATGGCCATTTCATTTGTAATAATCAACCATTTTCATCGCCGACGCTCTTATAACTTCAAATATATTATCCTAAAAAATATGTGTAGCATATAATCCTGTATTCGCAATTAAATAAAAATCATGTCTTTTGGAAGGAAGGGTAGCATTTGGTTTAGGGACAGCTGATTGTTACAAGACTTTAAAAGTCGTGAAATGTCCTTTTACATGCTACTGCGCCTGTACAGTTTGCATTCGGGCTTATGATGTAAAAATATAATTTCCCTTCATTGCAAAATTATATGAGTCGTATCTGACATCTTATTACTAACGCAGAGAAACGTGAGATGCTCCTTGCGTGGAAAGCGCACGTCGTGCAGTGTGCAACCCTACCCCGCAAGCAACTGCAAGTCCGGCATAAACATTATTTCTAAGTTGAAACACTTTGTTAAAACCTGAATTTATGCTTTCTTCAAGCATAAAATTTGAAGAAAAAAATTTACTATCGTGCATATAAGAAAACAGTTTATCCACGTTCCTTGCAAGATGAACTAAAGAGCCGATATTCTGGAGCGGTTCAAATATCGTAGAATTATTTGACAAGATGACCAAGATAACAACACCTCCTAAGTACTCCTTTAAAGTCAAAAAATCAATTCTTAATTTCATTTGACATTTCTTTGCATGGACCAGGCACTGTATCTTATTGAATATAGCTTACAGTTTGTGAAAAAGTGAGAACAATTCGTGGAAATGTAGCGTTGCACAAGACGTGGTATTTGTTCGTTGAGCCGGGCACATAAGTACGACATTCAGTGGTGCGTCCAGTTCCGAAGAATCTGATAGTGCATTTCCAGTTCTCAAATGCAATATAGGAGGCAGGTATTTCAATAGTAGTCAGTCTGCTTAACAAATAATCAAAGGTATCGGCAAAATTCACTTTCGAACGGACCTCTCGACATTTCGCCAGTTGCGGGAATTGTAGTTGTCCCATTGCTGAAAAACATTTTAATTTATATTATGATGTTGTTTTTGAAGCAATATAGATTGCACAAATTAAGTCAAAAATGACATACAATTGAGTTAACGAGACATAACCAAAAATGAGGCTACATAGTGAGCTAAAACAAAAAGCGCAGAGCGTTTGATTCGTTATCGTGCAATTATAAATTGATTTGATTCAATATACTACAACTCTTGATAATTCATATTGTTTCATACCTTCCTGTAATAATGGGAAATACCTAATTTTCAGCAACCAATTGCTTGTGTTAAATTATAGTCAAAAATTTAATATAAGAGTAATGATTAGCACTGTACCAGGAATGTCTGCAATACGATAAACGATAAACGAAGTAATAAACATCACTTTCCACATTGCGCAAGCGGTAAACTCGTAATGCCCCCAACTTATTTAACTTATATAATGTTAAGAAAGACTCATTGTCACGCCGATGGGCTGGATTAGCACATTGGTCTGCATTTTCAGCGATGTGCCAATGAGTCTACATTATTGGAACAGCCTCGTTCTCGCGGATAAACTCATATTTTACGAAGGCTTCTGTTGATTCAACTTATCTTAGCGCACACAACCCGTAACTTAGAGTTAAACACTCTACCCGACGCAACTACCTTAATCGCACCTCATCTCTTTGACGGCTGTGGCAGTAGGTGTTATTTTATTGCAAACTAAGGTTTATATTTTCCTTGTAATATGCAGTGAACGCGAAGAATTTTGGAACTTCGACAAAACCCGTTGTTAAAGAAATACATTTTCACAGGCATCTGAAGAGAGATTTAACTGTGTCCTAATTTATCCAAACAAAGCCAAGCCTGTTTACTTCTTATGACTCCATTAAATGTGAACTTTGTCTTCTATAGTGGATGGACGCGAAGTAGATATAAGCACCGGAACCTGGTCAAAAGTGACACGTGAATATGGGTTGGTAGGCGTCGTCAGTCACTGTGTCCGGGACCGCCCTTGGTCCAACGGATTCTGCCTTGTCGCTGATCCCAGGAAGGTAAGGGTGAAGAGAGTGCAACATGCTGCTGCTCAAGTTAGCTACCATCCCTAGCTCATCCATGCACGAGTCAAGCATTCCATAGAATACACGGTTAGCATCGTCTTTGCCGATGCTAGAACTGTCAACGGAAGAGTTAAAGGCATTTTATGGGTTTTCAAATGTGTGCCTATGGGTCTTTATAGGAACCTAGAACTCTTACAATCATGGGTTTTTGAGGCCGCCCACAAAATATGCAAACTGACAAAAATATATTGGGATATTCTTTGAGCCAAAATCGCATGTAGGCAGTCTTAATTTGTTCCGTAAAGCACATGCGGCGACAGCTTATCGACTGAAGCCAATCGTTGTCTAATAAAATACGAATAAAAAGCATACAGCAATTTGGATTTACACAAAAATCCTAGCAAAACAACGTAGTGCTACTCAATGCACAAAGACCAATCAATGCAAATGCTAACTTAAAACACAACATAAATTTGATAAAGGGGGAATTTTACAAGCAGAGAAGGTGTCTTAATGGAAGGAAGGGGATTAATAAGTTATGTTGAATTCGACCGCAGTCGATCTTGTGCATGTGCCGACTTTGTCCGTCGTATCCTAGATGCAAATTAGTGGGCCAAATTCTGAGATTTTATGCCCGCAAAAGAACTAGGAAGTGTGCTTTGAGATCAACAGACTGACCGCTATTTAGGTGTGTATTGATAAAAAAAAAACGAAGGATCATTTCGCTTTCAGATCCCGTTATGTATATACTACTACTTTTGTCAATTTCCTTTGCATTTGTCCAATGCACTGAAATCCAAACGTACCGCTTCGTGCACGAATTACATGGAATTTAAGCTACCCGGAAGCCGTCAGCATAATATGGACTATGCAACCAGCTAGGCCGCCTGATCAAACTCAACCTGCCTTGTTCATCCCCGTTCTTTCCATTTAAACCCCATTCTTTGCTTGCTTACTTCCCTCGCTTCCTATTCTATTTTACGTCTTTAATTTACCATGTTCATTGATTAGTCTTTGTGTAGTAACTAGTGATCTTGCTGTTTTGCATTGATTTTCTGTGCAAATTTGAATTTCCGTATGCTGCTCATCTACTATCCATTTTGACATTTTCACTGACATAACAGCCTCAAATTAGTTTTTCAGAAACTTCTCGTAGTCTTAATTGGGCCAATCACTGAAGGAGAAATACGCTTTCTTAATATCAGCAGAAATTCTCTGTTAGGTGTTTATTTAACACATATCGCATATCTTGCATGCCGGTAGATGTTTCCCATAAATTCCGCGTTGGAATATTCTGAATATCGGTAAAGTGTTTTCAGCTAAAATTGATAAACGCATGTCCTCAGGCCGTATAAATCTAGAGACTCTACTTTATTTATTTTCTTCGAAAGTGCCAGTTTTGCGGTCGAAAACCAGAGACATACAAAAGTGGATTTCAGTAAAATACGAAAAAGCGTTGCCTTTGTCCTCAGAATCATAAGACACTTTATTAAAAGCGTAGCGGTCTGCAGAAACGCCGGGTTAGTGCCTATTTCAATAATCAGAGAACGGGTTACGTTTACTTATAAATCACCCGATGTTCCACACTACTGCATACGGTGGAGCGCAATGTCAAGCTTCAATGCGACGTTTGAAGTCCCTTTGCTTTGAAAACGTCCGATGAGCGTAATTCAGTGTTCACATTCCGTCATTTCGTTCCTGCAATGTTCGCTTGTCTTTGCATCCAAGAAACGGTTGTGAATCATCTCATCTTCGTCTGGTTCTCAAATAAAGGGCAGTTCAGCCTCTTCACAGACGTCTTTGTAGCCCTGTGGCACCGATGAACCGAACTTAACAGTGAGCACAGAATATTGTGTTGACGGATCGTACAGTGATTTAAAATGAGACAAGTGCGCATCGTTTTTTGCCTGCATCCGACAGAACACTCTGACAACGCAGGTATTAAAACATTTCAGGTCAGGGCTCGTCAAGTACTCCGAGTATTTTATCAGGACCAATGAAACTTTAATAGGCTGCATCATCGGAATACTTACATAACCTCAACGTTGTAACATGTCTTATCCTCGCGGGTGTCTGTCAAACCGCGAATTCACTCCCACCACACCGGCTTGCAAATTTCTCTGTTCTAAACTTAAATAGAACAACACCTGTCACATAGCTCATCAACCCAAAATGGACTATGGCGCATATATACTGCTCGAATGTATTCCAGTTATAAACAGATGCCTGATACAGGCGAACAGAAGAGTTAAAGCAGAACTTCTGATTAACAACACGATGTGATTACTGGGACAAACTGTTATCTGTCAGACGCTTGCTATTCTCAACCTAACCCATCGCCAGAGTCTTTTGCATATGAGTTAGTAGATGCACATGGGATGCAATAGCTAAAGTACGAAAATGCTGTGGCGTCACGTGCGTAATGAAATTGACACCTCTCATGATCCCCGCACTGATGGCTTGTCAGTCCGCGTCCAAGTCGTTAATTGACGCAATTCCATCATCCGTTTTGGATGTTGACGTGATGATTACTCGGTAATTTAGCCAGCTGTCACCAGGACGGTTGAGCGCCTGCGCCCCTCCCGCGTGACTGTTTCCCCTGTTCAGGGGATGTCTCAGCAGTTAATATGGTAACGGGAGATCATTGAGCTTGTTGACGGATTGCGGACCTGAGAACCATGATTCGAGCAGCTTGCGGCTGACGCAGTTGTCAGCTCTTGCGAGGATTTTGGCCACAATGCCAGTCGCAAAGATTGTGGTGGCCCACAAACCAAAGTGTTTAGAAAAGTGAAAAACACGACAACAGTACTGAATTTCAACAGTAAACATCTGATTGGTCACAAAATCAGTTGTGAATGGAAGCTATACCAGTGCGTTTAGACGCACCGCAGTGAAACGCAGGACAAGATTGTTAAATTGCAACATATGTGAAGGGTAATAAGAGTCAATGGCTACCCGCGCGACTTGACAACGAATGCATACTCAGAATAGACAATAAAGTAAATTCAATCGACCCAAAATATATTGTATTGTATTGTATTTTAGGGTAATAGGCAATGACCTTGACGACCCTATTGAAAACGGTACACAAAATATAAATGTTAAATGTACATCTTACTAAAAGTTTGTCAGTAACATATTTGTTCACGGCAAACTTTCACAATGTGTGACTGCAAAGTGTGCGGCAGGCGGTCTTCTCAGTATACACATGAAATTTTAAGTGCAGTTATATACAAGCAGCGTAAAATGCAGTCATTTGCATAGTTTGAGAGGGGGCATCTCATTAAGAATCAGGGATGTGTTAAGTAGGGATGAAATCAAGAAATAAAATTTATGTTTGGCCGCAGATAGTCCTTTTGTGAAAGTCGTCGTTTATCAAATATCAAACGATCCAGCTGCCTTTTGAATACAGCGATTGTATCAGATGTCACTATTTCACTTGGGAGTGAGTTCCATGGTCGAACAACACGCTGGCTGAAGGAAAACTTTCGATTGTCTAGGCGTGTACGCTCCCGCTTGACTTTCTAAGGGTGACCGCGCAGGTGACTCGTGGACGTGAATGCAAAGTAGTCGTCAGTTTTGAGCGAACATTCATGCCCGTGGATAATGCGGAATGTCCATAACAGGTCACACCTCATTCTTCTATAGGATAGGGGGAACAAATTTAACTGGATCAGTCTTTCTGGGTATGACAGAGTCCTGAGACCGTCCGCCAGTTTTGTGGCCCGTCGTTGCACCTGCTCTATGGCATCACTGTCTTTCTTCATCCAGGGCATCCATGATGGTATTCCGTATTCCAAGTGCGGTCTGACGAATGTGCCGAATATCTGTGAGAAGAGTTCTGGAGGAAAAATTTTGAAGGCACGCCTAATCCAGTGCATGATGCTGGTTGCCTTTTGGACGACTCTTTTGCAGTGCTGAGAGGGCAGCAAGTTTGAGCATGTCCAGACACCTAGGTCTTTGTGCGTGTCCACTTCATTTAGTGGAACATCATTTATGGTGTACTGATGTTTTGGGTAGCGCCTCCGTCCAGATTCTAGTCGCAAGACTACACACTTGGATACGTTAAACGCTAGAAGCCACTTGATGGACCACGCGGCCAGCTTATTAACATCTTCCTGTAGCTTTTGCGCATCTTCAACGCAGCTGATTGTTTTCCAGATCTTTATATCATCCGCAAACATGATGCCATCGCATTCAAGGTCTGCAGGACAGTCATTTATATAGATGAGGAAGAGGAGAGGACCCAAGACTGAGCCCTGCGGAACGCCACTTTTTACTGGCACCCATTCGGATGTAGTGGCACCAACGATGACATTTTGGAGCCTGCATGACAGGAAACTTTTAATCCAATTAAAAATGCTGCCCTGTATTCCACATTCCCCAATCTTCTGTAGGAGTCGTCCATGGGGAATGCTATCAAACGCCTTCTTAAAGTCAAAGAAGATGACGTCAACTGGACGGCCCTGGTCTATGGCTCTTGTCCACTTTTCCTGAGAGTAAAGACTGCTTGTAAGACAGGAGTGACCACGACGAAATCCGTGCTGGGCAGCACATAACAGGTCCCTCTGCTCCAGATACGACAGTAAATGCCCTTTAATAAGTCGTTCCATTACCTTGCATAGAATGCAGGTTAAACTAATAGGACGGTAGTTTTCGGGTTCCAGTCTGGATCCTCCTTTATAGATTGGATAAATATGGGCCGTTTTCCACTCCTCCGGCAGTTCGCCTTCTTCCATGGACTTCCTAAATATCATGGACACCGGCTCACAGAGTACATCAGCTAATTCTCGGACGACAAGTGGATGAATTCCATCTGGACCAGGTGATTTGGCAGGTTTCAGCCGGCGTAGTTCGGTCCTTATCAACGTGGGTGAGAAGAAAAGATTGTCTTCCAATGCAGGACAGGAGGGATATTGTCGTTGGTCTACATATGGCATGGCAGGAGGGTTTGTGTCATGAGTGAATACCGACTGAAAGAAATTGGAGAAGGCTGATGCTTTCAGGTGGTCATCCGTCTCAATTACTCCGTTTTGGGATCTTAGCGCTGGAATCGGTTCACGATTGCTCTGTCCCTTACGTATGTAACTATAGAGGATTTTAGGATGCTCCAAGGAATTTTGTAATATGCACAGCTCATAGTTGCTTCGAAGACTATGAGCCTCGCGTTTACACGCGTTCCGCTGTCGCTTGTATTCCGTCAGGTCTTCAGGACTTTGTGTTTGTCGATAGCGTCTCCACACTTTATTTCTCCTCTTAAACGCGGTTTGAAGTTTCCGGTTTATCCACGGCGGGCGGTTGCTAGTTTTCTTTCGTCTGAGTGGACAGTTCAGATCAACGATTCTTTTGACCAGTGTGCTGAACGTGCTCCAATAGTCATTAACTGTTCCTTGTAATGTGGTTGTCCACGGTATTGCTGAAGCTTGCGTTCGCATGCTAGAAAAATCTCCCTTCCAGATATTTGCCTGTAATTGTTCGGGTGAATTAGGCTGGGAGAACATGGAATACTCGAAGAGCATTACAATATGATCACTAGCACCAATTGGCGGGAGATCTTGTATATCCAGCGCTTCCTTAAGTGAGGAACGTCTCGTACGCCGTCAGCCGCCCTCCCACTCCGCATGGAGTAGGGGTTGCATACAGGCTGTTTACAACCATCAAGCGCCGCTGCCACGGCAGGAAACGTCAGGAGGCATTTATTATGTCTGGTGCAATAGCCGATAGAACAACAACGTCGGAAAAACTGGGAGATTAGTCTGGACGTTCATGACCGCGCACGTGGCAGCGATGAGAAGGACAGACGTCAGCTTTCAGGTGGCTGCTTTTTCCGCGGAACCAGGATTAGTTGTTAAGATTCAAAAGGCCTAAATCCTCCCAAGAGCTGGCAACTGCGTGAGCCGCGAACTGCTCGAATCATGGTTCTCAGGTCCGCAATCCCTCAAAAAGCTCAATGATCTCCCGTTACCATATTCACTGCTGAGACACCTCCTGAACAGGGGATACAGTCACGTGGGGAGGGCGCTGGTGCTCAACCGTCCTGGTGGCAGCTGGCTAAATTGCCGAGTAATCATTACGTCGACATCCCAAACGGATGATGGAATTGCGCCAGTTAACGACTTGGACGCGGACTGACGAGCTCTCATCGCCTTAAATACGACCCGCCTTTATCACGTCATTGGTTATCTCGTTTACGTAATCTTCTAGTCTATTGACCACCGTTTTTCGATCACGTTACATCGACGCACGCAATCGTCCTAAACTGGTTCTGACGACGTTATACTCATGACGTAACCGTAATTGATTCGCATTTTCTTTTTTTATTGATAGCCGTCAAATATATTTGCATAATTGCTAACTATGTTTACGCAGGAAACGGATGGTACACCTAGATGTCGCATAGGAAGATAAACGGGCGAGGCTGATCATGCAATTGAGTTAATTGTCCAGAAAAGCACAGACTGAATCATGCTTCGTTGAAGGTTCTGGCAGGATACAATTAGTAATGGCAGTATAGCGAAGATAGAGAACACATATTTTGCACGACCTGTGCAGTCGAATGTGCTTATGAAGATGGCCGAGAAGACCAGGCAAGCGGAAGCGGCCGCCATAGTCAACCAGTTCGTAAAAGCGTTCGGAGTTTGTGAGAATGGCCTCTGAGATGCAACATAACGCCTTTACACATTCGGGGTCTTCCGGATATCTTCATATCTACCATGCTCAAAGATGCTTCTGCGTAGTTTTTATTTTACTTCATGCGTGGTGAGGAATAAGTTCATATAGGTTTGATAGAAATAATTTTTAAGGCAATACTTAAGAATACCATTCTCGCAGAGAATAATGTTGTTGTAAACTAGGCTATTGACGGTCCTGGTACGAAGGAAATCGAGGACAAACATAGGTCCTATTTTAGGAAGAGTAGTACAACCCTTTGTTAGTGACGCTCATTCCGAAGGCATATATTACGCGATAGAAAGTCATCAGAGCGAACGTATTATCAAAAGGTACTTGATAAAATTATTAAAAAAAAATACTGTGTGATGCCCAACACGGCTTTCGTCTAGGCCGCTCCTGCCTAACGAGTGTTCTTAACTCGTCACGAGAAATGGACAAGGACTACCGATAAGGGTTATCCAGTACGTCATATATTTGACTTCAAGAATGCGTTTGACCGTAACCTACTCAGGCTTCCTTTACATATGATCTGGAATGTAGGAATTCCAGAATGACTGTTTAGATAGGTCTGGAGTTTTCCGTCCTCCAGAGTACAAAGAATCGTCGTCGGTAACTCTGCCTCGGAATGGGCAAAGGTGAAAGTTGTTTCCTACAGGGTTCAGTCTTAGGTCAAGTACTCTTCCTGATTTATGGTAATGACTGGATTAGAAAACTAGATTGCGAGGTCTTCATGTTCGCAGATGACATAAAAATATGGAGTAAAGTAAGGTGCGATGATGACGCAGAGACATTTTAGTCGATCATCGACAAACTGTGTGTTTGGTCGAGCAGATGGCTTTTGAAATGTAACCTATCCAAATGTGTGGTATTGCACCTAAACACCGACCGAAATGCTTCTCCGAAACACCAGGACCTTATAAGCACGACGGTGTTAGACATTGTGGAAAG
This sequence comes from Spirometra erinaceieuropaei, assembly GCA_902702965.1. Lineage (NCBI taxonomy): Eukaryota > Metazoa > Platyhelminthes > Cestoda > Diphyllobothriidea > Diphyllobothriidae > Spirometra > Spirometra erinaceieuropaei. Next base: position 138,769 of record CACRXP010000324.1, on the reverse strand, counting down.
ACACAGAGATCTGGGTATATGGACGTCCATAAATCTATTGCCATCAGAACACAGCAGGAAGATGGTTCAGAAGGCAACTAGTACTTTACACTGGATCAGACGTGCATTTATAATATTCCCTCCCGAACTGTTTGAAAGACTTTTTGAAATCTTTGTAAGAACCCAACTGGAGTATGGAATGCCAGCAGGTTCACCATGAACGAGGAAGGATATGGGGTTAGTAAACTATGTGCAACACAGAGCAACGAAGATGATAGATAGTCAGTTTACCCACTCCCCTTTTATACATTTGGCGAGTTTCTATTTACACATTTAGAAGCCGACATCATGCACAATTCGAAATGTTATAAGATTATGCCGCAAGCTAATCAGTGTTGCAACCGCGACGAAGTAATCATTCCTAATCGACAAACGCATTTCAGAATCTCAGTCAACATTTCATGAGATCGGTCACTCACTGTAAGTAGTTCAGAAGGAACCGAAAGGGTAACTTCATTGGGTACCTGGGTACATGGAGGTGGTAATGATCACTGATTCGACAATTCCACTGTTCTACCACTCAACCAGTAAATCTGGAGCCTGAAATAGGTAGGTCATCTTGGTGACGCCAGGGAAAAGCAAGAAAACACGAAATCGCTGACGTGCATGCACATGAGATGCTGTTTGGTCTATCGCGCCTGAGCCAAAGCATGAACGGTTTCACGGAAATGCCCTACCACAGGACCAACACTAGCTGCATCCTTTTTCTAAAATGCCTTTCCTCTGTCACCGGGCATTCTTTCTTTTTTGCCGGAACTGAAACGATGCGAAGCTAAATTCCCGTTTCTGCAGTCCTCAGGAAAATGCGCCTTTATGAAATCCCATGTTCAGTTAGGCCGTTCACGCATGAAATGCATTTGCTTCCTTTTTTCGAATACATTCTGAACTGACAAGGAAATGGAAGTTCACGTAGGCTACAGGTCTAAAATACCACACTTTCTCTAGCCGATCGAACATGAAGTTTTCAAGGCACTGCATCGCAGATAATTGCAAGAGGATCTGACTTGCGGCCTAAATATTAAGCCGCAGGGCAGTTTGTCTGGTACCGGAACTTACTTTCACGTCAATTCTAACCCGTATTTAATCGGCTATTCCGAAAGGACGCGGAGGTTCGTATCAGATATTGACCCCCACAGACCCAGAACTACATAGGTGCGCTCACGCATTCGTCGGACAGTTTAACCGAGCTTAGATAAGAGTTGCACTTCCCCAGTCGTTAGATTGATTAGCCGCCATATAGTCCCATTCCCCATACATTCCGTAGCAGTCATTTATTTGCAGCCAGAAAAATTGTTTTTCTCGTTGATCTAGCAATTTCTCGCACCAGACGAGTCTATTTTTCTCTATGACCACAGTTGTTCCACGTCGATTTATCCGCTCCTGTGCAGTGGCGTTGGCGAAATCCTGGTAACATGCTGTAGGAGGGCACGTGCTTGTTTTAGTCGGAACAAATGTCCGTGCGCACTTGTAGTCAAAGTCTGTCACATGTTAAGTGCCTGCAACCGTAGGCTTGTGCATGTAATTCGAAGTTTTGAGTTTTTCGTGTTAAAACAAGTTTTTGGCACAAAGTCGGCTTCATAATGTATAGACGATCAAAGTGCGGCAAGTATCTGACACACATAGCGAATGTGCATAAATCGGGACAATTTTAGCGTGAACTATGGCAGACTGAGAACACACAGGATAAACAAACCTACTATTAGATTTGACCGACTGGCAGAACGGAGTCTTCAACTATACCTTTGAACTATTGCAGTCACGAATTCGACGCAGGTGGCTACTTAACATTATATTTTAACTGGCCGAATGACATTACCGACAAAGACAACAGAGACTGGAATGGTCAATTCTGGCATATTGGCCATCGTCAGCCAGTCATACCCAACCAAAAACGGTGGGACACCCGAGTCTCGTACTTGCGAACTGTTAGTTAGAAGTCCACGCAATCAACCACTGGGCCACGAGACCGTAGGCCTGCCGTTATTCGATCGGGAATATAAAATAGAATGGTTCGTTCACCAATAGTTCTTACGGAACTTACTCGTTCCGTTGTGCCTTAGGGGCTCTCTCTCTCTCGATCGATGAGCGCCCCTACCATTATATACATATATATATTGAAAATAAGTAAGCTTCTTTGGGAACGGAATAAACTTTAATGAGTAAATTTTCGAGTCTGGTTCCCCAGCTCGTCGTCAGACTTTTGGGCAATGTACAAAAACAGTTAACTATTTAACCGTGTCAAACAAGTGATTCTATGGTTGGCCGAAGTCTGCGCCAATGCGTGTCAACGATTTCGTCATCCCTTCGGCATTGGCTGCGCTCGATTCCATTTGTCCTTGAGAAATTTGTATGTGGCATCTAAATCGATATGCCGATTGATGCATGCCTCATCTGAGTACATATATATATATATATGAGAAGGTGATACCGACAAAGACAAGGGAGACCGGAATGGCCATTTCTGGCTTATTAGCCGTCATCAGCCAGTCATACCCAACCCCAAGTGTGGATCACTTGAGATTCGAACCCAATCTCAAGTGATCCACACTTGGGGTTGGGTATGACTGGCTGATGACGGCTAATAAGCCAGAAATGGCCATTCCGGTCTCCCTTGTCTTTGTCGGTATCATCTCATCTATGTCTACTACTAGTCGCTGTGCGACTGCCTGCGAGGGTTTAAGTATGAGCCCCAAGGCACAACGGAACGAGCATGTTCCGTAACCTGATCGGCGAGCGCCCACTGTCATAATTAATATTCCCGATCACAACCGACAGGACAACGGTCCCGTGGCTCAATGGTAGAGCGTTTAACTCCATGACCAAAGATCCCGGGTTCGAATCTCAAGTGATCCACACTTGGGGTTGGGTATGACTGGCTGATGACGGCTAATAAGCCAGAAATGGCCATTCCGGTCTCCCTTGTCTTTGTCGGTATCATCTCATCTATGTCTACTACTAGTCGCTGTGCGACTGCCTGCGAGGGTTTAAGTATGAGCCCCAAGGCACAACGGAACGAGCATGTTCCGTAACCTGATCGGCGAGCGCCCACTGTCATAATTAATATTCCCGATCACAACCGACAGGACAACGGGCCCGTGGCTCAATGGTAGAGCGTTCAACTCC
>CACRXP010000324.1:106330-133992 GCA_902702965.1 Spirometra erinaceieuropaei | reverse complement strand
CATTCGGAAAATGACTGGTCCTTGACGAATATTAGGCAGCGGTTTGTCTGCGGCGATTGGTGTATTGAGAGCACATTGCTAAGTAGTGGTGTATATGATCGCACGTCCTCTCATTTCGAACATTACTAACGTTCAGCAGGCCTATCGCAGCCGTAGTCAAGGCAATATGTTCCAACTGGTGATAGCCGGGCATTTGAGAACAAAGTAGCGATTGAGAAAATTATTGTATTATAGGCTGAATTCCAGTCCTGAAGTGTCTGGGTATTATGTCGGACAAAATAACATATTTATCTGATGGACCTTGAAATGGACTTTTCTGGAGAATAAACAAAGCTGTTTTACCTCAGCTAAGAGATCTTAACAACCAAGAGGACATCGTGGGTGAACGCGACTGTATTAATTCTGAAAACAAAAATGAGGGATGTGCCGGACTGGTTTAATCATTTAAATGAAGCCAAATGTAGCAGCATCAGGGCACATTTACAATATCGGGAACGACAAAAATCAGCAAGGGCATACCTGTCTCATAAAACATTGACTGAAATGTGCTTTGCTTTTCTAAACACTTCTTTAGTGAAGTTGTGATATTCACTAACATATGACATGATGTTAAGATATTCAGTTCGTATCAGGATTTCGATATTCGAAGGGGCTTTTTAAAATCGCCTCCATAGAGTGCATTTTGAGAAAAATTGATTATATATGTGGAAAGTATTTAACCGTTGTTTTGTGATATCCTTTGTAAATTAAAAAAAGGATTGCATTGAAAACATGCAAAAAATATTCCTTCTTTCCTTGATTGTTAGGAAACAACGTCTTTGTCGGACTTTTTGAAGAAAGTAAGGAAAGGGTAAATAAATCGTGAAACGTTCTGCTTTCCCGTTGCCGTTTGCTTGATTCCCTGGTTATGGCAACATAGACCATATTGCATGACAGGTATACAATGAAAGCGATCGCAGTTGGAGTCTGTGCTGTATGCGATAATCATAACAAGACAATCGGCTTTCGTCTCTTCTACTTTTTCCTGAGATTTGTGTACGTGATATCTAAGTTGATATGCCAGTTGATGCATAACTCATCGGAGTGCAAGGCTTCAAGAAAATCTGCCTTTTTTAGATGGGCAAACTCCGACGATGCGAGTTTTGTCCCATGCAAAACTGTGCCCAGCATCACGAGTGTGCATGGCTATTTGAGACAAGTGATCTCGAATCTTAACTTCAAGTTGATGTGCGTGGATGCGTGTATAGGCATATTTTCCCGTTTGGCCACAATATACGGCATCAAAGGCATTAATTATATATACTAGGCTAACTTACCCCTAAGTGTGAGATGTTTGGCCGCAATATACGGCATCAAAGGCATTAATGATATATAGTAGACTAACTTACCCCTAAGTGTGAGATGTGACTTTAGCCTACTGATCCCTGTTGGTGGTGTTATTTGCCTGGACGAATTCATGTCCGGCAAGGTGTGACCGACAAGAAATACCCGCGCTTGACTTTGGTTAGATTGTTGATGTCGCGTTTTGCAATAAATTGTTAGGGCATCTTTTTTCGCCTCCTCCCGGGGAAGAGTTATGAATATTACTCCAAAATATGGCCAACTAGTCATTCAAGGCGACTATGGAGCTGGACTGCAGGTCACGACTTCCTGGCGGGAAGGAGGCCTGACTAACCTTGCATCACGTACGAGATCACTGTCATCACGCCGGAGGGATGTTTGGTTTGCGCAGGGGTTATGGAGATTCGTTGGACTATGGGAGAAACTTTCGTGTGTGGAGACATGCATGCCCAACTCTCCCATCTGATCTAGCCAGTCGGCCAGTGACTGCCGTCTGGGTACTTAGAACGACTTCTCCGATCTGCAGATGATATATGTGTGGTATTTATGGACCGTTCAGACGAAACATGTGCTCCACGTGGAGGGAATGACCCGTTAACTATGGCACAACAGCGCTCCCGTAAGCTTCATCCTCGTAAGACAGCGTGTCAAAGTCAGTGGGCGAGCCAGGGGGTTTAGTTCATCTTGATGATTTGGAGGAGAGTAAGATTGATTATAGCGAAGGATGCTTCAAAATCACGCGGGAACGTAGTCTGCAGAGTCAACCTCAGTCTCTCCACTCTCACCGCCTTCCTATGCGCCGGTCTGATGTCCGAGTCAACAAGACATCTGGTCCTAGGAGACGGCACAAGTGACCGACAGGGCATGAAGCCTGCACCCAGACATCCCATTACGTCCATAACGTGAGGCATTTGTCCCTGGAGGCGTGGGCGCTGTCGGCCTGCTTAACGCAGACCGAGTCTAAATCTGGCAACTGTCTTGACTTCGCATATGACATTACGCTAGTTCCCACTTGTTCTGAGAGACAAAAGACATTATATAATAATTTTCAAATATATATTGAATATTTCTTCGACGGATCTTAGTCGTATGTACAGAGTGGGAGCTGCCATTTTATATCCTTACGAAGAATAAACTCATGAACTCGACCTAACGCCAAAAACACTCGTGGTTTTTTGATCATAAGATTGCTCGTTACAATGGCTAAGTATATTCTCTCGAAAATGTGTGGAACTGCCTGAAGCATACGAAGAACATCAGTGCCAGTTATCTGGTCCTCGTGGCTTAGTTCGAAGAAAGCGTAGCCAGAGAGGTCAATATATGTAAAGCTAATTGGCTCCGAATTCATACAAGTCGTGTCTTCGGAGGGATCGGAATTGCAGATCTGGACCTGGAAATCAAATAATCTCTCATGAGTAAATCCACAGGCTGAATATCATGTTTTTATGAAATAAAATAGACGTTAATAGCACTATAGAGCGCATTATTATGCACAGTTGAATGTTAAATAGTTTTTAGTCATTTCCAACAGGACCGTGGGCTTTAAGGGATGACAAATAAGAGGATTTCGCTTGCGAAATTTTTGCAGAAATTGGATTTTCTCTTGTGGGTCGCAAGACCGCACTTCAAATTAGTGTGACCGCCGCTTCGACATGGCCGTCGAATCGGCGATAGCTTTAGGCAGCCACTGCTGTTGAGAATGTTTAGTCTAATGGACTTCGAGAAATTGGCGAACTTAATGATCTAATGTACATAATAGCAAAGATTGAGTAGCTTGCATGTTATGTGAAATGTTGGCAGAAATTCTGAGCAACGCTATCAAATGAAAGGACATACTGGCGTGGGTTTGCGATACGGATTATCGCAAAACATCATGGTATTTCTGTCAGGCCAGAGTACTGGCTTTATAATGGTTCGTATTGCCGCTGGCACCAAAATTGTACTCGACTTAAAATGGCCATTTCATTTGTAATAATCAACCATTTTCATCGCCGACGCTCTTATAACTTCAAATATATTATCCTGAAAATATGTTTAGCATATAATCCTCTATTCGCAATTAAATAAAAATCATGTCTTTTGGAAGGAAGGGTAGCATTTGGTTTAGGGACAGCTGATTGTTACAAGACTTTAAAAGTCGTGAAATGTCCTTTTACATGCTACTGCGTCTGTACAGTTTGCAATCGGGCTTATGATGCAAAAATATAATTTCCCTTCATTGCAAAATTATATGAGTCGTATCTGACATCTTCTTACTAACGCAGAGAAACGTGGGATGCTCCTTGCGTGGAAAGCGCACGTCGTGCAGTGTGCATCCCTACCCCGCATGCAACTGCAAGTCCGGCATAAACATTATTTCTAAGTTGAAAAACTTTGTTAAAACCTGAATTTATGCTTTCTTCAAGCATACAATTTGAAGAAAAACATTTACTATCGTGCATATAAGAAAACAGTGTATCCACGTTCCTTGCAAGATAAACTAAAGAGCCGATATTCTGGAGCGATTCAAATATCGTAGAATTATTTTACAAGCTAACCAAGATAGCAACACCTAAGTAATCCTTTAAAGTTAAAAAAATCAATTCTTAATTTCATTTGACATTTCATTGCATGGACCAGTCACTGTATCTTATTGAATATAGCTTACAGTTTGTGAAAAAGTGAGAGCAATTCGTGGAAATGTAGCGTTGCACAAGACGTGGTATTTGTTCGTTGAGCCGGGCACATAAGTACGACATTCAGTGGTGCGTCCAGTTCCGAAGAATCTGATAGTGCATTTCCAGTTCTCAAATGCAATATAGGAGGCAGGTATTTCAATAGTAGTCAGTCTGCTTAACAAATAATCAAAGGTATTGGCAAAATTCGCTTTCGAACGGACATCTCGACATTTCGCGAGTTGCGGGAATTGTAGCTGTCCCATTGCTGTAAAGCATTTTAATTTATAGTATGATGCTGTTTTTACAGCGATATAGATTGCACAAATTAAGTCAAAAATGACATACAATTGAGTTAACGAGACAAAAGCAAAAAGGAGGCTACATAGTGAGCTAAAACAAAAAGCGCAGAGCGTTTAATTTGTTATCGTGCAATTACAACTTGATTTGATTCAATATACTACAACTCTTGATAATTCATATTGTTTCATACCTTCCTGTAATAATGGGAAATACCTAATTTTCAGCAACCAATTACTTTTGTTAAATTATAGTCAAAAATTTAATATAAGAGTAATGATTAGCACTGTACCAGGAATGTCTGCAATACGATGGACGATAAACGAAGTAATAAACATCGCTTTCCACATTGCGCAAGCGGTAAACTCGTAATGCCCCCAACTTATTTAACTTATATAATGTTAAGAAAGACTCATTGTCACGCCGATAGGCTGGATTAGCACATTGGTCTGCATTTTCAGCGATGTGCCAATGAGTCTACATTATTGGAACAGCCTCGTTCTCGTGGATGAACTCATATTTTACGAAGGCTTTTGTTGATTCGACTTATCTAAGCGCACACAACTCGTAACTTAGAGTTGAACACTCTACCCGACGCAACTACCTTAATCGCACCTCATCTCTTTGACGGCTGTGGCAGTGGGTGTTATTTTATTGCAAACTAAGGTTTATATTTTCCTTGTAATATGCAGTGAACGCGAAGAATTTTGGAACTTCGACAAAGCCCGTTGTTAAATAAATACATTTTCACTGGCATCTGAAAAGAGATTTAACTTTGTCCTAATTTATACAAACAACGCCAAGCCTGTTTACTTCTTATGACTACATTAAATATGAACTTTGTTTTCTATATTGGATGGACGCGAATTAGATATAAGCACCGAAACCCGGTCAAAAGTGACACGTGAACATAGGTTGGTAGGCATCGTCAGTCACTGTGTCCGGGACCGCCCTTGGTCCAACGGATTCTGCCTTGTCGCTGATCCCAGGAAGGTAAGGGTGAAGATAGTGCAACATGTTGCTGCTCAAGTTAGCTACCATCCCTAGCTCATCCATGCACGAGTCAAGCATCCTATAGAATACACGGTTTGCATCATCAATGGCGATGCTATAACTGTCAACGGAAGAGGCGAAGACATTTTATGGGTTTTCAAATGTGTGCCTATGGGTCTTTATAAGAACCTAGAACTCTTACAATCATGGGTTTTTGAGGCCGCCCACAAAATATGCAAACTGACAAAAATATATTGGGATATTCTTTGAGCCCAAATCACATGTTAGGACAGTCTTAATTTGTTCCGTAAAGCACATGCGGCGACAGCTTATCAACTGCAGCCAATCGTTGTCTAATAAAATACGAATAAAAAGCATACAGCAATTTGGATTTACACGAAAATCGTAGCAAAACAACGTAGTGCTACTCAATGTACAAAGACCAATCAATGAAAATGCTAACTTAAAACACAACATAAATTAGATAAAGGGGGGATTTTCAAGAAGAGAAGGTGTCTTAATGGAAGGGAGGGGATTAATAAGTTATGTTGAATTTGACCGCGGTCGAGCTTGTGCATGTGCCGACTTTGTCCGTCGTATCCAAGGTGCAACGTAGTGGCGCAAATTCTGAGATATTTATGCCCGCAAAAGAACTAGGAAGTGTGTTTTGAGATCAACAGACTGACCGCTATTTAGGGGTTTATTGATATAAAATCGAAGGATCATTTTGCTTTCAGATCCCGTTATGTATGTACTACTGCTTTTGTCAATTTCCTTTGCATTTGTCCAATGCACTACAATCCAAAAGTACCGCTTGGTGCACGAGTTACATGAAATTTAAGCTACCCGGAAGCCGTCAGCATAATATGGACTATGCAACCAGCTAGGTCGCCTGATCAAACTTAACCTGCCTTGTTTATCCCCGTTCGTTCCATTTAGACCCCATTTTTTGCTTGCTAACTTCCCTCGCTTCCTATTCTATTTTACGTCTTTAATTTACCATGTTCATTGAATAGTCTTTGTGTAGTAACTAATGGTCTTGCTAATTTGCATTGATTTTCTGTGCAAATATGAATTTCCGTATGCTGCTCATCTACTATCTATGTTGACATTTTCACTGACAGAACAGCCTCAAATTAGTTTTTCAGAAATTGCTTGATAGTAGTGTTAACTGGGCCAATCGCTGACACAGAAATACGCTTTCTTAATATCAGCAGAAATTCTCTGTTAGGCGTTTATTTAACACATATCGCATATCTTGCATGCCGGTAGATCTTTCCCACAAATTCCGCGTTGGAATATTCTGAATATCGGTAAAGTGTTTTCAGCTAAAATTCATAAACGCATGTCCTCAGGCCGTTATAAATCTGGAGACTTTGCTTTATCTATTTTCTTCGAAAGTGCCAGTTTTGCGGTCGAAAGCCAGAGGCATACAAAAGTGGATTTTAGTAAAATACGAAAGAGCGTTGCCTTTGTCCTCAGAATCTGCAGCGTAGCGGTCTGCAGAAACGCCGGGTTAGTGCATGTCTCAATGATCAACGAACGGGATATGTTTACTTATTTATCACCCGATGCTCCACACTACTGCATACGGTGGAGTGCAATGTCAAGCTTCAATGCGACGTTTGAAGTCCCTTTGCTTTCAAAACGTCCGATGAGCGTAATTCAGTGTTCACATTCCGTCATTTTGCTCCTGAAACGTTCGCTTGTCTCTGCATGCAAGAAACGGTTGTGAATCATCTCATTTTCGTCTGGTTCTCAAATTAAGGGCAGTTCAGACTCTTCACAGACTTCTTTGTAGCCCTGTGGCACCGATGAACCGAAATTAACAATGAGCATCCGACAGAACACTCTGAAAACGCAGGTATTATGGCATTTCAGGTCAGGGACCGTCAAGTACTCCGAGTATTTTATCAGAGCCAAAGAAACTTTAATAGGCTACATCATCAGAATACTTACATAACCTCAACGTTGTAGCATGTCTTATCCTCGCCTGTGTCTGTCAAACGGCGAATTCACTCCCATCACACCGGCTTGAAAATTTCTCTGTTCTAATCTTAAATAGAACAAAACCTGTCCCATAGCTCATCAACCCAAAATGGACTATGGCGCATATTCACTGCTCGAATCTATTCCAGTTATAAAAAGATGCCTGATACAGGCAAACAGAACAGTTAAGGCAGTACTTCTGATTAAGAACACGATGTGATTACTGGGACAAACTGTTATCTGTCAGAGGCTTGCTATTCTCACCGTAACCCATCGCCAGAGTCTTTTGCATATGAGTTAGTAGATGCACATGGGATGCAATATCTAAAGTACGAAAATGCTGTGGCGTCACGTGCGTAATGAAATTGACACCTCTCATGATCCCCGCACTGATGGCTTGTCAATCCACGTCCAAGTCGTTAATTGACGCAATTCGATCATCCGTTTTGGATGTTGACGTGTTGATTACTCGGTAATTTAGCCAGCTGTCACCAGGACGGTTGAGCGCCTTCGCCCCTCCCGCGTGACTGTTTCCCTTGTTCAGGGGATGTCTCAGCAGTGAATATGGTAACGGGAGATCATTGAGCTTGTTGACGGATTGCGGACCTGAGAACCATGATTCGAGCAGCTTGCGGCTCACGCAGTTGTCAGCTCTTGCGAGGATTTTGGCCACTATGCCAGTCGCAAAGATTGTGGTGGCCCAAAAACCAAAGTGTTTAGAAAAGTGAAAAACACGACAACAGTACTGAATTTCAACAGTAAACATCTGATTGGTCACAAAATCAGTTGTGAATGGAAGCTATACCAGTGCGTTTAGACGCACCGCAGTGAAACGGAGGACAAGATTGTTAAATTGCAATATATGTGAAGGGTAATAAGAGCCAATGGCTAACCGCGCGACTTGACAACGACTGCATACGCAGAATAGACAATAAAGTAAATTCAATCGACGCAAAATGTTGACGAGCGCTTCCTTAAGTGAGGAACGTCTCGTACGCCGTCAGCCGCCCTCCCACTCAGCATGGCGTAGGGGTTGATTACAGGCGGTTTACAACCATCAAGCGCCGCTGCCACGGCAGGAGACGTCAGGAGGCATATATTATGTCTGGTGCAATAGCCGATAGAACAACAACGTCGGAAAAACTGGGAGATGAGTCTGGACGCTTATGACCGCGTACGTGGCAGCGATGAGAAGGAGAGACGTCAGCTCTCAGGTGGCTGCTTTTTCCGCGGAACCAGGACGACGACCTCAGTGCCGTCCCAATTGAATCGGCGATCGCACTCAAGTGCGTGAGCTAAGACGAGGGACAGAGGGTCACGCCGACGGACAACCAGTTTGTGTTCATTAATACGGGTGCCCAGGCTTCGACCTGTATGACCAACATACACGCAAGTGCAAGTTGAGCACGGGATGCGATAAATTACGTGTGTTTTTTGCGCTTTGGGGTGGGGTCGTCGCCATGGCTAACACAAAACGGGCGAGATAATTTATCGAGGCTTGGTACTCTGATGCTGGTAGTATCAACCGCCATGTTGACCTGGACGCCCATTACGAGGGCCAACGCTCACGACTTACTGCCTCCGCCGTAATGCCACAGCAACGGCCGCCAATCTAGCCACCCAGAGTCCAATTGATCCACCATTACACCCTTCCCCTTCAGCACAGGCATCCATAATTGTTCCACCTCTTCCCTCGCTCAGAGATCTACCATCACTTTGTGATCATCCGTCTCATAGGCCGATAGTCTGTATGTCCTGTCGCGCTAACTAGTCCAGTGTGACAAACAAACTTTCTCCCCCGTTTTCATTTCGTCTGACGATGGGTTAGTGTCAGCAGCTCGAAAATTCACGAGTACAATTCGATTTTTCCGAAGAACCTCTTCCTGTTTTCATTATATCGACTCGGAATGCATAACACCTCTGATTTACAACACATATATATATATATATATATATATATATATATATATATACGTGATCCGCACTTGAGGTTGGGTATGACTGGCTGATGACGGCTATAAAACACAAAAAAGAACCTGCCTTCTAGATTGCGATCAATTTTACTTTTTTGCTCCCCTTTAGATACGTTTTACGATTGTTAGTGCACGGCTGATTGGCCGTTCGCTGAAACAGTTAACATTTTACCCGGTCCATTTCTGATCTACCTATCCACAAAAGCTAGACCATACGTAACACAACTTTTCATTTGCTCAAACTAAAATTAACCCTTTGGTTGTAGTAATGTCGATGACCGCAAATGGACTTTTTAAGCGGAAAGACAATTTCAGTAATATGTGCGTGCCTTGTTGCTGTTTTTAGACCACAGATCGCATGGATTTGATAACCTGACTTCAAAATTTTTAAACTTCTGGTATTCTAACAATAAACCATGTCTTATCAACTGGTTCTCACGGATACTGTTGGGCGCATGAGCAGGTAAACCGCCCGATAGTATATTATGCTCCTCTCTAAGAAACGGATTTTTGAATGAGTCAACGAAGTTTAGCACAAGAACGAAAATAAAATAAATTACCCAAACACCTGGCAACTTCCATTTTGCCCGGAATTGCTAATTTTAACTAAGAAAATTACGGAAACACATTTTAATTTAAAAAAAAAACATTTGCTCGAAGCGGATTACTGAGGAAGTAAATTCTCAACGATCAAAACATCCGAAAGTTCATAGAAAAGTTTTGTTGTCAGCGTTTTGCGATAGATCACGTTTTAAATTTATGGACATATCAAAAAACCTGGCGTTTACCGCATACCTTTTCCATCTCCACCAAGTGACAGATAATTTCCGCCTAATTTTTGAAAGCATATTATTCAGGTCAGTCGGTGGCTCAGTTGACCTTGTAATCAAGAGGTTGCTGATAGGAAAGTTTTATGCCGTCTGGTAAAGTGAACTGCTAACAAACCCTGTTAAATTGGATGACAACTGTTGGCCTGGTTATCCGATGGGTCACGCCTGTCAGTCAGTCAGGATGCTTAACCAGCCAGCCCACTTTTGTATCCAATGAAGTCGGTTAGCTCTGTCAGTCAGACAGTCGATGTACAAGGGATGACCTATGTGATTAAGATGTGGACCTGACTCTTGGTCTCTGCAGACTAGCCCATACGGGTATTCTTACCGCTGGTGTCAGACAATAAGTTCAATAATTTGGGGTCATCTGGTGGCATACAACGCGTTGAAACCAAAGGTGTTCAATGCCTATTCAGCTGGAGGATGTACGCCCTCCGGATCTACCTTAAGTCAAGCCAAACCACATATACGACTCTCTCAACCGTTTCCATGGCTGAAAACTGCACGAAGGCGCTACGGCAACAGGCATGTTGTCATTGCTTGGGGAAAAGTTAGGAGTTTCCCGACCGCTTATGTCACATTTTGTCGAAGTGGAACCTTGAAAAAACTGAGGGCGCATTACTACGCCTAAACGCGGGTATTTGTCCTGTCAGGTACCTAAGCTCTCTCGTTTTTGGTCTTCGTTAATCGTTCATGACAGTGAGCCCAGGCGAGGCAGGGGAGGAGGGTGAGATTAGTGCATCGAAAGTCTGCTAACACCCTATACAATTTCCCGCGCAAATCACCTGCTATACTCCCACCCTGTTTTGGAGCACACGGATGACATAGCGGGCCGTTAGAGCGGTTATATGGGTATCCTGATCAGTATCGGTTTTACGTGGGTTAGGTGGTCGGCGAGAAAACGCCTCTGCGTGGGCGTGCTTGTGGCGTGGTCGGTACAGGTGGGTAATGTTGAGTCCTTGTAGCACTTCTTGCAGTCTTGCTAATTAGCCTTCAGCTTTTTCAAATTCTGTATTAATTGCATCAGTGTTGCAAATAATGAGGTGACTGACAACTAGGAACACTTCGACAGGCTGACAGCTCCCGACAATAAGTACAACATAAACGCTCAGTTTTGGATTGTGATTTGGCTTCAAAGCAAATTAGGCGCTCGACGCCTGATTCTTCGGCTTTTTAAAGCACGCCCCCAGTCGCAAACCTAATTTTGTCACTGTCTAGAAGTGAAGGGTGAAAAGTCGGCTCTTCTGTGCGGCAGCATCAATATGGGTGCCGTGATACGTTTCGACTTTAACTCGCCAAAAGCGAGCTAACAATCGTCCGACAAGGTGAACGGGTGTCCTTCCTCGGACAGCTAGTTTAGGAGACGTGGCACCTCCGCGAAATGGATAATGAAACGGAGGTAATAGGAGGCCGGGGCCGATGAAATATCTGGCTTACGTGGGTATCATACATGCGGGCCATGATTTGGCAGCGTCCGTTTTCTCCGATGTTGCATCCATGTCTTCCCAGTTGCATTTATGGCCGAGAAGGTGAGTTTAAACACACAGATTTGGAATTATGTGAGCTCAAGTATAGGCGGACAACGCGCAAAGCAGAGCGAACTGCGACAAATGTGTCCGAACACGGTGATATCGTCAAGATATAACTACAGCACCCGAATGGCGTCACCCATTGTCCTCCCCACTTCCCCGACCTCGCCCCCACGCGGCGCTAAAAATAGACCGCACACCTGAACCTCAGTACAATTCTCCTCAACTCCAGTGTCTCAGCATGATCTTCGGCGACTCCTGTAGTGTTATTCAACCATTATGCACGGTTGCAAAAGACTAAACCATATTGATCTACAAGGATTTTGTTAGGGGACTCAAAGGGAAAAACTTGTGCCTAATCAACCGCTTTCTCCTTTCCTCCTACCTTAACCCTGTGTCAGGGCAAAGTCAAAATACCGGATATGAGGGAGAGCGTAGTTGGCTGATACGGCCGGACTCGCTGCCAGGGTACCACCTCACCCCTCAGGTACACAATATACAATAAATATGGTTTTAACTAAAACAGAACCTCTACTGAGAACTGCCACCGAACACCAGCCTGCGGGGCCCATGGTTTGCTTATCCCGACATAGCAGCTTATCCCGACAAGCAGCGTCATTATATCGGCGTATTGACAGCAAAGCAAAGAACACATTTATCTCTTAAGGCAACATCTTGGTTATGTCCGTCATGTCAAACGTTGATAGGTAACTTATGTTTTGTAAATTACTTATAAGTACAGATGGAATGGCACTCGAATACATTGACCAACACCCACACTGGCTAACTTTAGCTTAACTAATTTTAACCTTCTTGAATTTCTTTATTATGCCTCTAAATTTGGTCATTCTGGCCTTCCGAAATCTCGGCCGACGGCGACAATTATATGGGCGTTCTTAGGTCTTTGAACAATAGAATTTTCATCACAGTTTGTCATCAGACTACAATTATTACTGCCTCAGACAGTTAACACCAAATTATTTTCTTAAGAAATTAATAGTTCGGAACACACCTAGAAACACGCAGGAGCGTCAATAACTACGAAGGAAATGGGGTCGTTATTTCTGGATTATAAGTCGGTGTCAACTAGCTACCCAAACCTTATTTTATGGGGAATTCAGTAATATGATATTTGGTTAGCAATCGCTGTTAAGTCTCGCAATCTGCCACTTAAACCCGGTCCAATGTCATGAATGTTCCGATCAGAAACAAAAAATGTAGTGGGAGAGTATTAGTCGATCAGGTTACAGGAAATGCTCGTAGTGCTGTTCCTCATATTCTCATTTCAAGACCTCGGCAATAGTTGTTAACTGACTGGTGAGATGCGCAGAAGGATCACCGGCAGGAACAGAGGATACTAGGATGGCCGCGTCTGGCTTATTAGCCGTTGTTAGTTTTTTTTGCTCGAAATTAAGTCACTATGATTTAAAAATCAAGCCAACAGTCGTTGACCATTTGGGAGCAATAAACAGTTCGGCGTTTTGCTATTGAAGCATGTGCAGTAGTTCCGTCGATTTCGATCAAAGGTTACAAATATCATGTGGCCTTTGAAGGTTTATGCTAACCCCCAAATACAATGAAGATAACAAACCAGGAAGACAAGCTTAAAAAAATACTAGCTCTGTTCTAGATTTTAATTAGACTTTCCTTGTCTAATAATTCACTAATGCAATAATGGTAATTGCAATTTGTTATTGGAAGTTTAATTGTAAGTACAAAAAGGAAGCTGCCATTTTATATCCTGGTTGAACAGGAATACGTGCAGTCGATGAATCGCCATGTACACCCATGGATTTCGACTATTGAAATTGCCCTTCGAGATTTCCAAACATATGCTTTCGAAAATCCTTGGAAATGCGTGGACCATGCGTAGAACATCAAGGCTAGTCGTTTGATCCTCGAAACTTAACTCAAATGCGACCTCACCGGCGACGTCCGTATAAACAAACGCAATTGGTTTCGCAACCACACCAGACTGGTTTGCAGGCCGAGGCCAAGCATGACTTTGAAGCTGAAAGTTAAACGGAGACACAGGCCATGTTTCACAGACGGATAAACACGTTTTAATGAGGGTGTTCATTTTTCAAACTCATTTATCCACGTGGTTTTAATCGAAGAATAACTACATTGAGATTAACCCTATATTACGCCCGAAAAAGGGGTTTTCTAACTCACTACAATTACGTAATATTTTATTTACATATACAACTTGACTCTTCCATTCCTTATTGACCGGGTTTGGTGGGTTAATATATCATATTATATATGTAGTTTTTAATTGCATGTGTTTTGGTTTTTCATAAAGTTGCCCCCCCTCTAACAGTACGTTCGACTTATCCACTCGAAAAATACTCTAAATTTTATTTTGACGCATATCAGGTTGCTATGCTCTACGGGAATCACATATCTCGCGGAAAACATTCTAAACTGTAAATAAATTGATTAAGTATATTATCGTAGCTTTTTTTAGCTCAAAAATAATGAATCGAGTAAACGGCATATCATACGTTGTTTAAAAAACGTAGAGCAATCCGCGGAAATGTCACATTGCAAAGTATGTTGAATTTTCTAGGCGAACTGGGCATGTAAGTATGGCATTCATTTGTGCGTCCAAATTCGGTAAAATCGAGACCACATTTCCTGTTTCTGAATTTAATGTTGTCCGCAGGTATTTCAATTATAGTCAGCTTGCTCAACAAATAATCAAATGTATTTGAAAATTCATTTTTGAAGGGAATTCTGCTGCAGTCTGTGAGTCGCCGAATTTGAGTATTCAACACCGCTGTAAGTTGCGAAATAAAAGGATCTTTTACGTTTATCAAGGAATAAAAATCTAAATATGGCTTAACAAACCACATAATTAACTTCACAATGAAGGGCAAATGCCAAGGATATAGTAAGACCCTTTCTAAACATTCATTTTAAGTAAAATAAAAATGGTTCTTGAATATCAGCAATTGTCATATGTAAAATCTATGAAAAAAACCAAACCAAAAATATAGTGTAATGACATGTGGTGGGCTACTGCCGAAAGACCTGGCGATTGAACCGTCTGCACACAAAGTCCAAAAATTCCTGCCAATGCATTTGTTACCGAAATAATATGAAATGTATGAAATAATAACGCTTAATTCCCAAAAAGTTTAGATATGCTTTAAGTTAGCAGTAATACTGCACAGTACCAGCAGATTCGAACATGCGATAGAAGATGAATAAAACAAGCAGCTGCGCCTTCCACATCACTTAAACGGCGAATAAACAGCAGTATGCAGTCCAGTGGATTTCAGTTAAGCCGCACGAGGATCTTATTGGCAGCGTATTGATAGTCTGACGGATAGGACTGAATTTATGAAAAAATCCTGACGAGAAACTTTTAATGGCAATTCGTAATCTTTGTTTCCATCCTCAAATAATTATTGGCGAACTTTAACATCTGTACACAATAAGATGAACATTGTTATACCCGGTCAGTTTTGTAAGCTCGACTTTAGTAATTATCTGTGTTTTAACTGTGCAAATAAAGAAAATATCTACTCGCTGGACAATGCTAACTATTCCGCGGTTACATTTCGCTGTAGCTAATAGGAGCCATCCCAAATGTTCACATAAATTTCGGACTGATTCATAAAACTTTCTTATGATTGATTAACTTTAAAACGGCGATAAATGTCTGATGGAATTAAAAAGAAAAAATTAAAACCAAAAACTCAACAGTAAAATACTTGGGAAAGCGGGTTGTCCACTGCGTCAATCTACAGCGAAACGTCATCGAATGACGGGTCTGGGCCTTAATCCTACACATCTGTTTCTTGTAAGGAAAGTTAAGTAACATATGGCCTATTAATCACTGACAACCATGTTCATAACACAACGCCGACGAATGATCTCTTCACGAAGCCTTTGAGCCTAGTCGCATTCCCAGTCAGACACACTTGGACACCCATATGACTCGTGAAAGTTTAATAATTAGTGAGTATGTGAATGAATGTGAGAGAGATAGGGAGTTGCTATTAAGACGAGACACGCAGTAGACGCGCAAATAAACACTGCCGAGAGATCGGAAACGGGCATGCGTTACTGGGGATGGAAATTCATACAAATGCGAGTATTTGGGGGTATGGCGGCATGTCCGTTTGCCAGTTTACTCCCCCACCAAATTAGATCTACGTCGAATCCCTACGTGCGTTGGTGTAAAGAATATTGAATAGTGTGCGTTGAAGAACAGAAAGTGTGGTGGTACCCATTGATGGGTTTTGATGCCGTGCAAGCCACCCGCGTTCTCCTCTGATTCCAGCGGACTTTTTCATCTACAATCTGCGTAACTCTCTCTTGACATGGGATCCCGGTGAGCAAGGATGATAGATAAAAGGTGGACGCTGCACAAGGCTATAATCAGCAAAAACTAATTCACGCGAAAGCCACCGTCAATATTCTCACTTTGCGTCGTCGTGGGTGTGTGTTAGATGGACAGGGATGATCAAGTCGATCCACTATCACCGCACTCGACTCAATCAGTCCTGCGCAGTTATAACTACAACGCACATTGGCGCGTCCGCGCCATAAGCAAACAGCCTGCACCCGAATCGCTCTCGTCGAGCATCTCCGGACAAAATGAAATAAGGACACTACAAATTTCATCGTTGCTACCACAAACTCATTCGTCGTCAATTCTGCCGCAACACCACAATTACGATTACGCTGAGCACCCTCTCGCTGCTTCGTCGTCACATACCGCCCACATAATTTCTGCCACATCCACTGGCATCCCAACCTGTCCTCATCACGATTGCACATGCAGTTCATGCATTGACCTAATCGGCACCTGCAAATCCATCGCACCAGTGAGAGGAGATCAACAGAGATCCGCCAAAATTGTTCAACTCTCCACGCTGTTCTCTCACATTCACACTTATCTTGGACCTACTGGGTCATTTGCATGCCCCAAAACATCGCCATTTATCGTAATATCGACATTTAAAAATTATCGCAGGTATGTCAACACTTCCGTACTCACCACTGCATGATTCGCTTCATTATCACAGCTAATATTAGCAGCACCACCAGCGAAGAAAGTACAGAAGCTACAAAATTATCCTGCGCACATTGCCATCGCGCATGAACACCACACATGTGCACTGGTCGGCCATTTACAAATGCATCCTACTGAGAATGGCGAATCGATGCTTGGAACACAAACGTATACATCATTCCTGCCCAATGCCTGAACATGATGAGTGGCCTCGATATTTGAGAGAAGGAAGATATAGTGAAGTCGAATCCAAGATCTTCGTCCTAACGAATTCATCACATATTCCTCTATAAGACAGTCTGCGTGCTCTTAAATGTTTGCTGTGTAAACAATCCGCGTTTAGGAAGGCTGTCATCTGACGGGATAATTCAGTCTTTTCCGTTGGAGAAGGGAATTAGGCTGCAATGGCTTATTACTAATGCAGCATATTTAACACTCCTACCCAGTTTGTATGTTTGCCGCTTGCGTTTGTGGTTTTGGTGAATGTTCGGTCCATGACACAGTGACCAGACGTGTGTAGCAGGATTAGACAGAATGTGAGGAAAATGAAGTACTCACCGGATCGATCCGGCGAGCACTTCAGTTTCCTCAGATTATCGACTAGGATCTCTTACTTTTGCTAACCTAAACAAAATGTGTAGCCTTGTCTGGCAGTGTGCCCAACAACGCCTGGGGTTTTCTGGAACTTGCCTTGACACCGGGCTTAGGTGGGTGAGGGCAGGGAGAGCGGGGACTAAAACGAAAGGCAGTCATTACGATAAGCTGTATTATTTGTGAAACCTCGGGGATCGTTTTTTGAGTGAAATGGTTGTCGATGCGCTTGTACGGGAGATAAATCTACCTACGACTCCAAAACAAGCGAATGGGGATATCTTAAAATGCCCTTTCATGTTTAAGGACAATGTGAAAAAATGAAAGCGACTGATTTAATTGCCTTGCAATTCTGTTGTGTATACAAGTTGTTGCCTTCATGACGTTTCTGTAACAACAGAATTTCGACTGCCGCTGGACAGGAAATGAATTGTAATTCACCACATACGGCAATGTTTGATGTGACTACAATTCATTACCGGGAAAGATTCGTCTGCTCAGGGATGTGGCAAGGCGAATATGACCGCTTTGAGGGTGTTTTGCCGCCCCAAACGTCTGCTTGAAAATATAGTCATCGTGTTTAAGGTGCCTTCAGCACTACAGCAGACAAAGGCACAATTGAACGACAAGCGCTCCTCCCTGAAATGGTTTGTAATTTCTTTCGGCGGAAGCCGTCGATGTATGGTTGTCAACTGCAAGCAAGTTACTGTCAACAATATGCTCACTATATATTTGGATTCGGGTGATTTATTAATTATTTATGCTTTCCATGCGTTTTTGCTCGGTGTCAATGTACACTGCAAAGCCGCAGAAAAAAATATGGTTGCCGTGTTCATAGGATATAATGCGGGTTGCTGTTGGACTAAGGGACAAGTGTTGAATGAATTTGCATTTGTCAAAGGCATGCAAAAAAGGACATTTCACAACGTTGTTACGACGTAACCTTTTTGATAACCCATTTCCGTAAAGCTTTAATCTACTCTTTAAAACATTCGGAATACTTGACAATCCGACGGCACAAATGTTGCTGCACCTAGGTTGGCAGGTGACGTTGCAGCTTGAAGGCAAACAGGGCATACTTCGTTAATTTTGCCTGATTTTCGATTCGCCGATGCCATGTTCACCGCTGGCTGATGGTCTGGGCTAATTAGTGTAACAAAAAATTTAGGAACCAAGTAAACCGAACGAGGTTCACAACTGAACTTCGTAACCAGAGACAAAAGAATGTCCCGAAAACCAAGCCAAAATGTGAAAGCTAAATTTTACCTACCAAACATTTCGACGGTAAAAGGGTTGATCGCTGCACTGAAACCTGACATCGCCCTCCACCCAATCTTGTGATGTTAATCGTAGCTTCAAGTTAATACTAAGTAAATGCCAATCGTTAACGTATTATTGAGACAGGCATCATGACGGGGAAATACATTATAATTCATGTTTAATCTCCACCCTCTGGGTATATAGAAAACGCATGTCTTGTTCTACAGATACTTGTTCATGCATGCCACTGGGTTACGACTTCATTACTGGCATTGTCGACAGATATAAAGGGAAGTGATGCTTCCTGATGCTAACGATTAGATTATATACAATTAATCAATTTAACGTGAATACACTTCATTGATTTTCAGAAACCCCAGTGCGGAATTTGTGGCAGACGTCGATCGACATAGCACATAAAGTGATATGTGCAAACAACTTTTACATCATCGCCCGGGAGCGATTTTTTTCTTAATTTCAGAAAGGGTATTTCCCATGTCCCTCAAAAGATTTCGTGTCTGTTGGTGGGTCATTTGACCATGGATGCAAGAGTTTTATGAAAAGCAACTTTGCTGTCGTCTCATTAGTTGACGCGTTAATTGACCTTTTGGAAACCTAGGGCAAATGTTTACCCGATTATATGACGGGTCACGCCTGCCAGTCAGGCAGACTCCTCAACCACCCAACCTACTGTTGTGTCCTATGGGGCCGGGCAGCTCTTTCGGTCAGACAGTCGATGTAGGAAAACTGACCAACACGGTTCAGGGGTTGTCTTGCCTACTAGTCTCTACAGACCTACTCGTGTGCACACCAAGGTTGCAGTTGCCTGACGCTTATTTCGACAACTTGGAGTGTTCTTGCAGCACACACCTTGTCGTAAGCAAACTTAATCATCGTTAGTTGATCTGGGTGGTGTACATATTCTTCTTCGACTTATAATCACTACATAGTGCTGAGCATCCGAAATCTGAATATGTGGTGATAGCCGAGTTGAAGGTAAGCTTTGCTCACTTAATCAGAAAAGGTGGTGGCGAGGACAAATTCTGGAGGAGTTCGCAGATGCATCCGCCGGTCACATGTGCAAAAGCCAACAAATGAGTGTCATTTTCCGGGGATTTTCCTTCTCAATATTGCGGTGGAAATCCCTGCCCAAATATTACTTCTTTGGTCGAATTAGCCCCTTAAGCAAAGCCTGCATCCTGAGAGGCTCTGTGAATTCTGAAATCATTACGGAATCACTGATATGACTTACCAAGTCAGGTAACCGCAATAAAGTTGTCATGTAATGACGACTGTCATTTAAACAGCACTCTTACAATTCGCCGGGGCTTTGCAACGGACATGGAAAATACAGCTTTTAGTCGGCATGGTGGCAAGCATAAACAGGAGATTAATCAGCTCCTAGTTTAAATAAACTCCGAACTCTCACTTAAATGTTAAACGAAACCTCATCAAACTCCGAACAAAAAGCGAAATATAACGCCCCGCTGACATAAATTGAAACCCAGCCTTTGCTAAGACGAAGTGTTTAAAACGAAATCGGGGCCCATTGTAAAGAAATCTATTTCTCTATTGATGACAGTCATATCTCCAACAGCAGTCCAAATACATACTCCTATCCTAACACTAAACCCCAGTACTTATCTATAGCCTTAACATTAATCCTGAACCTAACCATGCGGGGAAGCGAATGCCGCACACTAGAGTGTTTGACAAACAAAAACGGCAGATCTGAGATGATTATTAATTAACAACCGATTATCAAGCGTTCGTCGTTGTGTGTGGAATGCGATAAAACTCATTAACAACAGTCTTTTCAAGTGGTCAGTTATCGGAGTACGCCCCTCTGATTGCTAGTTATCATGCAGTAAATGACGCTTGATACGTTCTCATAACTGATCAGAAGATGTGCAACCAGTTAAATCAGACACATTGCCTGCATGGCAAACTCAGGGTCGTTTTGTGAATAAATACTCATTGGACAAATTTATATACGCAGATGACCGGAAGTGAAAAACTAGGCGCATCGTTGGGATTCAAATCCAAGACGGTTAGGGGAAGGCTTTAGCTACAGGACCCCGCCGGTGGTTAGAGCGTTGGCCGTATTAAAGCCTTCGTCTTACTGTCGTGGGTTCGAATCACACCGATGCGCCGAGTTTTTCAGAGTTAGGTCAATATGAGTTATTCGAAATAAGCCAAAAAATCTAGGAATTGCGTGAGCCTGTTAGCCATCTTGCGAACTCTAAGTGAACTACTTAGGTAATCCTGCTTGGGCGGTCAGCTTACTGTTTCAGATTTGGTTGATTGCAGCAAGTAAGGTGGGTAACATGACCCCAAAGTGATTGAACTAGCGTCGTCCGGCAAGGCAAGGTGGTTAGAACGTTGGCTGTATGAAAATCTTCCCCTTACTCTCGTGGGTTCGAATCCCACAAAGGCGCCAAGTTTTTCACAGTTGGGTCTATATGAAACTCATTTTAGTTCAATTCAGCATGCAAGAGTTTCTTGTATTTTCGCACGACCGCCCTCCGTAGCCTGATTACAGTTGCTTCTGTTGTTGCTTGTTTGCGCTGACCCAGTCGTTTTGGATAGTTAGATGGGACCTAAATCACACAGAAGGCTTTCTTGGGATCCGCGCAATGCCCAAAATCAACCATCTGTGTGAGGATGGATCTGTGTCTGCTCATAACTTCCTCTTTCCTCAGCCACGTCGCAAAGTGTTCTCATAATCTTATGGATAGGGGCTCAACCGTACACCTAACATAGCCTGCTAAAGAACACCCATAAAGGAGCGCATGCACATGAAGGCGGTCTGTGCTTCTGGCCTGTACTTACCTTCCCCTCGTATGAAGGGGTTGTTGAAAAGAAGTCATGCACTCTTGCTGCCGGGAAGCTCCGTGAGACGGCTTGGTCAAGGCGCCTTCTCTGGAGTTCACTGTCCGCGTCCCCTCTACTTGTTCCTATGGCGCAGGCTATATAAGTCATACTCCCTAGTCTCTGTGATCCGAAACACGGTAGACAACTGACTCAGAACATCCCCATGTCAAATTACATCGTTTTTCGCTCGGTTTAGCAGGCAATATTGGTCGTACGTTTCAGCGTCTATCCACACGAATGCGTTAACACCTGCTGGCGTGGCTGAAGAATGATGAGGTAGGCAATGACGGTAGGCAACGGACTCAGAACGCCACCATGTGTAATACCTCATTTCTTGCTCCCTCGATCGTACGAGAGGACGCCTATCCACAAAAACGCATGAATACCTGCCAGCACGGATGAATAATGATGAGGTAAAGAGCATACATGGCTCCATCCGCATACAAATGTTTGATGATAGGCATCATGCTGACTCCAACGAATCCTTAAGTGTTATTTTGAAGGATTTATCTAACTGTCCTAAGCGAATGGGAATGCGCATACAAGCAACAACAGAAGCGACTGCAATTAGACTACAGAGACTGGTCCTCTGGTCCCAAAAGCGTCTCTTGCACGCTCCGCGTCTACCGTAGGCAGGGCTCGATTACCGTGGGTAAGGATCGATAAACTGTATGCATGTCTCCGCGCCCTCGTCCTCTCGCCACTCCTTGTGTCATGGCTCTTCCTGACCTTCTCTGTCACCTACTGCCTCCTCTCTCTCCCTCTCTCATTCCCTTTTGTTAAAATACCCCGTATTAGGAAAAAACGAACCGCAATCGATTGCTGTTATCGCTCACACGATTCAGTTTCGACCTTGTTCCCATATAAATGTACCGGATCGATGAAAAATTATTGAAGACAACCTTATGCTCGCCACATGCTCTTCTGCACAAAATAGGTAAACCAAAATCCCGAACACTGATAGCCAGCAGCTTTTTATCAATTCTGTGCTTCATTCATTTTCTTGACGTGTGCAATCCCTGAATGAACAATTGCCAGCAGATTTTCCGTGACACCATACTTTGTGTAAAAACCAATTCGGTTTACAGAGCACGGTCATTATTGGTGGCGGTTGCTTTGATGGAATGGTCAGTACCGGAGATCGGTGCCACCTTTTGGAGTTAGTGTTTTAAACCATCTACTGAATAAACTAACATAACTGGGGATCAGATTTATTACTTTTTGTGTGTATGTATCTTGATCTGAATGCGTATATGCTACACGGCAAAAATGTTGTTAGCCGAAAATAAATTCATATCGCCAGATGACGCTAGTACCCGAAGTCACTTCCGATCAGTAATCGCAACCGATGAGAAGGGAAAACCCTATTAACGCAAACAGTTTCATTCGATATTGCCGAGGTTGGACTGAGGGACGCATTATTCATGTAGGTTCATCCGAAAAATCACACTTGCATATATTAACACTGGCTGATCAAACGAAGATGTTTATACGATTTCATCGACACTATTCACTTAAGTGGATAAAATTACTGGCGCATTTTATGACGATAGAGACCAGTTAGTTTTGTTAATGCTGCGATCGCCCACACACCACTTGATTAAAGGGTAACTAATACACATCCGTTTAACAGCTCTTGAACTATCTCTCAATTAACGTTGTTTAAGTCCCTCCCGGGAACGACTGAACGCAGACAACGCATATCTCTGTTTTGCCATAAGTCATTACTTTCTTAACAGGGCATTATCTACAACGCATTTCCCCATTTTGCTCAATAAAGTCTTATTATGCTTTTTGAGACTTGGCTTGGGGATGGTGTTGGCTTATGTACAACCACTTCTTATAGGCAAGACAGGTACCACTTCCCATGTACCAACTTTGAGTGTAGTCTTAAGTTGAATCTTTAACTTGATTCACCACTGACTAACATTAACCTTGACAGCTCACTTATCGATAACCCTAACTTTTTTGTGAAATTTAGGACAAGTGGGCCGAGTGCGATGAATTCATACTACTGAGTTTAACAAACACTTGCCTTTTCATCAGTTTTCTTGAAGCTTATAAAGAAGATGCGTGATTGATCAAACATCACTGTATTTGAAAAGCGTGGAAATATGCAAAGACATAAGACGGTATGTCTTGTGAAATTTCCAGCATTTCGCTCATGATTCTAATCGATTGTGCATAAAGGAAGCTGCTTTCTTACATTGTGACTATGCATAAATGATTGAGCTTGATTTATGGCCATAGGCAACCATGGATTTTTATTATTGAAATCATCCTTGAAAACACCTTTTTTGTAATCTTGGGAAAATATTCTGAAACACGTAATGTGTTCGAAGAACATCTGGACCAACTTTTCCGTCCTTGAAGCTCAATTTAAACAAAACGTAACCCAGGATATCAGTATACGTAAAACGAATTGACGCAGGATTCGCAGCAGTTTTCGTTTGCCAGGGATGCGAATCGGCAATTTGAGGCTGAAAGTTCAGCAAACGCGTGTAAGTGGCATAAAGGACCGATAAAAATGTCATAGATCGTAATTGTAAACTGTCGGCTTTCATGTGAGAGAAATGTAGACTTTAGTGTGTAAAATGTATGCGGACTTATGAATAAATCAAACAGGTGTTTTCCTTTTCCTTGTTAGATTTCCCACAGTATTACTAAGTCGTTGTGCATGAGATATATGCGTTTTCTCGAACTAAAATAACGAAACAGGTATTGCATAGGTGCAATTGACGACTGTTTTGTCTCGATGAAGCAAGATCTAATAAACTGCCTGTCATTTGTGAGTAATTGTATTCGAAAGGTGGTCTATCGCAGTATGTTTTTGCGTGTGTTAAACAGCATTCAATCAAAATTTTGTTAATGTCAGTTAAGGGAAAGATTCAATTTTTGGTAAGCACCACTAAATCCCCAGGAGATCGGTAAGATTTAATAAGAACGCAATGACAACGCATATCTTCAAGTAAATGTTCGCATTCATGAACTTTTTGACGTACGGTGTTCAGAAAAACAAGATTTAGCCTCGGAAACGTAGCGTTGCAAAGGATGTCTGGTGAAGTTGAAATGTGAGACTGACATCCAAGTGTACGCGCTTTTTCGACAAAAATGAGATTACAACTACATCTCCCGTATTTACTGAAGGCGCTTGGCGATTCAATTACAGTAAGCTTGCTTAGCAGGTAGTCAAAAGTGCTGACGAAATCCTCGTTTGATTCATTGCTATTGCAGCTGGTACTTTGAAGAGCGTGCAAACGTCGCGTTACTGTAAGTTTCGCAAAACATTAAACGATTAAAATCAATTTGCTAATATTTTAAGAGCTAGATCTACATAGACACTTGCTCGACGTATAACTCAAGGCAAGTCATCATATTGTCCTGCTATTAAGGAATACTCTTAGCCAAAAATTAGCAAACAGTCAGCGCATATGCAATTGCAGTGGTACTGACTACTTAACGGCCAGAAGAGATGAAAAGCATTGTCTGCGTAATATTCTCCTAAGAACAAAAACAGAACACATTCAGTAGGCTTAAACACGAAGCTCAGCTCATCTGAGCGGTTATCGCGAACATGCAACTTATTTGCCTTTATAAACGACTAAATATACGGTAAGTTTTACTTTTTGAGAACGTCAAATATACGGCTTTCTGCAAAACGCACTGCAATACAGTATAACAAGCTCAATACCTAATAATACAACACCAAGCCCCGACTTATAATGAAGGACGTGGAAAATCAAAATCGATGCCTTCCACATGGCGGTAACGGTAAACTGAGAGCTATCTGCGAATCACTGGATTTAAATAATGTTTGTCGTAAACCTTATTGGCACGGCTACGAGGGATTGACACAGAAGACTGTTTTTTGTTGTTTATGCCAATGAGTGAAGTCTCTCAGCAAAGCCCGCTTACTGTTGTCAGACTCACATTTCTAAGGAAGCAGTAACTCATCCAATTCACTAATATCGGGGCAACCTGTAAAAAAGTTGAATATTGCACTACGTGTCATGTAGGGAAAAGGTGATTTGTGTGGTTATGGTATGCGAACAAAGCACTTAGTTGATATTGGCGAATAACCCAAACATCTCCCGAAAGCAAAGTTGCATGGGCAACATATTATGATGATAGTATTCTAGCTGGCTACTGGTGTTCAGCTTTACAGCTTTGTGCACGTGAATAAGACTGTCAAAGCAGAGGTTTATCGCAAGCAACTTGACGAAATACATGCTTGATTGAAAAAAATGAGTCTTAGTAAATTAACGTAGCCTAATTCATCACTACCACTTCGTACGACGTATGTTGCAGGATGACATGGCAGAAACTCGTTGACATTTAAAAGAAGAATTTACCATATCCTTCACAGTCTTCCAATGTTTCGTCATTTGACTACCGTCTTTTCAAGCACATAACCACTTTCATGCAACAACATTTGCAGACCAAACCGACGTTTAAGCTTTATCCAACAGTTTTTAACATCAAACCGGCTGTATGTTTCACAGAATATGCATACAAACTCTCGACAATTAATGGTAGAAAGGCGGTAATGCCCAAAGTTTATTCGCAGATCAACTTTAAATAGGCATCCTTCTATCATTTTATGCGGAACGGGCCTACTTTTTCTAAAAAAACTGGCGTTTTATATATAAATGACGTTTTGCCACCCACTTAATAACATCAGCTGGGTTAGCAAATACACGCAAAATGCAGGGAACAGAAATTCCTAACTAAACTTTCATCTATATTCAGTTTCCGCCGCATACAAGTTGAAAAAGAAAGAAAGAATGGGGAGGAGTGGGTCCGTTTAGGCTATAAATCATCATTATGTCCCCTCACTGTAAGCCATATCGCACGACTCGAAACTCGAATGTCTTAAGTACGGTCTGGTTTGCGAAGATTGTTGACTGGCCGGATAATTGGATTGTCCTCCGATATGATGTTTTTTCCTCAGGCGAGCACTGATGAGAAATCAGTGCCAATTCTCTACAAAACATCATCATGCACATTGGTGACACGGTATTTTATAGGCATATTTTGCGTTTCTGCGTATACGTAACGTTGTGCGGTATTGTTCTTGTAAATAACAGCTGCGAGTCCAACTTACTTACAGACATTTGCACATACAGTGCGCGACATATCTCATGAAATGTTGGCTGAAATTTTGAAATGTGTTTTCGATTAGGAAGGCTTACTTGTTCGCGGTTGTGAAAATGGTTTTCAAAAGATATTCTCTTATAACATTTTGGACTCGACAGGATGTCGGCTTTTACATGCAGTTCCTTTTAATCTCCTTTAGAAAGCGTGCCTGGTAAAAACTGACTACTTAAGTAGCATGCATTTTTCCCATTGATTTTCGATGGTCTTTGATATTCAAATATATTTTATAGAAACCACAAACAAAAATATGCTTTCTTTTAGTCAATCAATAGGGAAGCACGTCCTCTTTTTATTTCATACTTAAGGAAGGAGTTAAAGTAGGTTTTGAAAAAGTTTTTTTGGCAGAAGCCCAACAGGCAGCCACAGTGAGAAATCCTCTCTAGGTGGGTCGGGTACAACGGGATGGCGGTTTTGAGGGGAAGAACGGGCGGGGCAAACGGCAAAGCGCACTAAATTGGCAGTTGGAAGCCGAAAAATGTTGAAAATCGAAGGAAAATAAATTTTTGTTTTAATGAAGCCAAAAATAGGGGGAGGATGGCGCGCAAATAGGGAAAACCGTAGGCAATGACCAATCAAATGAGGGCTGGCCGGGGGACGTGATGTGATTGGCCGCCGGGACGAGTAAACCTGAACCGCCAAGCGGCTAACCAATGGGATCATTGGCGCCGCACTTGAAAGTGGTGTGCGTTAGATAGGCACGATGCGTACGATGCGCAAAGGGAACGCGGGCTGTCACCGGTGTACTGCGGTTGGGTAAGAGTATTTGTATAAAGTGCTTATGACAATTGCATCACTTCGCCGCCCCTTACTGACCCCCTCCTCAACCCCTCCCTATTTGTTATATCGGTGATCTCCACGGCATGCACCGTTTAGTACGCATAACGTGAACAATGTTTAAGATACCTGGACGTACTCCAACACCACTGCACCAACCCACAGCAAGTCGGCAAACTCCCGGCCTTGGCGGTCGCTGTTTTACGGGATTTGAAAGTATCCATGATGAGAGCAGTTTGTAGGCCTACGTAACCCTTTTAAGTTTAAATTTATCCGCCGTAACCCAAATTGGGGTACCAGGCGTGGAAGTTCAGATATACGAGACGCTTATAAGTCGCCGCAAATATAACAGGGGACGACCGCAGCGG
>CACRXP010000324.1:75131-100701 GCA_902702965.1 Spirometra erinaceieuropaei | reverse complement strand
GACGGAGGTTCATGTGCACGCCCGGAAGTGGATGCCGAACTGAAAACGGTAGTAAGCAACTGACGTAAGTGGTAGCCTTACTGACGAAAGGGGAATGCTGGCACCTCAATTAGATGGACTCCGGAATGCGTGGGAGGGGAGGCAAGTCGACCATGACTGGAAACCGACAGGTGACGGCGGGAAACTGCACGTAAACCACAAAACCGACAACCCCGCAGTTAACAGCGCAACGGCCGCGCATGCGAACTGCCCAGAGGTGGTTTAGGAAAGGAGAAGTTTGTGTGCGTAAGAGTATAAAAATGGCATTGTATATTGGACATGAATTTTAGGCAATAGGGGATGGGAAGTCCACATAAACCCTACGGAGCCTATTCGGTAGGTGTGTTTAAGGGTTTTTCTGACCATGTAGGCCACAGGTCTTCCATTACGGCTACCTTACGTACTATTGTTTGTTCAGTAGGTGTGCCTGTGGTATTTTTTTTTGCCGCGGCGGCAAAAAAAAATACCACAGGCACACCTACTGAACAAACAATAGTACGTAAGGTAGCCGTAATGGAAGACCTGTGGCCGCTTATTTGGCACCGGTCGTTTTTTTAATTGCCGAAAAAATTGGAGCCTGATCGTTCGTTGCTTTAGCGCTGAGTGATTACACTCTACAAGGTGCATGCGTTCCACGTAAAGAAAATCCCATATTTTTCTATGTCATTAAATAGATATCATTCGGGGTCCATAAAATTTTACAATGGATGCGGACCATGTTGTACATTTCAGGAAGAGCAGTGGTAAACGGCCAGGTACAATGCTATTTAAATGGGCATATCGCGGTCTTAAGTCTCACAATTAGAAACTATTTTAAAACCTAATTGATTCTATATAGCGAAGACGTAATTCTCTATTGCTTGTTTAAAAGAAAGCATATTTTTGTTTGTGGTTTCTATAAAATATATTTGATTTTCCAAGACCATCGAAAATCAATGGGAAAAATGCATGCTACTTAAGTAGTCAGTTTTTACCAAGCACGGTTTCTACCGGAGATTGAAAAGAAATGCATTTAAAAGCCGACATCCTGCCGAGTCCAAAATTTTATAAGAGTATTCCTTAAGATAATCAGTATCACAACCGCGACCAAGTAGGCCTTCTTATAAGAAAACGCATTTCAGAATTTCAGCCTACATTTCATGAGATCGGTCACGCACTGTAAATCACAACCGTGCGTAATTAGCACTGCATTATGTTCCAGGATGGCCTATTAAAAAGAACCAGGCATTTGCAAGAGCACGCGTAGACCGCATGCCTAACTACAAAAATTTGTTTCGCTTACCCTCTATTGGATAGTTCTTTCAATTGAAAACGCCAAATTTCTGCTCTCGTCTGGGTGCCAATCTATATGCATATTTGTCACTTAAACAGTCTGATATCTGTGTCGATCTCCTGTCTTTTTGATTAGCGGTCTTACAGTATTCATAGCTTAAACAGCAAAATCAAATTACAGTCTCCATAAGCACCAAGTTAAAATGAATGGCAATGCATGCAAACGTTAATAAACCATTGCGTAAGGAGCTCAGTATTTCATTTTTACGATTATGTACCATGCACATGTTCAGTTGAGTGGAAGCTTGCATACTAGCGGCCTCCCCGCCAACTAGATTCAAGGTGACTTTTGTAATGCTATATCCCTAGAGACGATTAAGATTCGATAACTGCTTCACAATAAAGATTTTATGTATTCATTTGATGTGTAAAAATCGCAAACATAGTGGCTGCTCAAAGCACTCTTTTATGTACTTTCGCTTATGATGTATAACTAGACACTAATTGTAAAACGTATTATATACGAGTACGCTTTTTCCTACACCTACATGCGTATATATCTGCTTGTGTAATGCCTCCTGATTTGGACCCCGGTCGCTCCTTTGTAAACGAAATCTAAGGAAAAGCATCAATTTTCCACTCTACAAGAGAAGAATAATTTTGAAGAAGGAGACATGATCGTTTAGGCAAGAGCCTAATTAGCCTGACGTTTCGGATTCCTGCAGGAACCCATCATTAGAGACAAAAGCTGATACGGGTGGTTCATGCACAGACGATTGCAATATGTATAGGATGCAGTCGCCATTCTGCCGCATATATATGCACATTCACGGCTTCCCCCTTCGGCAGGGATCGTTGCACTTGGTGTGCTGACTGTTTGATTGCCAGCATTCGCGTCGTTAATTGTTGCAATTTCATCACGTGCGTTGGATTTTAGTGTGATGATTGCTCGACCATCTGATCAACCGACCATGGCGTTGGGAAAAGTGGTTACCTGTGCGCTTCCCGTGTGGTTAAGTACTTCGCCAAAGCAAAGTCTCAGCATTGAGAATGAAAAGGGAAGTCCATCGCACTTGTAAATGGACTGTGGGCCAGTAATGTATGACATAAGCAGGATGCTAGCATTCAAAAAACGTCTCCTTATTGGCCTATAAAAAGAACACCGTGTCGAGAAGGACTAAACAAATAGCATACATTCACCTCATTGACTTTTGATGTCATTATGAAACTAGACACATTCTATAGACCATTACGTTAACTTCAGTTCTATACTGAAGAAAAGTATATAATTCGGTTTCGGAAAAGATACTTAATGTGCGATATCTAAGATTTCATAAAATGTCGTGTCTTAGTATTCACCGAATTTGCTTGTGAAGTTAAGTATGAGAATCAAGTCCATTGCTAAATTGTATGAACCGCATAAAGTGCCCTCTTAATACTATAGCAATTTCTGTGGTTTTACTCACGTGGAAAACGTACAACTTGTTGTTTGGAAACTCTGAAAACAAGTGAAACGGCCGGTTGGGTTAGACATTTTTCGGTAATTGGAAAAGATTTTAAAACCGAATTGTACTCGTAATTAAGTATTCGGCTAGATGATGTATTTTTTGCCAAATGAGTGAACGAATATATATATCAGGTGAATAATTTCAGAAATTAATCAGTGCAGGACTTGGAGTTAAATATCCGGGACATGACTTTTTAGGGTCAGAAGCGAAATATCAATGAACATTTGAGTCGAAGACAATCAACTACTGTGGAATAACCACGTAATGCCCATTCTACAAACAAGTGGTACTATGAGTAGTATGAATTGCATATGGTAAAGGTATTATACCGTACTCCCGACATAGATACTTGCTAAAAGCCCAGACGCGTGTTTCGCCGATATTCTGCCGCTGCGTGACACAGCTGCGAGGGGTTCGGCACTTTAGTGGGACCATCAGCGTTCTCTAGCGGTTTCCGATATATGAACTCCAGAGAATAATCAGGTGAATAATTTCGGAAATTAATCAGTGCAGGACTTGGAGTCCACACAGTTTACGCCCAATATTCCACAAAGAATGGATTTTTTCTTCTAACATGCGGCGTTGCGAAGGTTGTTGTATTTTTTTGGTGAGCTCAAACGTAAGTCTGATTTTCGAGTTTGCGTCCGTTTCAAACAAAATTAGATTAAATATCATCACTCCAAATTTAATAGAAGAACCGCCATATCCACTATCTGAAAAAAGCACAATTACCTCCCCCGACGAAATGGCGACTCAAAAAACACACAGACAATGCGCCGCCAACAATCTTACAAACAAAAAACCTAACTGTATTCCTTCTTTCAGTAAAAAGCAAGAATATGCCGTGTTTTGCCCATGCTTTTTTTATGAAATCTAGTTGAATTTATAGGACCATCGAAAATCAATTTGAAAAATGCACGCAAATTAAGTAGACATTTTTACCGATTATGGTACTTGGAGGAGTTCGCAAAGACGCGCATTTAAACGCAGACATCCTGCCGAGTCCGACATGCTATGGGATTGTGTCGCATGTTAATTTGTATAACAAGCCGGTCTAAGTAATTCTTGATAATCGAAAACGCAATCCACAGTTTCGGTCACCAGTTCATGATATCGGTCTGTCACCGTAATATTCCGGCGCATTTTACTTTATTTCCACTCGTTGTTTACCAGCAATATCCTTAGTGTAACGTGGAACGTGCTATTTTAAGTTGTGAAGAATTTGACCTTCAGGTGATTATCTGATGTGTTATGTTCTTTTCCATACTAAATCTTCTCCGTCCCACATTCTGCACTAGAATTATATGCTTGTATATAAACCGCATCGAATTAATGTGGATGGCTTTTTGGGCATTATTGTGTTAGCGATCCGGAAAATCAACTTAAACCGACCATTCTCCGGACATTTAACCCGAAAGAATTGCGATGTGAAATCAATGTTTTAGAACGCGCTTAAAAACATGCAGCTGTGATGATAATTACCAGGGCAATGGGATCGTTATTTACAGCTTATAAGTCGGCGTCAACCCGCTCTGTCCCGTCGATACAGACTACGGATCCGCAGAGAGACTGTGCCATATTTGCACAGGATCGGAAACCGTAAACGCCGTGTGTTTCTGCGTCCATCAGGCTTCAAATAACACAATTGTCTTCGCCTCAGTACCTTTTTCTGCACAACGATGCGAGAGATGACGACGCTGATTTACCCTCGCTCGCAGTCCTGACCGTTGGTGGAAGGCTTCACCGCCCGAGCCGTTCCATGTGCTAGGTACTACTGACCAGAGCGATGTGTGGTGTCGAACACTGAAAGGACTGCTGCCTTGTTACTACTTAGACGGGAATTCAAACTGAAAATTTCGCAAGTGGATGCAATGCAGCCTAACACCGGTTACAAAAGTAACTGCATTAGCAGATATAGCCGAACATAACAAGTTCTCGGTAATCACATGAATCTAAATCAGAAGCAACGGCAAATTCTTGAAGATAAAGCCGTTGATTTGAGGGAAGCTACTTGGCGCCATCCTTTGGGTATCCTCGGTTATGCACACCTAATGTAACCGGACTAGCTGGAAACAATCATTTAAAAAAATCAGTCATCTGGAGGGAGCAGACCACGTGCGTGACCTTTGTCAACTGACAATCAGCAGTTAACACAGTGACATTCGCACAGTACTAAAACACGTGGCAAAAGCACCTGAGAGAGGTGTACAAGTATTCAGAGTTCTAGGGAACTTGTAGAGCACGCATAGCAAAGCGAAATTGGGATTTTCACAAACGTTAATGGTAAGGCAACGAGGTTTTGTGAAATGTCTGGTGTGACATGAAAGACTCCGTCGACTTTTGCACACACGGAAATGTCGCGATAACGCAATGACACGTAACCGCAGTAAGTTTAATACATGTTAATACCCATTGCAGTTCAACTCCCTATCCTAAGGGGAGTATAAAACCAGCACGCTAGTTGCCAGCCTTCCAAGGCTCAGTTTTCTACCGCAACGTAATGGTTTAATATCGTGTCTGATTCTTTGTACAGAGGTGTGCACATCGACTGTGTGGGGACAGTCCCCAGAGTCAAAACTAATTATCTCTTCCATTTTCCAGGCATCAGTGCACTTTCCGACCCGATCAGTTATGCAATGCGGTAATTGGGTGTGCATAATGCGTAAGTTCCTCCTCGAAATCCTGGATCTCCAGTTCAGTGTGACGGATTCTCAACTGACCGACCCGGCCTATACGTTATGTAAATGTGCAATGCCAATGTTGACAGGACTGTTTGATAGGTTTTTTATTATCGGTTCTGGGGGTCGTGGTGCCCATAATAGTGGCAACGTTCGAGGAGCGAATTTAATAGTGCTGGGCAGGGGACGGTTTACGTATATCTAGGTTGATTTGCATGTTGATTTAGCGTTATGTTTTCCTGTTGTGGATAAGCTAATGACTGAGTAAGCTCATGCAGCGAGTAAATTTGCGTGGACAATATGGAGAGTTGAGATATTTATTACGACTCTGTGTAGAGTTCCCGTTACCAGGTATCTGCATTTATTGCAATAGATTTTCAATTGACCGATAAGGCCGGCCTGTGATTTTAAACGGAAAATGACATTTATTTGCGCATCGTAGATGCGTCGGAGCATATTCGGCATCGGTTATATCCGCATTCTCGCATCTTTGAACGGGGGACTCATACCTGGTTATTAATTGGTCCGACTTCAAGAACTGTCAGATATGATTCTTTCCCGTCCACCGGCAATCGAAGAATTCTTTCTATATAAACCTCAGGGACTTAAATTTTCAAATTTCCATATTCTTGTTTAGGTGCTTGAATCTACGCTTGTAATTTCAGCATTGTCTCTGAGCAAGACGACTAATGCTGGCACTTCTGCATGAGGATAGGTTGCGATCCAGTCAACATTGCTAATGATGATGGAGATGCCTGTTGGGGATGTGGTTGAAATAGGCATCCGTAGTGTTGTCACCGTTGGTGAAAGTGCCCCTGAATGGGCCGCCGAACGTACCATGCGGCTGATGCGCAGAACCAAAACGGGGATCACAGTCAGTTCTGGTTGGCCTTATCGGGAATACCAACATTCTGGGTGCGGTGGCAGACCCAGTTGCCGATTCGTGTTACCTTATCTGGATTCCTACTGCTCCCCAATGTCGTTACTGGTTAAAATTCTTGTTAAATCTTCATTGCGGATCAGGGGGTGTGATGGTACGCATAGGAACGTGTCCGGCCGTGCACCCATCTGTACCCCAACCCGCCTTCGATCTTCACACCGGGATCCGCAGATAGAGGATGAGAGGGTATAATATATGTTGTGCACTTCAAACAAATACATGTTGAAGTCATCACGCCTGCTTTCACCTTGTCACCGTCGTCAGACACGACGTTCGAACTCTCGGTAGTGGGCACAATGTGAATCGCCGCCGATGTGCTTGGAACAGGGGTGATGTTGATGGTGGGTGATAACGAGACAGCTGGAGACTGCGGGTTGGTATTAATGTTGGTCGAAGACCTGCGATTTGCGGCAAGGGCGGCGACGAAAGCGTTTACGGAGGCAACCAACATGAACTGTGTCAACGTGGGAATAGGGGGCCCAAGTGTGATCAGTTTTTCTGCCTTCAGTGCAGCCCTTGGGAGAACGTGAATGCCATAGCAGAACCTACTCACCGCGTTATCGCAGCCGGCCACTGTAGGAAGAGACCTGGTAGCCGACAACTAGAACGTCTTTTACCGATTAGAGGCATTTGGTGGTCATAATACAATCATTTATGCCCTGCGGAATGGAGGCTAGTCTTCTCAATGTCCTTCCAGTTGTCCGATAAGACTGCAGCATCCTGCTACTTTACCTTCTGTCATCCAGCGGAAGCTGTGTTTGCACCCATCATATCCGGTTGCCCTCGTTCAGACAAACAGATCTCAATCAGTGCCATAATGTTTACTTCATAGTGAATGATATCGTAGCGACTAAAATATCTGCCTTTGGTGTTGGTTTCCCATTTGATGGTTTAAAACAGGAAGAATATTTCAGAAGGGGGTGCGTAAGAAGTGCCTCTCTGGTTTTTTACACCGTTTCATTTTTTCATGCTGTTGAAAGGAAGTTCATTCGAAAGCTGGCCTACTGATGCAACAGAAATATTATAGGCTGTTGTTGCAGACAGACGAACTTTACAAAATAACTTAACAAACCTTTTAGAAACGAAAACGCAGTTCGGAAATTTTGTTGACATTTCATGAGTCAGCCCACCTACTGAACATGTGTTGGCCCGAACAAAAATCCTAACTTTGTCCAAGCCGATGCATGCTGATTTGGAGTTCTGACGTATTGTCGAAGGATCGGGCGTAGCTTGCATTGGGTTTCTCACTCAAACCACCTAATATATTCGTTCGCTTTTCGGCAATTCAACGGTAAGCTGACCAGAAAAGACAACTCTGGTGGCTAGAGAAATTATTATGCACAGTGCGACCCATTTCTGCATGGGGGAGGATTACAGAAAAAAAATTCATATTGACCCAACTGTGAAAAACTCGGCGCCTCGGTGGGATTCGAACCCACGCAGTAAGGGGAAGGCTTTAGCGCAGCCAACGTTCTCACCACCTGAGCTACGAGGCCCCGCCGGACGACGCGAGTTTAATCACATTTGGGTCAAGTTACCCGCCCAACCTACTGCAACGTCTGGAATCCACCAAATCTGATACAGTAAGTTGACTGCCCAAGCAGGATTTCCTACGTAATTCACCTAGAATCCACCAGATGACTACCAGGCTCGCGTAATTCATTGATGTTTTGGCAGATTTTTGCATTATTCATATTGTCCAACAAACATTTTTCTGAATCAAACTTTCAATTTTATAGCCATGAGACGATGCGCCTTTTCTCGTCATGGGGAAAGAAGTCGAAAAACACCTTTGTCGCCAATTTACAAGCATTAATGATTAACATAATGAACTAGAGATCGTGAGCCTTCGAGAAAAAAAATGCCATCGTTGTCAACAGCTACGTTCTCTCTCTCTCAATGACCGGTTCGGACTAAATTTAAAGCAAGTTCTGCGTAGAACTGTGACATCCTAACGACTATGTCTAAGTCGGACAGACCGGTCGTGCATTAGCGGCTTGGATTAGCGCGTCATCGAAGACAAAGATGTCGCGCATAAATTTAGGTCGCCCTTATTTTTTATTGTTATCTGGATATTTGGCGTTTGCGCAACTTATGCGGCCTATGTCCTCTTCTCAATGCACTGTTTCATTCATGGAGGTTTGCGATGGCATAATATTTAACATTTGGAACATGTTTCAACCGCGAACATTAAAACGCAAGATTTCAAAGTCTCATCTAATTTCAGATAACTAACCCAAATCAGTTATCTAAACAACGCAACTTTTAGGAACTGCCTCAGGATCGTGAACCTGCGCCTAACGGACAAATGACGCCAGATGAACCGGTCAACATGACATAGGCTAGGTGTAGTCCCCAAGGACATCACGGCAATTACATTCCGAATAAGAGAAGCATTGAAAATAATTCCTGGTTAACCCCAATCTGAGCAGAGTATTTAATACTAATCCATACGAAATGGGAGAAGAAGTGTCAGGCGAGCATTAATCTCAAATCCAATATAACGAACGGGTGATATGCAATAATGATTTAAGGTACTAAAAAAAGGAGTTATGGCAGAGAGTTGGCCTGTCTAGATGGTAAGATGACAGCAAAATGCCTGCTAAGCAACTGGATGTGGCCAACAGCAAGCGAGGGTTGTGGGGGGTACCGAAATAGAAAGAGTGAGAGAGGCGAGATTTACGACGAGTTGGAGGTAAGTGAGTCGACGATGGAGAGAGAGGGGGTAAAGATCCCCGTGCCGTTTTAGCCAACAGGCGGTCAACATCCCATGAACCCTTACTGGTTCTCGGACGTTTCATGGGTTATATGGTTTAACTAGTAGTCGACACTTCTCTCGATGTCATTCGCTACTTTAGAGGCAGTTTGGCCTATGACCACTGATCCGCATTTCGGCTGCGTCTTTCATCGGGAGAATAAATCCGGAAGCCGGCTTAGCTGAAGAAAAAACAACAAGATTAAATATGGTTCCGTTAATCGCATTAAATTACGAAAAATATCGTGCAGGCTTGTGCAAAGGCTTTCTGAACCGATACCGAGCATTTTGGCCCAAAACAACTGGGAATGCAATTAAACCAGGTAGGTGCTCTCAGTAGAAATTTTAAACGCCTAATGCGCAAGTGTTTGTCAGCAAATCAAGGGCAGGATGACAGGCTTCATAACTCCCAAGAAAGTTGTGGCATTATCTTTGGTAAGCCAACAATGTTCGCTCACAGACAATGTGACTTCCCTGAAAACTGCAGCAGTATATTCTCTGTCACTGAACTCTAAAGTTAAAAACGAAAGGATCATCATTTGACTTTCAAATGTTACCGTCATCCGAATCCTACATGGCGACCTCAGCACTAGTTCCTTGGGAACAGAACGTACATTGCCAACCACTCAAAAAATTACTTGAGCGTTCTGCTTGTATAAAAACACTGTCGAATGCAGATTTCCCTAAACGCCAACTAAGATTAAGTTGGAGGTGAAATACGGGTTCAAGTTGTTGTCCGGTTCAATGCTATGATTAGGTAAAGACTGACATTATGCTGAGGGTTGGAAGAAAGACCAGTGTTGGATAACCCCAGTGGGAGGACATAAGTTTGCCCGCATGGCTGGCATTCGACGGCAAGGCTTAACAGTCAGTGACAGTGGGCCATTGCGGATAGAACCACCAACGTGTTTGGTCTACCATAAATTAAACGACGCTTGGGCGAGATTGTAATTATCTAGCATTTTGTGCCTGCAGGTTATTACGGGATATAGTGTTTCTACCCAACAACATTGAATTTTAACGACTCCGTAGTACATATAACCGATTATTGATTCCAAAGAGCATGGCCAAACTATCGATTTTCTAAATAAAAGGATTTTCCGTTTTGCTTAAAATATATTGATCGTTCGAATCTTCCCTCATCTGAGGTTCGCGAGCTAAATAATCAGTCTTGTAGTCGTCAAGCTTCGATCACTAATTATGTTTACTAAGAGAAACAAGCGTAAACGCTGTAGGGTGTAAGCGATACAAGCAACAATCCATACGCAAATGACCTGCTATGACATAATCCGGAATCAACATCATCTCGGAAATTTGGATAAACGGACAAACGTCCATGCCATGTGTACTTCACGCTGCAAGCCAGAACAAGTTATATTTGCGCAAAACAACTAAAAAAATAAATCTTTTATTAGGCAATCCCAGGCGCACTGTCATTATGAGAGTGACAGGGCGCTGAATTACCTGGCTAAAGTACCCTCGATTTGGGAACCGGGTGATGAGGAGATGATTCATAACCGGTTCGTGCACTTTGAGACAAGCGTACGTTCCAGGAACTAAAGGAAGGAATTTGAAGACCGAATTTTACTCATCGGACGTTTCGAAATCTAAGAGACTTCGAGCATCGCATTGAAGCCTCACATCGTGCATCATCGTATGTAATGGTGTTGGTTGCAGCATCAAGTGATGAATAACTAAATGTCACCCGTTCGCTGATCATTGAGACAGGCACCACCATGGCGAAGGATAGTATAATTCGTTTCAGCAGACCGAACTGCTCTTAATCAAGTTTCTAAGAATGCGGGGTATAAATGCAACGGTCTTTCGTGTTTCACTGAAAACCGCGTTTGTATGCCTCTGGTTCACGACCTCATAAATGGTATTTGGCGATGAAAATAAAATAAAGCAGAGTTTCTTGATTACAAACGGCCAGAGGACTTGCGTTTATCAATTTTAGCTGAATACACTTTACTGATATTCAAAATATTCCCTCTCGGAATTTGTGGGAGAGATCTACCGACATGACAAGATGAGCGATATGCGTTACACGACCGTTTTACAGAGAATTTCTGCTTAACTTAAGACAGCGCATTTCCCCCATCATTCAGTAGCTCAGTTAACACTACAAGCAAGAAGTTAATGAAACATAACTTTTTCCTGTCTGTTAAAATTTCAACTAACACCGTTGAAACCTAGGACAACTGTTTATCTGATTTTGTGACAGGTCACGACTGTCGGTCACGCAGGCTGCTCAACCATTCATCCACTGCTGTGTCCTATGGATTCGGGTAGCGTTGTCGGCCAGACATTCGTAATGCAAACGATGACCTGCAGACTATTCCGTGTGCTAACCATTGACGCAGGTTTCTGACACTTGAGTCAACAAGTTGGAATCAGCTGTCTACACACATTTCGATGCATCAAACCTATTTAAGATTAATTTAGCTGGAGGATGCAAGCCTTCTGGTTTGACCTGCAAACATGCCACATAACATAGCACTGGCCGGACTATTTAGTAGTTTGAAATCAACAAAAATATGTTGCAGCACCTGGCATATCGCAGCGGTTTTTGCATATTGACTCGTGTTGGCCAGACTCCCTTAATTCCCTCCTGTGAGAAATACCGGTGCCTTTGCTGGGGGGGATCAGCCCGGACAGCTGGCGTCAACAGATATGTCATCAACCGTGCCCATTCCCCGCAGCGTTCAACTGGTCGGCTCGGACAGTGGCTGCGGGCTTGCACCGGGCATCCTGCCCATTACCAACAATCTGACGCACTTGCAACTATTCTTTGAAAAAGAAGATTTGCTCTACGGAGCAGGTTTATTTAAATGCTGACGTTCCGGAGGGCCCATTTTCTTTTTCTTCTTCTTTAAAAAATCAATCCGGATCTTTAAACTTTGCCGATGTGAAACTTTTCTGGTGAGTTAACAGCTGTGGCTTGAAAGGCAGCTAACTGGCGGGATAAGTTGGACCTCACAGTCGGCCTAGTGTGTGCATTTGTGACGCGGCCCAGGGTGTATACAGTTTACTTCCAGTGACTGAAACTGGGTGTTATACAACAACTTACCACGGCCTTAAAAACCACACATTCCGAAAGATTTTCCCTATGAACAATTAAATGTCTGTAGTGCTTTGGACGCATGGTATTCGTAATCAGTTATACTGGTTACGCTGTGCAGAATTTTGCTGAATAATATACAATAGGTGGGCTTACTCATGAAATGTCAACCGAAATTCCGCAACGCGTTATCATATTATTTAAGTAGGGTTGTAAAACTAATCATCCTGCAGCGCGAATCTATAATATAGCAGTAAATTTACGATTGCGGCTTTCCAACGAACGTCTTCGCAGCTGCATGCCAAACTACACTCTTTAAAAGTACTACTTATATAGCTTGCTATCTTTTCATTGATTTTCCATGCCCTAAAAATCCAATTATCTTTCGGGAAAAACATCCATAAAATATTTACTCCTTTGTTCATTCAGTAGAAAATGACGTCTTTTTCAAGTGTATATTCAAAGGAACAGTATAACCTGGTTTTAGAAAAGGATTAATTGAGTGATTTTTTAATAACGTGAAATGGCCGTTCATAAAGCCTCGTGTCACTGCATTTATTCATTTTGCCTGTAAACATTACAAAATGGCTCTTAATGCCATAGAGAAATGTATTATTTTCCGTACGCAAAAAATATATGGCTTGTTGTTTGGAAACCATGAATGTACTTGCGACGGCAGGTTCAGTTCGACACTGTTCGGGAATCCAAAAAGTTTTCGAGAACCAAATTATACTCTTCCTTCGAGAATACATTTGAAATAATACGTACTTGTCCACCAAACGTTCAAAAGAGTGATTATATTTATTTTTTTCCCATGAAATTTAATTGAAGTTTTATGGGCATCGAAAATCAATAAGAAAAACGCATGCTATTTGAATAGACATTTTTACAGAGCACTGTTTTTGTATGCAACAGCAAAAACCTACGTTCGCAAGCCACAATTGTGCGGTAACTAAATTACTATAGAATTATGCTGCATGCTGATTAGTTTTAAAACCTACTTAATTGATATATTCGTCTCAAAAACGCATTTCGGAAATTCGGTTGACGTTTCATCAGTTAGTCCACCTACTGTATATTTCTACTATAATCATAGCATCTTATATTTTTGCCACATAAATCTAAATTTTCCAAACTTCAAGCACAACATAATTGAGACTAGCAGGCAGAGGAGGCTATCATATTCTCATATCTTTACCACCTTCCGAATGTTTTTAGCAGAACCC
Source organism: Spirometra erinaceieuropaei (assembly GCA_902702965.1). Lineage (NCBI taxonomy): Eukaryota > Metazoa > Platyhelminthes > Cestoda > Diphyllobothriidea > Diphyllobothriidae > Spirometra > Spirometra erinaceieuropaei. The sequence goes on along the minus strand of CACRXP010000324.1, from coordinate 87,222 downwards.
GTGTAGTTTTCCCTATTGCATTTACGTTTCATGCGGTCATCATGTATGTATTTTCCTACTAATAATTGACAGAATGAATAAATACCAACGATAAATGAAATAAGTCTTCGGGGAATTTTGATATGTATGACGAATTACGAGAGTCAAATACAGCCCGGCGACACTCCTGGTGTGGTGACGTATGCGGCCATCTGCGTTAAGTGTCGAACTCCTACTATTCGCCCTTAAATATGAACATAACGCCTTTGCCTAAAGTGTAGAATGGGGATTATTATGGACGAATGGAGGATGGGTTAGAGTTCAAACAGGGTAGAATAAGGTGAAAGAGGTGTGATTCTGGACTCCGAAGTAATTCTCGGTTCGGCCGTAAGCACAGCTAGCTGCCATCAGACTTCAGTAGTCAATTTCAACATACTTAACATGAAGGTTACATTGAAAAGATCGCAACAATTGAGCACAACTACTTCTGGATCTTGCCTCACAGAAACACGTTTAAGTCATTTCTACCTCTTGGGTACGTGCTCAAAAGAGCTGTGCAAAAATATAGCAGTATTTTCGATACGTTCAGTTGTGAAATACCTCGATGCTAAGTTTGCCTGTAGAGATGTTCCAGTGTGTTCTGGCCAAGGTTTTAGACCAAACCATTAGGCTTACATTCTCCAGCTCAATCTATCCCGAAGAAGGCTTGGCTGGATTAAAATGTATGCTGCCAGGTGGTTCCATCTTAACACGCGTATTGTCAGAAACCTGCATTAAGTCACAAACACAGTTGTCTGTGAAAAAAGCACTGTCATAAGAATGTGTAAAGCCCTTTGGTCATTACATGTGCATCAACTGCCTAACTTCCAGAATTTCAAATGTCGCGGAATTCATACCGAATGTTTTAGAAAAGTAGTTTTTTTATGACAAAATGACTCTAAATATTATGAAAAAAATTATAAACTCAAAACTAGCTATTTTTAACTGATGATCTGGTCTGCCAATGTTGGACAGACGGGGAAGACGTTAACAGTCTGCATAGGCACGCCAAAACAACAGTAAGTAATATTATATAATTCTTCCTGAGAGAGGGCAGCAGAGTGGCCGAGGGTTAAGTCGATTTTTTTTCCAGTTGGCACGCTAAAAAGAGACAGTTAATGCTATATGCTTAAAAGCAACTTAAACTGTATTTTAGGCAATGTGAGGATGGACTGCTTAGAGTATCCTAATTAGTGGCGTTTTGTGCCACCAAAGACGCATGTCAATGTCTTATACCTAAGGTGCTTGTATTGATCAGAGATTCTTAAATCTGCAAACGTTCTTTCCTCCTTGGATGCCACCACATTCAAAAGTTACTTTCCTTCTTCTTTAAGGGCTTTTTATCATGCAGTTCATCAGAACACCCTTTATAAGCCTCAATCAGTTTCGATATATTATTTCATTTGAACAGCAGATTAATAGTTTATAGGACCCAAGTAGCATACATAATGATGGCGTTGGTTAACTGCCCAATTCCACTCTGAGTGATTGCTTTTATTTAGTAGGCAGAAACATCGAATTGGCCAAAATCATCCATAAAATCGCATTTCTTAGGGTCACGTTTAACGTGGCTGTGTGCAGGCACTAGGGGCCTTAATCCGGTGCGCAACTGTCACAATTGACAGCAACACATTTCCGACGCTGACAATTTCTAACCAGTCAAGGGACAGTTCAAAAACGCAAGGGTCGTAACCTGTGTAAGTTAAAACACTTCTACTCCCCGAAACACAAAGAAGCGCAACGTTTTATGAAATTTCTTTAATTGGATGGGGAGATTCTGTGTGTTAACACCCAGTCATAGGCACACGCTCAGAACACAAAGTGCCATACAGGCGCCAATGAAGGACGTCGCGAGAACAAAGGGACTTGTACAGAATAGTCGAGTGTCATTGGTATGCTTGGGTTTTTTATATAGCACGCAGCTGTCTGAAGGTGAGTGTTGGGTCCAGAACACCATGCGATTGATGGTACTGTTTATGGTTGTCTTCGCAGGCTGCGTCTGCGCCTGCCCGAATTTGTTCCGTGAGTCTACACTTCATTTGTCAGGCTAATACCTCTGAAGGGAAGGCAGACATAGCCGAATTGCTCAAGAAGAAACCGACTACCATAATTCCAAGTTCCGCCATACTGCTTGCATTCCTCTTACACATACTAAGCACCGATCTTCACCCCACGCTTTTGACGGTTTAAAGAAATGGGGAATTTTTTCTTTAGCGTACGACTTATCAGATGACGAATTTGCCATTGGGCTACCTGCATTTTCCAGGGCGTGCTTAACTTTACAATATGAGACAAGCTAATTTGTGCGACTGCTTACAGTGACATCTATTCATTTACGTTGGTAGAGTGCTTGTAACGGTGATTTCCAACAGCTCTACACGAAAAGGAAATAGCTCGAAACTGAAAGGGACCGAATGTGCTGAAGCAAACCAAAAACTGTCTTGATTTCTCTAATCTCGGCATAATCAGAAAAGACATGGTTTATTTGTGCTGACTTGGCCTTGTATCCCAGCATAGTCGGGACAGTTAATACTGCCATACTGTCAACTTCATCAATCATCTCTTCACCACTGGCGTCGCAGATAGACTGAGTGCTTTAATGCTGACGTTGACCGAATGTGTAAACGAGACAAAGTTCTTCAACTCAACGGAACATGCGAGTTTATTTAGGCAAAAAAGCATGTCTGGTTGTCTTTGTCCAAGTAAAGAGTAATAAACATAGCAGAGTTGTTTACGCCTAGACTGCTACCTTTTTGTTAAAAAGCTTTTCGTAGTTTGACCATTGTTTCCAGGATAGAACGCAAATAATGACTTCTGTTCCGAATGGCCAGTCGGCGCCACTGGTATCTGCCCGAGATTCACCGATCCCGAACATACAATTTTAATAGCATACCTCTGGTTAAAACTATTCCAGATTTATTGACTTTGTTTCATTAAAAGGCTCAGTAAAATCAATCTTTTTTCTTCTCATTATCTAAAGATAGACATCGATGCCCCAAACGGGGCAACAGCATGCTGATTTCCGAGTTTGTACAAGGCAGTCTAAATAGAATATTTCCACTGGAGTTTAGGGGAAACCGAAAGCTACTTCAGCAGATTAATCTTCGTGTGGATAGTTTCGCCATCATTACAGATACGGAATGCAATGAATTACAAAATTTCCATGAAGGAAGGTTTTTGCAGGTCAAATGTCATGCCGAGGTCCCTCACCTTTCCATTTATTTGGCTGTACAGGTCAGCTTTGTTCTTTCCATTTGCGCTATCATTAATAAACAATAATGATTAATATTGCAATTTATATTCAGGTAAAATGTGGCAAAATCACCTCAGGATATTCATTGGTTCTGCATTTGTGAGTCTGTGGAAATTACAGTCTTCTTATCTTTTATAGGGACCTAAACTTCCGAATACCGAAGATGACGAAGTAGCACGGGCAACAACTCTTACTTTTACCATACGACATGTTCTGGCAAAGATGACTGTGAAATATCTCTACGACAACTCCCAGCCACATACCTTGCGTTTAACGGACTTAACATTTCCCGAAATCACGGAACTCGTTCGGCGCGATATAGACAAATATTTTAATGAAAGCAAACGATTTTGGGGCCAAGAAGCGCTAAAGAAATTGGAATTTTCTATCCAGGCCGCCGTTCGCAACAGCGCAACCATGTTTTGTACATTTGACTGAGTGTTTCAGGTGTGAACCACATGGTTCAGGCATAGTGCTTAAACAATCGATTTGACTGAAGTTTATTTGGCTGCTAACATAGATAATATAACCAAACACTGGCCTAGCTGCTTCTACGCAGTGCAATCTAACCGGGGAGCAAAATTAGACCATTAAACACTATGATCATTTGGCCTTGTCTGTTTTATCAATGCGTCTGCCTGAAAACCACGGGATGTCCGGTGGGTATCCTAACCGAAGTCTGCTTGGGTTATTGTTCCTACCTTATCTAATGCCTTGCATTCCGACCAAACTTAAAAGACTGTCCGTTCCCTCTAATAGGTAAATAAATGTTCTCGCGCATTCAAGGAACACTGACTGACAAAGATCGACGTCTAATTTGCCACAGAGGGAGAGAAGAATTACTAGCTGGCCTTAATTAAAGTTAATGTCACGCAGTCAGTAAACAGACAGTTGAACACTGCGGTGGCCTCCTCGGGAAAGATTATTGTGGAAAAAGTCAGAGAGTTGTAAGAATTCTACTCTACGTAAAATTTCAAAATAACCTGCCGATTGTAGTCAATTGGGTCCCCTAGGCTGGTGAGCAGTTGAATTGCGCAGTTTAATGTTTTCGGAAAGTCTCGCACCGACGTCAGAACTCCAGTTCAACAAAAAACGTGGATACTTCTTGCAGGAAGGGCTGTCTCCTACGACAGCGACGTTCTTCATAGTAACTTTGGGTTTACATCATTTTTGTAACAAGTGTAAGCTTCACAGCATGTTATTAGTCGCATCTGTTGCTGCTCAGGGCGGAGGAGGGCTAAGACTTTCGTTGTGTTGACATGCATATGGGAAATGGTTATCTTAGTATTTCAACGAGCTGCAGTGTTTACACGTTAGGTAAATTGCATTCGAGCTACCTGATGATGATTATACAATACGGCTATTTTACAGCCCATTGGTTAGACCACTTACCTTAAACTCAGGGCGCTTTTCCGCGCATCCATTTTTAAGAAAGTAAGATGCATATGTTAGTTCGCGTAAAGAAAATTGCCGCGGCCAATCCCTCAAACCCGTGTTGGCTCCGCATTGTTGTAATTACTAACTTTATTCGACAAAATGAATACATGCAATTGAGCTCTTAAGAAGAGAAAGCAACATACTGTCGTTGGAATACTTTGGGACACTATATAGTGGGCTCTTGCTTTTCTGTTTATTCTTTACCTATCTATGTCGTTGGATGAAGTAAATTCCTAAAACTTGGCGAAAAGCATTTCTTGGCTGGGTGGGCTATATAACGCAAATTTGGTTAAACATAAGTAGTCTGGCACGGTCTTGCGGTCCAAAGGCTTAAAACGTTATTCGCACTCGAGTCCTGCCCTTGTTCTGGTACTTTTGAATATCACTAAGCATATAAAATTATTACATTTCACAGCGCAAAATATTTTTTTCAATATTCATGAGAACAAATTAGAGAACGTGGAAATGCACCTGGTTTACTGAATCCCCCATTTGGAAATATAACAAACAGGTTGTAGCAACAGAAATAAAAAGGGAAATAATTTTGTTTTTTTCAATTTTAGCAGGAAAACCTTACATATAACACGCAATTCGCAAAATGTTACATATATCCCCACTGTCGTACTCAGCACATTTTACTCCGTATCAAGTCGCGTGTGCAAGATATTGCGGCACATTTGTTGAAGGCGGCTCAAACGAACTAATTCAATTTTGATGATGTCCTTACATCCCAATGTCCTCTGCTATGGCATGCTGTCTGCATTTGTGTCACGTTGGACAATTCTCCAGAGATTGGGCAATGTATGATCCACCAAACGACGGGTATATATCTGCATACTGTCGTACAAAGAAATAACGGTTGCCTGAAAAATTGCAATTTATGGCATTAGGTGCGGGCTTTTGAGCGTCTTTTCTTTGGCAAATCGGTTTTCTGCAATTTCGTAACCCTTGATTACTTCAAACGATCCTTTAGTAAACCAGGCAGAAAGACATACACATAGACTCTTCTATAGAAGCCGTGTTTATTTGATAAAAGCCGACGTGCAATGCCAATTACATGACACATGCTGCAATCCGAATAAAGACTTATGTCCCCAACGAAGTCAGATTTGATGTACATAAATGCTCGACTATTGAGGACCGTGCAGTGCCAAAAGTATGATAAAGACGAAATATTTTTTTTTCTTTTTGATCAACTGAAGAATGACTTGCGGCACCTCAACGGAACATTGGAATTGGATTAGCTTCGCTTCGCATACTGCTACTGCTACGGTCTGTATTCTGTATTGATTCATACCCCCTAATCCAAAAGTCAACCGGCTGCATGGAGCCTCGCTTTCCGCTTTTATATCATCCCCAGATTTCAGGCATTTATTGTTATGTAAAGTTTCGATGAATGACAAAATTTAAAGTCGGTCACAACATATTAATTGCGTGAGCCTGGTAGTCATCTAGTGGTTTAGATGCATTACTTAGGAAATTCTTCTTGGACAGTCAGTTTACCGTATCTCATTTGGTGGATTTCGGAAGTTGCAGTAGGCTGGGTGGGGAAACTTGATTCCCACGTGCTTAAACGCCAGTCGTCACCGGGACCTCGTGGCTCAAGCGGGTAGAGAGTTTGCGATACCAAAGCTTACCCTTCTGTCCTTGGTTCAAATCCCACCGAGGCGTCAATTTGTTCGTAGTTGGGTTAAGGTAAATTATTAAAAATCTGCTTCAACACCTATTAGTATTATGTTTGGGATTCTTCGGCAAGGATGAATATGCTTGGATGATCGTTCCTGACGGCGGGCGTAGAAATTGACCAAAAACCCCAGTTTGTCGCAGGTGGTCGTATTCCGCCTAGTTATCAATAAACTATGCTTGGCGATATGCAGAATAAGAGTTAGTGGGCTGATTCCCGTCGGGGTTGCCATGAATTTAGCGATATGCAATAAATCGTGAACGAAAATCCAAAAAGCTGTAGTTTAACTAGGCACGTAATGATTTACTGAGCATTTACGGAGCGCAACAACACGCACAAAAGACAATTATTCGAACGAAAATTTATATTCTTAGAAAATTCTTTGCGCCAAAAAACAAAGGGATAGGGAGAAAGAGGGAGAGATTTATTTCAAATCCACTGCGTCTCACGGCTTTCAATATTACATCCCTGAATAATGTCGCTGATGCAAATGAGGCATAAGGTATGTCACCGTAAATGAATGTAAATATTGTTGTTTATGAAGTTAATCTTTGGTTCTTCACATCATTCGTGTACTCTTGCTTGACTTTTTTCACAATAAACCATAAGTAACACATAGCATGCTCTATTAAGCTGTTTAGACATTTAGGATATTTATATTAAAGTAAACTAATAAAATGTCGTTATAAAATAGCCTTACTATCATCTATGAACGATGTTACGCCCGGCCTGACGTGGATTATATCCTTAATTCTTGTCCGACAGTAAAATCATAAGTCAGCAAAGCAAATATATTTGTGAAAAAATTATGGAACATTGTGCTCTCACAAAGTGAACTTTGGCAAAATGGCCAACATGCCAGATAACGTAGACAGACTCACGCCCAACTTACAAAAGAAAGTCTCCACTGTACTCCCCACGGGAGTATGCGCAGGACTTGAAACCACGCCCTATTAAGGAACGCTTTTTATAGAATACGACTACGACCCATTAATGTGGCATAATATGCCCCATTATGAATCTGGCAGTTGGAAGTTTAGGTGCAAAAATTGAAAAAAATTCCTAAAAGCCGTGTGCGAAACATTAGTTGCCGTCTTTGTATTGTACACGTTACGGAACTGGATTTCCTAGCATCGTAAACCCATTTTTTTATTAATTTATTTAATGGACGGTATGCATAGCAGTATCAGTTTGTTCTCATTTGTTGACATATGACGTCTACTCTAAATTATGGAAATATTTTGATAATAATTTTCCGATTTTCAAATCACCTTGAACCCATTCTGCTGTATAGTATTCACACAATAAGGGTAGAGAAATTTGGTTAGAATGTATTGGCATGTTAAATGATGCGGTGCATGCCAAATACCATAGATGTCACCGCTGACAGAACAGTATCACATTCTCCATGTCATGTAGCCGCCACTTTGATCCGAAGGTCGACAATATCTGACCTGTCAAACGTAGGCTATCTTTACAGAACGTTAGCGTGGTTTCGACCTTTGTTTACAATGTGATTACAACAGTTCACCCATGTTTTGCGACGGTGGAGTAGGGTTACACTTTCTATTCGGCGGTCAATCCAATAAGGTAATTTATGATCACAAAGGTAGTAAAGTAAGTGAGAAATCGCAGTAAATATATGACTTACTGCATGATGGTGATTCCAAGTAGGCAGGACTACTTTGTTAGGCTTGCTATTTTGACCAACTTGCGGCATAAATTTAAGGTTTTTGTAGCTGCGCCAGAAGAAGGCTCTTTGAAAACACTGTTTTTCGGTCTTCTGCAGAAACGGCATTCAGAATAACATGACCACATGCATATGCAGCATACATTCGTTCCATCTGTTTTCAATGCTTGCGTGTTTTTCACACTCGTAATGTGAAAAAACTCGTTTCACTCAAGTCGTTCTTTAAAAAAGAGCGCATTTCATTTTTTTAATTAGTTTTCATATATTCGAAAGCAACTACGTTTAGGTTTTGGGGTTATGGTTAACAATTAACCGCCGCATACGTTCACTTCTCTGTTTATGCCCTCAAGCAGATATTATGCAGGTGGTTATCAACGTTACAAGTTGACGTATACTATGTTGTTTGTTTCATGAGAGGCATCCAGAACCATCCACATATGCAGATAACAAAGGGGACCTTAACTTCGAGTATGACATTTAAAAAGATGAGGCCTCATTTTAACAAGTTAAGACACATATTTTGTACATAGTTTCTGCAAAATGGTTTCGAATTTGAAAGTACATTTATAATCGATAGACAAATCTGAAAGTTGTGATTTGGTAGCTGCACCTGATGGACACAGTACTGTTGGGGCTGCGGTTAAGGTTTATGGTTGGGGATAAGAGGTTAGGGTAATGGTCATGGTTATGCTTTATGGGTTCAAGTTAAGGGTTCGGGTATAGGATAAGGGGTTATAGTTAAGGGTTATGGTTAGGTTTAGGGGTTAGCGCATCTATTCCTCAACCATTCAATGTACAACCACGCATTCCCAATAGCTTTTCTTTTACGTACAAATATGTAGCATCGTCGTCTGTGCGTTCCCCTGTCTCACCTGTAAAACCCCCCATTCTCACCGGTCCCGTATTAGAGGTGAATGGCGTTTGTTTACGTCAAGTGGGGCTACATAGCCACATCCGTTCAAAAAGCATACTATGTTAAGGGTTATTTTATGCCGTGTTGGGTCATTTAAACGGCTACATTGTGCCTGTATGTAGTCCAAATTGTTTAAATATAGTCACAAGGGTATCGAGTGGGCAACACTTTATTCTTCTGATAAAGAAGACTAAGATTGGTGAAGATCGGCCGAAGGGAAAGTCTTGATGTCAGTGCATAATACATTTTTTATCGTCGAATAAGTACTGACAAATCTTGACTATCGCAACACAATTGAGTGATCACTGTTCATTTCGGATGCTCGCTTTAAACATTATCGTGTTTAACAAGGCAAATGAGGAAAATGGCTACCTGTCGCCAGTTCATGAATGATCCGCGGCAATTTTCGTCAGCTCAGCAATTCATACTAACTTCCGAACTAAGCCATAAAACCTTATTCCAATTGACCAACTTAAAGACGAGGATAACTGTCTGTGAGAATTAAAACTAAAATGACATTTGGAAAATGGCAGCATGCTCAGTCTCCGGCTCACTCCCAACCAAATAAGATCAACGCTGCACCCCTACTTGCGTTGTCGTTAATAACCCAGGTTACTGAGCATTGCAGACCAATGAGCGTGGTGGTACGCAAAGGTGGTGCTTGTCGCTGTGCGGGCCACCAGCAGCCCCTCCCGCCTCCTGCGGCCTCTGTGAACTACAGTCTTCTTAACGCTGTCCATCCAAATGAGGTCATGTTATCTTTTGATTTTGCGACAGTTTTGAATTTTATTCCGCACGACCTGGTGGTCGAGACAATCGAGCTGCGGCTACAAAGCAAACACGAGGAAACGGAGAACCGTCTTGGACATGCCCAAATGCTTTCAGGTCCTGAAGTTGTGTCTCAGGTCATAGTTCACGTTCGACAGGTCATTCTAAAAAGTGAAGATCTCACTAAAGGGTTCGCTGATTTCGTGATTCATCACAGAGCCGGTCCTGTAGCGGAAGGGGACGCTGGTCTTCCAACACTCCAGACCGAAGTTCTGGACCCTGTATTTGGATCACAACTTCGGCGTTATCGACCGGTATCAACTGCTAAAATCCAAGGAACATTTGAACGCCATACTCAGACCAAATTGTTCAGGAAAGCGACACATATGATGCAAGTACTGAACTTCGTCAATAACAACTACACAATTAGTCACAAACACAGTTGTGTAAGGACGCTTTATCGGCGTGTCGAAACGACTTGCAGTGAACCGGAAGACAGTATTGCCGAACTACAATACCTCCGACAGGTATTCAAAGCCAAATGCTACCAACGCATCTTCGTCAACCGGTGCATAGGCAAATGGGAAGAAAGGCCTAACCGCACGGACACCAAGTCTTGGCGGGCGCCTCCGTCTGTATAGAACGTTTCTGAAGTTGTCGGCCGCCTTTTCGCACCAGTTGGGATTGGAGTTACACACATACCGGAGTCAACCGTCAGGCGTCATATAAGGAAACCAAAAGACCCGTGGCCAGGGCTAGACAAGTCTGGAGTCGTTTATCGGAGCCGGTGCAGTTGCGGACAAACCAAATACGTCAGTAGATATCAGGCATTTGAAAATAAATGGCTGTTATAAGGCGTAGACAACATCGAATTCTTTTGCTATCCACTGACCGCATGTCCATAAATCGCCAAAATAAACGTGTGGGAAAAACGTTGTCTTAACACAACTTGCTAGTCAACCTGACTCATTTAAAATCTTCGAGAAAGAGTTTGCAAGAGATTACTGGTTCCAATATATCATTTCAATCAATGACGGAGGAAACGAATACGCAATTTGTTTGTTAGGAAACTGGGGTTAATCGAAGTCGTCGACATGGCAAAGGGACCTTTCAAAACTTACTTTATTATTGCTGTATAAAAGGGGATGTCGTTTCGCTAATAAGCCGATATCAGGAAGATCCTAGCGGCCGAACATGCATAACCGTGGCTAAGGAAGGACGAATTCACTAAATGCCAGATCACTTATTAACTTTCGTTGTTGACTAAGACTGTATGGTTTGTGGTTGTAGTTATGGTTAAGAATAACCATGAAATTGGATACCACCAAAATCCATGGATTACGTGTAATGCGGCCCTACTACATCACCCTAAATATACTGCCTTAAAAAAGCACTTAATTAATACTCCTGTAATACGAACGAACGCAGGCGTTCTAAGTGTTGTGAAACTGCTTTGGAACACTTAAAATATGCATACTATAGCATCTCTTTGTCCTTTACCAAAATACTCAGATAACGCACATATATTATTTTATGTCCAAACATTTACCCTTGATTATCAACGCAGCTATGTCTGTTATTTTTTGGCAAATAGAAAACAAAGTCATTCACGGAATCGAATACGGTGAGCAGTATTATGATATTATTTGTTTTTTTTTCAAATTTAGACGCCTGACATTTAAACACACCGTCGCATGAGATAAAATTAAACTTTGTTTATCCAATTCCAGTGAATACGTTAGGGGAGCGGGTGCAGCTCTCAAATATTTTGATGTGCCTCCATCGCGACATTAAATTTAAAAAAAGAAAAATATCATTAAACCACATACATAACCTTTAAGCCGGCAGCATTAATAAATGCGACAGTTTTGACAGTATACTGATAACCGATATCATATATCGAACTGAAATAATCACAACACACACGGGATTACGTGCATGTGAATTTTTGAATACTCAAGTCAACATGTATGTTCAACACACCTGTCAATTAACCATTTTTCCATATAGGGGACGCACTCGGTAATATGGTCCTTTTACCGATCCTGCATCGATGTTAAACAAATTTCGCTGAATCGCACTGTGCAAATAGAATCGAACATTAGTTTGGGAATTATAATCTTTTGCTGGCAAGTGATAGGCCACGGGACGAGTAGGACAATCGCATCGATATTGATCGATGGTCGTTGCACAGGTTCAGGCTAGATTTAACCCGTTTAAAACTCTACTCCTCACATACAGACAGCTTTTGCCCTGCGGTGTCCGAAAACTACACGTGTGTTCAAGATGACCGATATCGACTGAATGTAATTAGTCTCATTTTGAAGG
>CACRXP010000324.1:0-56666 GCA_902702965.1 Spirometra erinaceieuropaei | reverse complement strand
CAAAAACGACTTTTCGTTGACATCGGTAGCATTATCTCCCTATATAAGGTGTTTTGAAGTAAGAGCTCAACAACATCATCAATGAATAACGCGACACCTCTTCGCGGGTATTTAGAGAGTGCACTAAAAATCAAGATTAGAACTAAAAACGTTTAAACAACGAGCATAAGGAGTAGTACAAATACCGTCAATTCATGAAACCAGCATTACTGACTATATACCAGCGGGCACACTAAAGCATATCAAGGCTAATAAATGTAAAACCTCTGTGTTCTATGAATAATCGCTGTTGGATAAGAACCCACCGTTTATTCCACGAGGTGAAGCATGCCTCCAAAAGCACGTAATAGATAATTCCAAAGCAAATTCCACAGAGCATCTGGAATGAATATAGTCTAAGACCAAACCAGAAGATGTAGCTTTGAGACTGCATTTTAGTCAATATCAAACGCAGATGTACTGACCAACAGGTGTATAGATGGTCTTATGATTTGAGAATTTAAGTTACCGCAGCGAATATTAAAGTACCTATTTTAAAATCATGACGATAAGATGGCCTTTATAGGTGTAGGTCGTTTCCGGTACTGTAGAACAGAAAAATACCTTTAAATGTGCTACTGTTGACGACCAGCAGAAGTATACTTATATCAGGTCTACCCAGGGTCATTTAGCGCCCAGCGCATAACACTTATCTCCGATCAAAGCTGCTTATATTCGCGAACCGATATGATGTCAGGACGACTGTTCATGACGTCGCATGCCTCATCCAAAGCAGTCGATGATACCCCATTCACAAAGTTAATTTTCATAGCAATTAATGCTGAGTTGGACAATTTGTTTAATGCCTGTTTTCACAACGGTTTAAAATGGATTTCTGCGATTTGTTTGCACATGACAAAATTATTTAATTGAATTTAAGGTCGAAAAAAAGGTAATGGCGTGCACTGACCCGTACAAACTTGGCTGCCGGTTCGTTTAACCGACTTCAGCATAAGTGGGTTTCTGCCAATAATATAATTGCATACTCAGTAAAATACCTGAAATACTAACCTTTCCAGACGAAGAATAATATTCGTCGTGTCGGTGTATGAAATCTGTAGTGCTTATCACTGCGATAATAAGTTTTAAGTAACCCACGCAAATAACACCCCTAATAAGACTACAAAAACGTATTGTCTAATTTTATTTATGCTTGATATCAATCAATAAGAAAATGTTGACCTATGAAAAGCATGGCGAGGACCTACAATGCGTTTTCAGAACATGTCGTTCAGCTGTTTTTATCACCCACCTGGTCTCACTGGGAAAGAGCATCTGGCTTATCCAATGAACGCGCCAAGCAGGGTTTTTTTCAACAGAGAGTTATATTTCCACCTTTTCATTCAGAAACCTGCGCAATCGCTGGGCTAGGTCGACCGTGTTTATCCGGACGATATCTTAGGACGATAACATTTGTAGCTATCGACTACGTATACGCTAACGTATATAATGGGTATGCTTATCTATACCGCACTATCATAAAACGACTAATCGCATATGTAAAGTTACGACTGCCAAAAATTGGTGTTTGCTGCCTGAATTCCACGAAATAGTTTGCATTATATGCTATTGTTTGATGTTTACTTTGCTATGCGAAAGGCCCAAATGCAGTGACCTAATCAATTCTTTGATGCAATGACGCTAAATCTCAAATTGGAATAGCAGTCTGAAATATTAGTTTGAATTCATCAGGCAAATAATAAAGCGCGCAGATGCTTAGATCATAACAATGGTATGACCGTCTATGTAAGTCCTAAATAAGTAATGACTAAACGTTTAGCCCTTATCCTCCATTAACATAACACGCATAGTTATTTCATTTACGGACGCATATTGTGTAAGAATTACGGACACGCTCAGCTATCGAATGGGGTAATGACTAGGGTAAACATTTATGTTTTGCTAAAAAAGCGATATTTTCGGATTATTTTAGAATATGAATGAGACCATTTGAAACCGTCGACACAGCAAACCACGCGCACAAGCATCAGTAAATGCAAGAGAATGCTTAAGCTTATGTGCCGCCATACCATAAAATCGGTTCAAAACGCAAAACGTATGATCACGAAAGATAATCATTATTTGTGTGTTGTAAAAATATGCTTCTGGGTTACAATGAAAATCATTAACTCTAAAAAATTTACCGCGATTCGCGAACGCATATTCTCAGAAGACATAAGCGGTAAACATTGTGAACAAGCGAGTTCTTAAATAAACGTTTGAGAGGTCTCCGGCATTCAAATACGATTCCGGATATACTAATAAGAGAAGATGCTACACGGATAGCCTCAGTGGTGGTATATTTGGCTATCCAGAGGAGCGATGCGTGGTAAGACTGCAAATGCCTGAACATATTGAGCTAACTAAGACTAATTGACAGTCTGATATATGAATATGTTTAGAGTCTAATGACGAATTGATTGTGTCTTTCTGGCAATTTCCATCCAGCAAAATTTTAGCAAACGATCAGTGAAATATTATTGGCGGCTTCATCATGATGCAAATGAAAAATTGCCAACAATAATTTGCAAAATGTCTAGGCGAAATAGCGCGTACGAACATAAAATTATGCGGAATAATGAGTCTTATCGTTGCTTGCGAATTGTCGGTTTTTTGGACGGGACATAAGATAATAAAAAGGTGTATGAAGCGACTAGTAGCAAATATCTGAGCCGATAAGTCATTGTCAGATGCGGTTTCATTCGCTATAATTCCGTCGGAACTTTTAACAATGGAATGCCCTTGCTCTATCGTCCGCAGAATTGTCTGTAAAACCTAAAGAGTTAACAGCCAGTCATGGAATGTGCTTGAAAGTGGCGCAGCACCAAAGGTGCTAAATTCTCTTCACCTCAGGTAGTTATTAACTCGCGTCATAGTACATTTTTTGCGTTAAGGAAAGAAGTGTTTCTAACATATCCTATAAGCAGCAAGCGAAAATACCTATCCCACTATTACACATGTAAAGTCGACGAGGCCGAAATTCTCGCAAGAGGTAACAACCGCGTGCGCCGGGAGCTGCTTTAGTCACAGTTTACTGGTTTCCAGTCCGTTAGCAAGTGCAGTACTCTTTTTCTTCTCTACTTGGTGCTGAGACTTCGCTTAGACTGAGCAATTAGACGCGCGAGGAGCGCACAGTTGAACACTTGTCCCCACATCAGGGTCGGTGCGTCTGAATGTCGAGCAATCATCACACCAACATCCAACGCACGCGATGAAATTGCAGCAATTATCGACTCAAAGTTCGGCCATCAAGCAATGATCACACCAAGTGTGACAATCCCGGATGAAGGGGGGAGCCGTAAATGTTCATCCGTATGCGTTAGCATGGCGACTGCATCCTATAACTACTGCATCCCCTTGAACATGAATCACTTGCGTCTGCTGTTGTCTCTGATTATGGGTTCGATCAGGAATCCGAAACGTCATACTAATAAACTCTTCTCCCAGCGATCATGTCTCCTTCTTCAAGACTACTTCCGTG
Source organism: Spirometra erinaceieuropaei (assembly GCA_902702965.1). NCBI lineage: Eukaryota > Metazoa > Platyhelminthes > Cestoda > Diphyllobothriidea > Diphyllobothriidae > Spirometra > Spirometra erinaceieuropaei. The sequence continues at coordinate 53,146 of CACRXP010000324.1, read as the reverse complement.
CACTCGTCTATTCGCTTCTAGCGTAGGTTACGTTAAGTGGGCACCATGTTTTATGTCAGGGCAGTAGAAACAGATATCTGAGCTAATTTCATCCAGGCCCACAGTACAAACGCTGCCACCATTGCACGAGGTATTAAGCAGATGTCTCGTGGTTGATATGGTTCTGCCGAAACATATACATGCATTCAATAATTGCATTTCTTAGTGCGATCTTGGCAATTTTTGCAGTTCTCACAGACTTTACCCTTATTAACTTTGTGTTCAATTCCAATAACTAATTTAAGAAGTTCGTATTTTTTTCTAAACACTATGCCAACTAGCATCAGGACACGACATTTCGTCCAGACGCTCGTAAACCTTGAGCTAAATACCTGCCAGCCTACGTGTTTGTTGCACATTTTAAAAAGAATATTTGCCTATTTTTCCTATAGTGAATTCAAGACGCACAATCAATTTTTATTTAGAGCGATAACTCTAGCTCCTTAATTTCTACCGCTGCGGGATATAAAGTGGCCGCTTTCGATTTAGCACAAACGACTAAATCAATATTGAAGTCACTATTCGAATGAATACCCAGGGCGGCGGTTATTTCATCGTTGGCGTTCGCAATTTTCAATGCACTCATAGACATCATGTCTAGAATCCAGTCTCCCTTCTGTTGGATATTTTCAAACTCTCCTCAATTGCGCACTGGCCTTTTGGCTGTCAATACCAAAATATAGACATTTGCAATTATGGTCGCTGTGCGTTTTCCGTGGCGGCGTGCATTACGAAGTCGAAACAAAAACAGGGCATCTTGCCACGTCCACGTCATGCGGATTTGTCTCTGTTGTGATGGTGAAATATGTGATCATAGTGCTGTGGACTTGTATTAAGAAGTTAAGCAATGTGCTTGTTGATAGGCAATTACAGTACTAGGGGTTGGTTATGCTGACCTCCTTCCCCGGGCAATTTTAACAGGCATTACTAAGAACGCTGTATTGGTTGCTGCGGTCGCAAACAACATTGGATATCGTTCGGGTGGTCGGTCAAGTCTGGGAACAAGGGCGGTCATATTTAACCCTAGAACAGAAAAATTCCAAACGAGCGAAGGAAAAACGCATCTCAACGTTGAAATGGGACAAGCGTTCTAGTAACGCAATTTGGTAACGTTCCTCGTTACTCGTGAAGGTACTCGAGACACTTGAAGATCCCACATTATGAACTGCTGGAGTACTTGAGTCGTGAGAGGATGCTCTTGCTTGAAAGTAAAAAATGAATGCTTTCTCCATGTGTAATTACTGCTCGATTCGTCAACATCATATTCGCCATTCACTTATGGTCTGGACTCATCGGCGTGACAAGGCTGCCAGTAAGCCTGTTAGCATGCTAAGGCCCTATGTACATGAAAAGAAATGTTAAGAGGCAGTGTTAATCACCAGTCCCTCATTGTTGGAAGCATATTAGAAATAATGACGTGCAAAACTTTCTGGAGCCAATATCAAGGTTTCGTAAACTAAATGTTACTTACCTGATTTTTTGAAAGCATAGGGGTTCTTGTCATCGCAGGGAAGCATTGAACCATGCTAAATTGTAACTAACGACGTCGACTGTAACGCCAAGTGATTACTAGCTAAGTTTCACTTGTTCACGGGTCATTAAAACATAAAAAATCTTGGCGAAATATACCATAATTTATTATTATCATTTCTGCTCTCAGTCATGTTCATTTGGATATTGAGGACATAAAGATTTTATTTTGCGTTTGATTGTCAATGTGCTTTTCAGGCCTCTACTGTACAATTCCATTATTAGCTTTGGCAATGAAAATAAAAGGTATATTTTCGAGATTACTAACGAATAGAAGGCACATGCTAATTTCAAATAATCTGAGTACACTTCGTTCAACATTAAACTTGTGGCAGCAGTCTTTAGGCATGAGAGGAAAATTGTTGTGCATCAAACTATTTTCACATCAATATTTGGGAAGTGGCTTCTGCCTAATTTACGATATCGTATTCCCCGCACCAGAATATGATTCAGTTGATCTCACATGAAATAATTTATTGATAAGCAGCTTTCCTGTTGCCTTGTCAACCGAACTGTTAGCTGAACCTGACGACTTTTAGGGTAACTGCTAACCTGCGTATACGGCGGGTCACTCCTGTCATTTAGACATCTCAAGCGCCAAGTTCATTGGTGTGTGCTACTGAGCTCAGTGACTCTGTCTTGAGTACTGATGTGGGCAGGCAAATCTGTTTGAGTACTCCAGTCACATGTCTGTAGCAGTGAGTTCGGTACGTTAGACTCATTTGTTTGCGCACATTTTGCTTAAGGCAAAGAGATCTCCCTGATTATTTTGCGACTAGTAGGCTTTCGTTCGATCACTTTTAGCTTAAAACACTTCGCTAATATTCTGAATATTCCAACTTAAAATTTTTTCTATGGACATGAAAAACTGATGTGTGCCAAAAAAACATTAGAACCTGGCAAGAATTGTTACACAATATGAGCAGGCGTGTTCTGCAAAACTGTTAGCCACGCAGTTGGCTCTATAGGCAAGAAGTTACTGATAAGCATTTTTATGCTGTCTGGTCAGTTAATCTGTTAACTAACCTTGTTGAAATAAAAGACAACTGTTAACCGGAGTAGGCTATGAATTACAGCTGTTGGTCGCTCTGGCTGCTCAAACACGCAGGCCACCGGTATAAGAGTCGGGTAGCTCTGCCTGTCCGAGTTGTACGTGCAGTGGATGACCCACGTGGTTTAAATGTTGTCCTGACTATTAGTTTCACAGACAAGCCCGTGTTTGTACACTTACCGCAGGACTCTGACAGCGAGTTCCGAAGGTTAAGCTCGTCCGACTGTGCGCGTTTCCATGCAACCAAACTTATTCTATGCCAATTTAGCAGGGTATTGCTAGGTTTCTGCTTCCACCTTCAATTGTGTCAGACTACACACACGACCCAGTCGATCATTTTCATAGTTGAAATAAACACTAATTTATAACAACGCCCCACATATCACCATTCGTGTTGCATAATCATCCGTCTTGGCAAGACACAAGCTTAATCCCATTTTAAACTTCATATGACGCAACGGTTGAGCAGTAGAAATAGGAAAATATGGTTACAGAACTGTCCCTGACAAGCTTGCCTCATTCATCTGAAAACTAGCGACGCGAACACATGTTGTAAGGTCTCCCTGGACGATTTCATAGATTCCAACAAATTTGCGGAGATTTTCAAAAAAATGCAGTGCGAAAACTACTCAGTTTATCGAATCCGTACCGTAAGCAAGTACTGGTTCCCAAAATCTGCTGTGGAGTTTACAATAATTACGGAATCACCGATAGGATTCAGACAGTCCTCGGGGCATACAAGGCGTAAAACTGAATTTTGAGTTCACTCGAGCCCTTTTAACGTAAGGTAGCCTAAAATGCAGATGGGTGCCTATGGAGAGGTTTGAGCAGGCTACACTGTTAACTGTGGAACTGTGGGGATAACAACTGGCATACTCGTATAGGGTGGACTACGGAAACGTCTATGAATACGATACGCAGCTCATGTTTGCCGAGGCCTATACGTGTAATACTACTCTTAAACTAAGGAGAAATCGGCAATATATCTGATGCAAACGTGACTTTTGCATACTCTCGATGATGAGTAACCAGATAGTTTTTCGTGACCCCAAAAATGTCATTGAGAATCACTTTGCGTTGTTATTTATTGATGGCGGTCTAATGGATCAGAATAGGATTTCGGTGCTACTTTAAAGTGTTCATCAACGCCATTAAATATTATGTAACGAGATGTCTCTAGGTATTTTTGAAACATATAACGACTAAACTGGCACAGGAAGAGATCAAATTTCTTATTACTGTTGCATATAATGATCGACATGTACAAGCGTCGTTGTACAGAAAATATGTTGTTAATCTTAAGTGGCCGAACGTACATTCATATTGGTGGATGACACTAATTGAGGGTCATTTTTTCGGAGAAACGAAAGCCTTCTTAATCGCAAATGTTTGCCTCGTGGTTTTCGATAGTGGACTGACAGACGCTTTATTCAGATATTGTTACTTTTGAAGAAGTATATGCCGTAGTTATTTAAGTGACTGACCACATTATGTTTTTCATGCGTTTTCATCAACGCTAATAAATAATGCGGTTAAAGTTGTCACCATATTGCATGATTATGGAGGCTATTTAGCCTACAAAAGTCTTCCAAATATAGTACTTTGCCTGTAAAACTAATTGGTAGCTTTCATGACCAATGTTTCATGCGATGTGTCCGCCAATAAGTCCAAAATATATATTTTGAATGCAATGCTTAAATATGCCCAAACATACGTGAGGAAACATGACAACATTGTGTTCTATTTCACTTATCAATAAGTCACATCTTATTTCATAGACTTACCTGTTAGGGGTTAGGTTAAGGGCTTAGTAATTAGAGTTAGGGTTATATGTAACGGTTAGATTTTGCGAGTTAGGGCCTTGCGTACGGCTTTTATACCACAGTTGCGGCTACAAAATAAAATCCGTCCAATGCCGATGACTTTTCCTCTTACTCATAATTACTACTCATTAGAATGCACTAAATGATAAAAGCGTCCAGTTGCATAGGTACAAACAGAGTACTTAAAAAACAGAACTCGCTGAAGAACCACCACAACCCGAATTTACGTAGGATACCGTCATGCTGCATCCTCATGTAACATTATCCGACATGACCAAAATTAGATGAAACCCTCCACTGCAGCGTACAACTGTTAGACTAAAATAACCAAGATACGCGCGGGATACTGAACCGTCTGCAAATATACGAGTTCCCTGAGGGGGGTGTTGTGCATGGTAACGAAATGCTTTGAGTAACTCCTTATTCAATTTCCAAAATTTTCACGACCGTCAGATTTTACGTCAGACGTCTAATGCCATTCGCAATTATAAGGGTGTCAACTTGAGGAACCTCTTGTTTTCGTGCGACCACTTCAAGTCTACATCAAAACCTGCGGATCACGACTCCGCTGTAGGTAACTAGAGTCCACCAAACAAAGTAATTCGCATAGTTTGGTAGGATTGAAAGAAGCTGAGTGCTCATTAATAGAGAAATCCAACAGGTGGGATGAAAAAAATTGCAGTTGTGGTTTATCTTTTAAATGAGTTCTACGTATGCCTCCGATGTGTAATTTTGCAGACGCAGTCTACTGGGCTTGTTGTGGGCCACATGCATATTAATCATATATCAAAGTGTGAGAATATGACCGGAAACAGATTTTGATGTGATGTTTTGCGTGTCTGCGCGTCTTGTACAGGCCAACGCCGCAAGTCGTATTGATAAATAATGGCACTGGTGAGGGCTTGTCGAATTTGGCGTCCACCGTCATTTTGGCTAATGGTAGTTGTAAGACGAAATTGTAAACATTTATCCGTTTACGACATGCTGAGGAATTGCATGCTTTTATGTAGGTGTAAGATTGTTTAATTGATAATTCCTCTCCATTTAACTGTTATTCAGTTTGTCAGATAGCGCACCACGTAAGTGTTGCATGCCGCGCCATGCAAGCAGTGACTGCTCCGGAATGGCCGTTAACCCTCCATTAACTGGCATTTCTAGATCCTCAAGTCTAAGATAAGTTAAGCTGCCCCGAGCGGCGGGCCTAACCAGATAATGGTATCCTGTGTTGCATTTGTTCACACCCGCTACCCCTATTCCATTCACCTCCGGCCACCAATCCTAGCAAAAGACTACGGTAAGGGCTACGTTTAATTCGGGTTCGGGCTTATTCGGGTTGTTCCTTCACTCGATAAGACCGTCATCAATATTGAAGTCCAGCAGCCACCTCCGATGTCAAAGTAGCCATATTTACCGGCAAAGCTGCCAACGCCATCAAAAAGAAGCGGCTTAGAACGCGATATATGCAATCGGTTGCTCATAGTTACAAAAATAGTCGTCGAAGCACAACAGGCGACAGCAAACGATCTTACTCTCATTTCCCCGTCCCACGTTACAGGTTGCTCGAAGGAGTATGCTCACTCTAGTGGCCTGAAATGTCCATCAACGTCTCTTCGTCTGTCTTACTGTGGGGCATACGGTGGGCTTCATCTTTCGTGACGGTTGGATAGTCGGATGCGTACCGTTTCCTGAATGATGGGCATTCAGATCCAACAAAATATATATTTCCTAAATAAATCGGCGACAAATCACGCGGTGGTACTTGCAGCGAATAGGCAGTTGACCCTTAGAAGCACAATGCATCATAGAGGTGAGAAGTGGACTAAAGGAACGAGGCTGTATGAGACACGAAATGGCTTGATAAAAGCCGAATAGAAAATTATGGGTAGAGTCTCCGTGAACGCATTGGAAGTGTTGAATCAAATCGTGTCGGTTAAAATACCAGGGGCCGCAGACTTGGTGTGATCGATCACTGTGTTCCACGGCAACTAACGAACACGCGATGATGGCGGTAAAAACACGCGCTATTCAGAAATCACGTATTCATATTCAATGCTCACGTCGTCTGACGAAATAGGTCGACACGACATAGGAAGATATGTTATCTAATAAAATGGCAGACGAAATTCTCAACAACGTGTTGAATTCGGAAAGATTACCTAATAAGTGTTGGTAAGATCCTAGCTGTTCAGCATAATATCGTGGTAATTCAGTCACCGCTGGATTTCCGTTTAAGAAATTGCTTCTGTAGGGCCGCATGCATTACATACACTGACACAATAACAACTTATTCTGTATAAAATTTTACATTGCTTTTCGATGCCCCTTAATACTCAACTGAAATTTATAAAACACATGTAAACATTTGTTAATATTTATGGTCATCTATTATCAAAAGGAGTTTTCTTCATTTCTGCGGTGACTTTTAAAACCAAATTGCTATTTTCGGAAAATCGTGAACAGATCTGCCGTACAGTTTCCTCAAAGTGTTGAAAATTTAGCAGATACCCATTGCCTTTTTAAAAGGATACAGAACGTGCAAAATATTTTAGATATTGCCCCGGCGTTAGAGCAACCATTTGATATTGAACAATCACATAACCTACGTCAGTTAGCAGCTAATGTGACCATAAGCTAAAAAGAACTGACAGGCAAATTTCTGAGCGTGCTAAAACTTCAAATGCTAGATGCTATCACTATGACAGCTTCTGACCTGTGCTTGCGATGGAACAAGTCTGTGTTGCGCGCGGTTGAGTAGGGTAGCACTTCTACTGAGACGGTTAACTTAAAAAAGAATACTTTATCCTCACGCGAGTATTATTGCCACTAGTTTGTCGAAATTATTTCACTGGGTTTGTAATATTCATTGTTACATCCAAACAACCGTTACAGATAGGGTAGTTCTTTATTTGGAAATTTTCATTGCTGCAATAACGGTTGGCCCAGTTGAAGAAAACTTGGACGCAGCTCCATTTGTGAGTTCCAGGGTCGTTGCTCCCATTATTGGTGAGCATTTCTAGTCAGATCCTATTAGCACGCTAGTTGCCAGACCATCATAGTCCAGGGTTTGCATTTTCACTTGTGGAATATAAAGATTGTCTCCTTCTGCCTCTTCACGAGTGAATTGTTCGGCTGAAAAGACATACTTCAGCCTCTGATGTAGCCTTTGTACTTCGCAGTTCTTTACTATAATAAAAGTGTCATCGATATAGTGCACCAACATTTTGGGTTTGCGGGTTTAAAAACATGTTCATTTACACGTTATTGTACTAGTTAGTCGAGTTGTCGTGACATTGGCGAGCCCATTTGTGTTCCCCTCACCTGCGAGTAGCCGTTCTTGTCGAAATTCAAATACTTCCTCTTTTGTATGAACCCAATAAAGCCTCCTCTTAGTACTGTAGAGAAATACGTGGATTTCCGTACGCGGCAAATATACGGTTTGCAGATTGGAAAACTTGAACTCAAGTTTAACGGCATGTTGGGTTCAAAATAAGCCGGTGACAAGAAAGATATTTTAAATCCAAATCATACTCCTTCTCCAGTATAAAAGGGGACGAACACGCAATTTGCTACTACATTAGAAAAATAATAAATTGTTGTTCACGTTTTCCATGTATTATACTTGGATTTTTTAATGGCTCTGAAAATCAATGTGAAAAATGCATGCTACCTACGTAGTTATTTTTTAAAGACTGTGGTAATTACAGGCATCCAAAAGGAACTGTGTTTAAAAAACCGACATCCTGAGGTGGCTGAATTATTAAAGAATTATGATGCAAGGTGATAAGTTTTGCAACACTTCCCAACTTCTATTTGCCCAACAAAAACACATCTTCGTCTTCTGAACTGCAACCAGGAACTCCCCTGTTCTCTTCTATCAGCAAACCACCACGGATTTGTGAAAGCGATGTTAAAAGAAAACAAACATACAAAATTTAAAATGATATTCCATCTTCCATAGCACCTGTAAGTTACTGGCAGTCCACATGCCTTGCTGCATTACCAAACACCAAAGCTATCATAGTGAAATCTGTAAGGAGCGGACAAGGTTACACTGGCAAATTAATTGAACAACGTGCTCAAGGATAAGCCCCATATTTAACTATGTATTTTACGATTAGACTCCCAACTTTATCTTCATTTTTATTTCAAATATAATATCATCATATCAGGACATAAACAAGGGAATTCCGTATGAACGCATGAACAAATCAATCATTGCTCGGCAGAGACTCCGAAGTTTAACATTAAAGGCAACTCTGGACATTTCTTACTGGGAAAAGGAAAAAAGCCTCCAAATATGATTCGACTGTCCACCCTGGAGCTCTTTCCATCAGGCACAAATAATTCTGACATTTCATACGAATTACGCATCTGTGCCCACCTCCTTGTATGTGTGATAACTGACTATATAGTAAAATTTGTAATATGGAACTCAAATGTCATTATTTGAAAATTATGGGGCGCACCGTACTCAGAACATAAGGATGCCTGCATAGCTTTGTTCAAGCAGATGCTTTAGCAGTGCTAATAAATTAAGTAATAGCAGATGCATATGCCATAACAATAGGTTTATTAACCTGGATTCTCAATCAAATCCATCCCATCAGTGGACTCAGATAAGAATGATGAAGGCGCGAGGAGTGTAGTGCGTATATAATGCAGCTGTTGCGCTCTCGGCAGCTCCCATACACATCGACAAATTGGTACTTGATGCAATGGTTACTTGCTAGTCGTTAATAGCCAAAGTCATGTGGCCACTGTGGATTTTTGGCATAATAATAACTCGGAAACTTGGTCCACTGTCGCCGGAACTGTCAGTCGTCCCGCCCTCCAACATGATAAATGCCACTATCAAAGCAATGTCGTAGAACTGAATAGGGGGAGTTAGGCCATTGCATTCGTTGATCGACGGGGAGTCGGAGAACCACTTCGGTAGAGCTTGACTCAAACGGTTGTCCCTTAAAGCAATAATCGCGGTTTCGCCACTGTAGGAGTTTAGACCTTGTCCGTCGAGTTAGTCGCGACAAGAGAGATAGCATCATTCCCCGCAGCTACTGCAGCATGTTTGGCTATTCACGTCCGGAATAATCCTGCATCTTCAATTAGGCAACTGCTTCGTTTGCAACTGCACCATCAGACTTTAAACGTTGATGTTGCTGTGAACGATCGAAATCTGTAACCTGCTGGCGTCTCTGGGGAAAGATAATCACTCTAATGAGACAGGAGTGCGTTAATCTAATATACTATTAGTTTACGCTCCGATTAATACTTAAGAGTGTGTAAAAAGCGATCGACAACACGGTTATGTGAATATCTTCCTGTCTGTCCCAACCGCGATTCGTCCAGGCGAATCTCTTAGTATAAATACTTGTGAAAACGGCACGACAGTTTACCGTCACAATCGACGACGCCAACCGTCTGCTCCACAGCACGTCGAGGAAGAATAATTTCTGAACCTCCTCATATTCTCTTGTAAACTGAACGTCGGGCAAGATGCTGTTAAGCAAGTCTTGAAAAACCGATGGCCTGTCCTTTTCATTAATGAAGAATGTATCGTCCACTTATCGGCGCCAGAACGCAGGATTGAAGTGGCTGAAAGCAACCTTTTATAGCTCTTGTAGGACCAATTCGGCAACTAGGCTGGATATTGGGGAACCAATGGATGTTCCTTTGAATTGTTCGTATGTTCTGCCAACGAAAGTGAAAAAAGGTTCGTTGGCAGAATGCAATCTGCTGCATTAGGTGCTGGATCTTTAGGCGTCCTCTCGTTTGTCGTACTTTTCTTCGAGGTGTTTGCGTAGAACATCGCGCGCCAAGTCTGATGGCATGACGTGAAAATTGAAACAACGTCAAAGGATACAATAATTTGCTCGGGTCGAATAGTTTTTCCCCGAATGTCGGCAAGGAATTTGGAGGCCGAAAGGACTGCCATCACAGAGCCCTCTCTGAGAAAATTGAGATTACGGGAAATACATTTCGCTTGATTGTATGTGGGGCTGCCTTTCAGGGCAACGATTGGCCGCAAAGGAACGTTGGGTTTGCGGATTTTTGATACTACATAGAATCTTGCCAATGCCGTGCCGGTTGTTATTTGTCTGGCGCCATTTATCAAGCAAGATTACATTGTTGTGCCACAGTCGGCTTAAGAGTGCAGTCAGCTGGTCAATCATCGATTAAGCCTGAGAGGCGGGTGCGGGCTTGTGCGACTGTTGGTCTTCCAGGAAAGCTTGTGCCTTTTCGTTGTAACCAACGCGGTTCATCGTGTCGGTTAATCTTCCTTTGTCGGCCAGTAACACTAAAATGCCTTTGTCCATTTAAAATCTCTTCACTGCTTCTATTGCTGCGGTGGACATATTGCTAGTGTGCCTGGTCATCATCAGGCGAGACGTTACCTTTGGCGCACCGTTTGTTTAGCCACTTCGGTTGGGTTATTTCGTACTTAAATGGCCAGAAATTCGGCAATGAAGTCGGCTGGTGGGCATCCGCAGTGTTAAAATTGGCTTCGTGGTTCAGCACTGTGAGTTCCTGTTCGCTTAGCTGCTTCGACGATAAGTTGTGTACCACATTTTCGTTGGTATTGATTATCGGTTACAATTTGACGACTTTTTGGACAAGATTAAATCGTTTCACTTATTGTATTGATTTCGGCAGGGTTGATATTGTTCGGTCCAGACACTTATTAACTGATTCGCCGAGGAATGGCGCGCACTCCGCCCATCTTTTTTCTTTGACAGTTCGGTACTTGCGCGGCCGTTGATCAGCACTCTTATCATTTGCTTCCGGAAGCGTTCACACGTAGCTGCACATCAGCAGTCTCTGATGATGAGCTCCATTTCGAGTTCGATAGTTATGGACAATATACCCTTCGCCCCAGTGGTTATGTCTTCGTCTTCTTTTAAAAAAGGACCTGGGATTCGCTTATTCTCTTCCATTCGGAGATTAATATTTTCACACAGGACACGTGTCTACGCCATCCATACAGAGAATATCGAAGCATGTGTTATTATCCAAGGAACTCCATTTGGTATCAACTTATTTTTTCTCGCAGTTGCGAAGCAATCGGAACTGCGGCTGATGGATCTGCAATTTTTAGAGATGACTAAAATTCGGTCTCAAAAAACGATGTAATCCACTCTGCTGTCCGGCATCCATATACGGATGGATACGCATAAAGAGTGGTTCCTCTGACTCCTCTGCGAGTTACTACAACATCCCGAACGACCCCTTACAAAATTTCATTGGTGAACTTAAAGGTCTGGTGTATTGTGGCCACCTCGAAGCCATTCAAGGGGGTAAATTTAGTTTCCCTACTAAGGACAGACAGAAGAGCTGCTGAAGTGCAATCACTTTTCGTTCAATCATCAGTTAGGTTTTCACTGTCAGCAGTATTCAACAGGAGCATAGGATCTTTGTTTCGTACACCAAGTGTGGTGTAACTGTGGCATGCTTTAGGGTTTGCCGCGGCATTGTTAAGCAAATGCGATTCAAATTCTCTCTCCGTTCTGCGGTTAAAACACTTAGAATGGCTGATTTCAACAGAAAAATTTGCCGTCCTTTTCGCTTAGTAGCTTTATGCAGTCTTGGAGATTTTGATATTGGTGCCGTCGTGAAGAAGTTATTAAGCTGTTAGTGCGGCTAACCAGTAAAGGCGCGTCCTTAAATCGATCGTTTAGTAAAACTTTTTATTTTGACGACAATGCGAGCTTTATTAGGATCGTGAATATACGGAAATAAATCCAATACAGGAATTGATAAATGTGTGCTATGTTGAATTTGTTAAAACATGTCAAGAATAAAGAGATTGGTGGTAAAATCACAGCTGTCACGTATGTCTCGAAATCTAAGTAGCGTAATAGGTAACATAGATGTCGCTGGAAAACGAACAGTTTGAGGCAATGCTTTGCACTGCCGGGCTGTGTGGATCACGTCTAATTTTCCAAAAGAATGGCTAAGTGTGTAGTCGAATTTCTTCGGTGGTACACTAATGTCTCTTTCCAGAAAAGCATGGTGCAACCAGTCGATATCGAGTTGCTATCAAATTTCCGTGACAGGCACACCGAATGTACGGGGATTTTGTCTCTTAAATCGATTTCGAATCGATGTCGATTGTGTGGGACAAACGAACACCAAGAAAAAGGAAATATATAACTTTCCGCTTAGTATAGTTTTTCCTCGTTACACTATTAATTGTGCTGTTTTATCTTCTTTTGCTACTATAAATCACTTTAGTGCGTTTATTTATAACTTCCACGTCATGGTGTCGACCTAGTAATTTCCAGGGAAAACGGACTGGCACCATTCTCAGCTTTCACTCTTATCGTAATATTCTTGGGAATTTGACGGTAAAGCAACATTCCCAGTTGAAATTCCAATAAGCTACATAAATCTGCATCCAGCATGGTGAGGCGCCCGACTGTCAGCCGCTGAGGTTTCGAAGGACTTCTTCGTAGTTTCTCCAGTCGCCTAAATAACTTTGAAATGGGAAAGATGAAAAGCAAGCAACTCGCCTCATCGCGTTGTACATCCGCAGCAATGTTCGAAATACTACACGCATTGCAAACCGTGTGCTTCTCATCGTGCAAGAAAATAATTGGGTGAGTAACAATTCCCAACACACTATTAAAACTAGAAATAAAAATTGCGGGAGAAAATTTAAGTCCATTTTGGTTTATTGATTTTCTTACAAATATTTCTGAAGACCCACGTTAAATGAAACCTTCTCCAGTCTACGTTTATATAGCGTGAACACTTTGCATAAAGTCTAGACGGTTTCTAGCTGACATAAGAAAGAAGAGCTTGTTTGTTAGGTCTCTTACCAACAGGTTGCAGGATCGAGCCCTGTGGTCCTCACTTGGGAGTCGGCCAGAAGTGGCCATTCCGGCCCCCATGTTTTTGTCGGTAATGTTTGTCTGCGTAAAGCCAGTTGCTTTTTTTGCCAATTAAAAACCATTACAAAAACGTTGACTTGTGCAAAGAAATGCAGAGGTAACAATCTGCAATTTTGTATAATTTTTAATTTGGATGTCGCCAGCAGGCTCCTACACTGCGTTCGCCATCTTATGACTGCCTAAAGTTGTCATCCCATTCGCTCCATTTGTCCTCTGGGTAAACAGCATTTCCAACGTGATTTTCCGGAGCCCATTCACGTAATTGTTTTACATTTAAGTTACCCGTGTCAACGGTAACGCCTAGGTGCTCGTCTGCATCCACCGAGGTCCTGATTGATTCGTTTGGATGGCAATGACCAAATACAATGTCTGCCTGTCCTCTCCTATAAGCTGTGAAAATAATGTGCTTCTATATGACGCTCTTAGCGCCTTACTTAAATCGCTTCCACAAGTTCGCAGAACGTGTCGTCTTAATAACTCCAAACTCGACATGTTCCTGTTCCCTCTAAACCCTGTCTAAACAGTAATAGCAATATAATTGCGGCAAGGAACATGAAGAGGATGATATTCTGTTGCGACTGATGCTATGAACGTCGTAGTGATCGTGATTTTTTTGCTGATTGATCGCAACGCTTAGTTTAAATTTATCCATCTTGCACACAAGGCATCCTCTAAAAGATTTCGATCGGACGGACTAAATGCAACGCCGTCTTTTTTTGTCTAAAGAGTTAGTTGTAAAAGAGGACACGCAAGCTTTAGCCCTGTAATTGCAGCATTCGGATGTCCAGTAACTATGTTCAGAAATAGCAAAGACAGGCTGTAGTCCAACTGGTTGTGACATTTTTCCTTCGGTAGTGGTCACGTTTAAATAACATCATGTGATTCTCCGGCAATAGTATGCTCACCAGATGATCAACACCTACTATAGTCTTGTACGAAATGGAGGACTCCCGCAGGAATATGGACTTCCAATTGACCAAGTATTTTAATCTGCCACGACGACATTTTTCTTGGAATAGAAGTTTGCAATCGAAATGGAAAATGACATGTTAAACAATTTGCAAGATATCGACTACCTCGAATTGTGCTTCTTAGAAGCGCCTGATTGTGTCATCCTGGACGTGACCGATGTATAAAATTGAATGCACTTGTTGATATGTATATCGTGGGCCTAATCACTTACTTTATTCAGTCTTCTCGTTTATGGGTAATTTATGTCCGGCCTAGGAATGCGTAACTTGCTCGTTTCGTTCATTAGCGTTGATGCGGTCTTTTAAAATTGGTTAATCTCGTCACCTAGCGTTGGCCGCAAATGATTTTATTTCCAAATAAGCTGAACATATTTTTGTCATATTATAATACGTAATATTCCTCCGGTTTCTTAATGTCTATTATAGAAATCGGCTAACACAACCAGCTCTCCAACAAAGGACACCAAAGTCAAAATATTAAGCAAACATTAGGTATGGTTTAGTACCCGCATACAGCAAACTATACTGTGAATTTCGGCTGGCGGTTGGATGTTATGTTAACTAAACAGACAGTCATTGATCTGTCTATCGCCGAACGGTCAACAAATATCCCTAATCAAAAGCCATAAGTAGTATTTTTTTCTTTAAAGCTTTCTTTATTTGTAGATTCAGGTATTTGAAAGGATAATCCTAATTTTTCTTCATCGAGCAGTTAGAAATTGAACTAAAGACCCACTAATAAATTCAAATTTCACAAGAAACGACATTGGATGTCATGAAGACTTGCATCATGATATTATTAAAATTGTCTGAAAGGAGCTCCTTTAATCCATGAAAACACACTTCATTCGTAAGATACACTCTAGGCTTTCGCACACTACTTGGCAGGAATTGTGTCAAGCGGACGGTTTCTGGTTCATTTGTGTGTAGTTTCCAGTAAGGTATGTCCACAGTTATCGTATAAGATGTGTTGATGACCGTCAGGGACATGGACTCATAAACACCTAAAAACTTAAAATAAAATACAGGAGCACTGATACGTAAAAAGTGTTGGAATTCACAATCATATTCTGTTAATTTTAAGAAACACATATTACAATTTTCACGTAGTCTTTGTCATAAATGGAACATTGATATTTTGGCAGATTTTGAATAATTCATATTGACCCAAATGTGAAAAACTCGGCGCCTCGGTGAGATTCGAAGCCACACAGAAAGTGGAAGGCTTTAGTACAGCCAACGCTCTAACCACCTGAGCTACGAGGCCCCGCCGGACGACGCGTAGTAGTCATCTGGTGGATTCTGGGTGAATTACTTAGGAAATTCTGCTTGGGCAGTCAACTTACTGTATCAGATTTGGTGGATTCCAGACGTTGCAGTAGTTTCGGCGGGTAACTTGACCCAAGTGTGATAAAACTCGCGTCGTCCGGCGGGGCCTCGTAGCTCAGGTGGTTAGAGCGTTGGCTGTACTAAAGCCTTCCCCCTTACTGCGTGGGTTAGAATCCCACCGAGGCGCCGAGTTTTTCACAGTTGGTTCAACATGGATAAATGGAACAGCAAACATCGTTTCTGCGCACCTATTTTCTAATACGCAAAATGTTTGACCAATTTAATTTAAATCTTTTCCACTACTCCAAGACATACATCAAAAGCAAACAAATTAGCCAGCAGGCAGACGAGAAATATATTCTGAAATTTTGTCGTCTAGGGTAAAAGTCGTTTAATTAACAAATAAGCTATTAAAATGCCTGAAATGTTCATTCTTTAATGGATTGATCATATCTGGAACCACATACAAATGCACAGTGCAGTAGTGCGCGTCTACCGCTTAATGGATTAGAAAACTGATTTTTTCCATTTTTAAAGAAATTAGTGAGGAATCCATTGGCTCATAAGTGAACAATTGGACCTTGAAAGCTAGCCGAAACGACAACTGCATATAGAAATGTGAAATTGATTTTTGAAGAAGATGTAATTTAAGGCCCTTTTTCGAGACTAGATACGGGGACATAACTATCCGTTGCTTAAAAAGTTTACAACATCTAATGGTAGTCAATGATCAAGCACAATTTTGTAAAATCCGTTCTGAGGTACTAGTGAATAAATTAAGAATAGTTTTGTTTATGATCTTGTTTATGTACACACTTAGTTTGCTGTCACGTTCATATTTACGTTACTTTGCGTTTGGTAGAGCATTCTTCTGTTTCTAACGAAAATATAAAATAATATGGCTTCCTTATTTGTCCCTGTCTATACTTCACACTTAAGCGAAGAGTTCACCGTGTTTAACTATGGGACAAGACTGTCGATATCGGTGCTACGACATGCAACTCAGAGGATAGCGTTCAAAAACCAATTGAATAAGTCAAGGTCATGTATGTTATCAAGATAATTAAGATGATCTAATGGATTACTGAAATGACTATAAATATACTACTAACATGATTTCAACAGATACTATTTTGTGCCTCAAACTTAGCCCACATTGAAATTTTCACAGTCCGAATTCGGTGAACAAGGTTTTTGTGCAATTATTGCGCTAATATAATACCCCTTTCGCCTTTATGTTACAGTATTAAATTTATGAATTCTCCTTACTAAAACTACAAGCAAAAGCTTTGTAATTTAACTATTTTCCCTTATTAATGTACCTTCTTAATAACGTTTTCATGGCTTCTGTCGTTTACTCCAAATATACTGACTGAAATGGTCTAACTCGCCCGTGATAACACTAGCGAGAAACAGTTCAATTATTGATACCACCGCTACAAGGTTTATGTGCTTGTAAAGCTGGCTGTTACAGAGACATTCGATTTCACATGTGCATCGCGAAAATAGTTCTTGTGGGGTTTTAACAGTAAGGCCTATATGGCAGTTTGTTCAGCACATAAAGATGTGCAGAGAGGTTACCTTTTCTACCGCGTGTACGGTGATTATACAGATAGTCTGATAATGCATCCACCGACACGGTCGCCAACCCGTCAATGGCAATAATTCTGATAGCATTCATTAACTTAGAAGGTGTCTTTTAAATTTTGCGGATACAGAAACGTTATAAGCACTTTTAACGCCTCTACTCGCCATTTTGCAATGACGACTGTGGCTGAATTTCTGCCTTTGTGGCTGGACGTAGTAGTGGCACTTTCAGAAGGCCATGCGATCTATGTATCGTCGTGTCAAAATGAATTAATGCTTCAAACGCACGTTAAAACGGTAATTTGGAATTAACATAAAGTTCACCCTGTTCGAGAAACACACTGGCATTCGTGTTTATCGTTAAGGTAACAGTTTGGACTAGAGCACTGCACTAAACAGACAAAAACAGTATGCGAAATTAATAATACCATCTTCGACACAAACATTTTCACTCTCGAAAAGTCAACGAGGCAGGCGTGTTGCACGTATCTGGCTTCAACAATATCAGTGAGGAAATGGCATTCGATTTGTGTTTTGCACCGTTCAAAATCTACACTTATCCAGAAGGGGATTTTGTTTGACGGTGGAAGCATTTTCTTCATATGTACTTGGTTCCGAAGCAAATGCTCAACAACATCATCAATAAATAGCGCGCCATCTGTCCGGGGGCACTTTGCTAATGCACTAAAAATCAAAAAAAATACTGAACACATCCAATCAATGGGTATACGAGTAAAGTACAAAAGGTCTGTACTAGTACGCCATATTTCTATTGAGCAAATTTAAGCATACCTAAACTACAAGCGGTCTTAATGCTTTTTATAAGATATCACAGTAGGAGCGGGACCAACCGTTTATTCCATGAGAAGGAGCATGCCCCGACAAACGCATAATAAATGACGCTAGCGCAAATTTCACGAAGCATCAGGTATAGGCTCTGACCACAACAGGACTGGCAGCTTTTAAATTTGTTTTACAACCAATGCTTAACTTTCAATTTCTGACCAAAGAGCGTCGAAACATTAAATTAGCTGAAGATTAGGTTACAGCAACATACAACTGAATAATTTTGTACAGTTGCCATTAAAATTCGTCTTCAAATGTGTCGGGTTATTACTGTATACAGTTCTAGACCCCCGACTGTTAGTGCTCAGCATACGTGAAATAATTTCCGTTCTGCACATGATCTTTAAATAGACTGCGAAGCTAGTAGATCAGTCAACACTCACTTTTATTACACTGATCAAACAGCCAATTTTATGGGATTTGAAAGCGATTGGTGGTGGTATATCATGTCACATTGAAAGCTGACCATGATAATTCCTGCATTATTTGTATTTCATATTTTTGAAGAGGAAAACAGTTATGACTGCATTGCTAGCAGCACTCGCGTGTCAGTAAGTGAGCGGTTTAAGCAAACTTCAAGCACTTTACGACATTCATAAACGGTTTTAAATGAATTACTGAAATACGACGCTGTCACTATATATTCCGGTAATTTATATGAGGGGTCTAAAAGTACCGATTTACAGCCGTACTGCGAAAGGGTCAAGTGGTAACCAAACTACTGATCTCACCAACAGTTTCATGCGCCTTGGTCTATGAATCTGTCTACAGGTCGACAGCAACAGAATAAATTTCATTTAAGAATTTCCATATGGCAAGGATTGAACCCACCAGCAACGAAATCCTTTTGGCCCATGCGCCAGGATTCAGTACAGAACCCGTCAATCTCTCAATATCTGTTCTTAAGCCAAGGGAATTTTTGATGCAGTATATGCTTTGGTACCTCAGCTTTAGGTTAAGTTTCCATTAAAGGCGTCAATAACGACAAAAAGGCTAGTAAACGTAAGATTTGGGGTCAATTACTGGCTTTGGAAGGCTTGACCAGACGGTTTAGGCAGCAAGCCAAACATAAACGCATGGAGATTGTACCAATATGTCGTACCAATAGGTCGCAGGACCGAGCACGTAGTGTTCCTCACTTCCAGAACTGGCCATTCCAGTCACAATTGTCTTTGTCGGTAACGCTTATCTGGATGAAACCAGTTGTGATTTTTTGTCAGTTTAAACACCAGTGCAGAAAAGTTAAGGTGTGCAAAATAAATGAAGAGGGAAAAATCCGAGACGAAGTGAAGTTTTTAATTTGGATGTCGACAGCGGGCTCCTACACTGCGTTCGCCATCTAATGACTGCCTAAAGTTGTGACCTTTTCGCTCCCGTTGTTCTCTGGGTAAACGGCATTTCCGACGTGATATCGTAGAGCCCATTCACGTATTTTTTTACATTTGAGTAACCCTGTGTCAACGATAACGCCCCGGTGCTTGTCTGAATCAGCCAAGGCTTCTGCTTTATTCCTTTGGATGACTATTGTCATAGACAACGCCTATTTGTCTTCTACCATAAACTCTAAAAATTATCTGCTTTCATAAGACGCTCTTAGCGACTTACTTCAATCGCCTCCACAATCTCGTAAAATGTATCGTCTCCATAATTCCAAATTCGACATATTCCTTTTCTCTCCAAATCCTGTCTAAACATTGTTAGCAATATAGTTGCGGCAAGAAACATGTCAATAAGGGCAAAAATCATGTACTTGCTCAATATGTTGTTTAGGAGGATGATACTGCAGTTCCAATTGATATTATAGCTGACTACGAAGATCCGACATGCAATGTCGTCTTCGAGCTTGATTTTTCTTGATATACTGCTACACAGGTTGACCAACAAGACGAGATATGCTAGGCGAGTTTCATTTTTACTATAATCAGGCAAGTTGTTTTATGCTTAATCACCACATTTCCCATGGCAGTCGTCAATCCAAAATCTGTGCACACGGAAATAAAGATATACGTGGTGACGCATTTGCCGTTGAGGCCTGGGTGAACCTAGACACTGTCGGCCATGTGAATATGTTCCCGCGGGTGGGCAGGTTGAGGTTCATTAAAAGGTGTTTTATAACCATTGACAGCGAGGTTAATTTGTAAACGGATCCGTCCGTTCTAGTTACAACGCCTCTTACTTAGTCTTTTGACTTTCGCCCCAGAAGGTGTAATCAGCACCCATTTATCCAATTGAGCCTGTCCAGGAGATCGCGTTTTGTCAAGATCCGACATTTCCACCGAGCATATTGCGGACCCCTGAACAAGAAGAAAATTCGTAGGGT
The DNA here is from genome assembly GCA_902702965.1 of Spirometra erinaceieuropaei. NCBI lineage: Eukaryota > Metazoa > Platyhelminthes > Cestoda > Diphyllobothriidea > Diphyllobothriidae > Spirometra > Spirometra erinaceieuropaei. The sequence goes on along the minus strand of CACRXP010000324.1, from coordinate 32,762 downwards.
GCAGAATGGAACTATGGGCAAGAAAGACGGATTATTAAAGCAACCTTCCGAATGAAGGCTGCAGATAGTCGTGTATACAAGGACCTCTAAAAATGAAAGGCGTGACTACGACCTGCTGCAAATTTATCCCTTAATTTTCCTGCTTTTTAATCTATGAAAGACCAAGCATCAGTCCGAATGATCGTGAATACTGGAGAGCTGGACCGAACTGCCCACTGCGTCATCAAACGATCATCTCCAATCTGTTATCCGGACAAAATACTGAATGTGATCGCTTGTTCACGTTCAATATATGTCCGTCATTAGCATGGCTCCAGATGCAGACGCAATCCTGCATAAGCGTACCAAAATGCTGATTCGGAATGCCTACAGAAAGCTGTCCGATTTACTAATATTCTTTATGTACTAGGACACGTTTGTATGTGTGCAAATAGGCAGATAAAGCAGGCTGCTAAGTAGGAATATATCTGTATGATAGGCGTGGAAGTTTCTACGACTAAACCTAGTAACCCTACATTTTACACCGGACATGCTTTCAAATGCCTCAACCATTTTATCTGTCTTCAACAAACAGTTGTCTACGGAATATGGTTGTGTACCTCATTCCTGGAGGTTTTTGTGGCGGTCCGGCTGCGCGGATGTCAAATGCTTTTCCCTCGGTTTGATAAGCAGCGTTGTTCACCGATCAAGACTCTCATATGCACTCATGAACGTCGTAGAGAACTTGAGGTAAAAACAGCCTTGAGTTAACTCACTTTCCTGTTTCACGCCGTTGGATACCACGATGATCATCCATACCTGATTCATTGACTGACACGCGCGCCATTGGGTTGACATAAAGCCGTATTTTCTAGACAACGGCTAGGAAGTCCTGTTGAAAAACAAGTAGGAAATCAAAAGGATGATGCTTTTTCGATGGCCATTAATCTGCCGCTGACAGACTACCCATGTCATGTCGGTAACTTCACCATAATTTTAGAATCCACAGTGGCATACGAGCAGCAGTCCTCGTTCAAGGTGCCAATGTGTTCAAATGCGTAATAATTCTACAGTGATTTTGACGGCAGTAGTGAGAAGAAAATTCTCCAGTAGATCCCCCTTCTTTAGCGGTTTTTCTGGTGCTTTCACGGGTGACCGGTGGATGCATTTTAAAATTTTCTCGGAATTTGACCTTGCCGAAACGCCGTCTGGATAAACGAGGCAAGTTCTTTACGCACTCGGCTGTAACCGGGTATTCAAATTTCGCGTGTCAAATATTCTTTCCGAAAGTAGGGTCGAGTGTGTTCCTGGCATGTGTAAATATGTAACAGGATTCACATTATGCTGGGTACTATAACACCTTCGTGATTATTTCACCAACTGAAATATTCAACCGAAACATATGCTTGTCTGCAGGTCAAACATGCATACTTACATAATACAACTTAATAAAAATTTAATATGGTTAGTCGCATCGAAACGTGTGCAGTCAGAAACCCGAGGTAATTACACATATACGGCCAAGTCTGCGGATACCAGCATTCAAGTCGCGGGTAAACTTTTGCGCATCGACTGACTGACTGGCAGGGATAGACTACGCCACGGGGCAGAACAGCGGGCTGGGTGGTTGAGCAGCACATCTAATTGACAGGCGCGACCCATCGCATAATCAGGTTAACAGTTGTCCTAGGCTTCAACATGTCTAGTCAACATTTTAATTGACAGGAAAGCACAAAAGTTAAAGTTCAGCGGTTGCTTGCTTGTAGGGACCGCATAGGGAGATGGACCACGTTTGGAACCTCAACCTTCGGAGTCGGGATACTGAAAGTGTCACAAAGTAGGTCCATGTCTAGCTGGGTGTCTGACGTCATTCGCTGTCTCAGTTGGTTCGCGTGTCTTCTCATACTTCCTCGACATGTCTCAACTTCAAAATAATAGACCATGTGCGCCATTGATTAGATCCTCGATAAAGTGCTCCATTCCCAGGACGTTATTCCGTAAGTAGACCTGTTCTCCCTCCACGAAACAGGATTTTCGCGGCTGAACCTCTCTCACCACAGGTTTTAGATATTCCAGACGCACATCGGGTTGTCTGCCCATAAAACTTTCTTTTGGAGTTGATCCACCTAGCTCTGTGTTCGGCGTCGTTCGATAAGCCAAAAGATAATTGTTTAGGTGCTCCATCATGACGCCTGAGTTTCACATCGCTCTCATTGTCCTTTTTTCAGTGTAACGACAAACATTTCAGCCTGGTCATTAGATTGAGGATGGAAAGGCGGTGACCTTGTGTGTTTGATCCCCCAATTTTCACACATCTGCTGAAATGCGCTTGAGGTAAACTGGGTACCGTTATTTGTCAAAATCTCTACCGGGATTGCGTACCTCGAGATTTACTAGTCAGTTATCGTCACTGCGATTTCCGCCATGATTACCGGAACATCGAAAACCTCTTGCCATTTCGACCACACTTAAAAATCTTGTTGCTAAAGGAACCCGCGTTGTCCAGGCGGATCCAACTCCAGGGATTTTGTGGCTTCCGGCCACGAAGATGGTGGGATTTCCAGGGGTGCTTTGCAAAACGTACACACTGGTTCACAACTACGGACACAATTTTCAATGTTTTCGTCAATTGCGGGCCAGTAAACGTACTTTCTTGCTAGTTGTTAAATGCGCGTTATACACGAGTGTCCAGAATGTAGCTCCTGCTATACTTGTGCCCAATATTTAGCCTGCATAATCACTCGGCTATCGTATATTAAGCAGTTCTGCGCAATGTACACCTGATCCTTTCGATTCCTAAAAGCCTTAATACATGCGTGATTTCTGTCTTCATTGGGTCAACCACACATTATGAATCCCCTTACCTGGCGTAGTGGTGGGTCGTCCATTATTGTAGCTCTGATGTGCTCGGCTGTGATGGGAACCTGTGGGATAACTTCCCTAAGTTCTGCGTAATCTTAAGTCAGAGTGTGTGCTACCACTACCTCTTCCCCACTTTCTCTGTCTTTGCATAACCTCGACAACGCGTCTGGAGCTCCACATTTCTGCGTGGGAATATTGAAGGATGAAGTCATAGTTCAAGCGGGTTGTTGCCCATCGCTGAATCATTTTGCCTATATTCTGCGGTATGCCAGCGTTTGTCCCAAGAAGAAACTTCAAAGGCTGATGATGCGTGTGTAAAATGAAAGGTCTGCCACATATAAACTGATGAAATCTTTGGACAACATAGAATATAGCCAAAGGCTCTTTTGCCATCTTTCTGTGATTTCCTTTTGCTTTCGCCAGTGACCTCGCGGCATGCATTAGACACTGCATTCATCCGTCCACATGCTTTTGAAGCAAGACTGCGCACAGTCCATAGTCAGAGGCATTGGCCTGAACTACAACTATGGAACGGGATTTGATAGACTGCACCCAAATACTCACCTGCCGCAAGCAGATCCTTTATTTTTATTACACGGCTACGCATGGTAGCCCCTGGGTGATGAGCGATATCCACGCCTAACTCTGACACAATGCCTTCTCTGGCCTCGGAAACATCCTTTATGTGAGGCAGGAAATGCCAAGTTGTTGGTATGTCTCTTCCATTTGTCCGCAATAGGTGTGTGCGTATGCAACGGTTGATGAAACTATTCGGGAAGCTGTTCCTTGTCAGCTGGTCTCTTAAATGACGAAGTTCATGCATGCTTCCTTCCGGCTCACTACAGTGCGTTTTTAGCCGGTCGAAAACGTTCCCACACAGCCAGGTTTTTGCACCGATGGGCGTCTGCTTTGATAGCTGAGGCCGTGGGTCGTATCGGCGCCTTTCTCTACACTGTACTACTGTGTTTACCATCGGATATGAGCGTTAGGAGCACGTCAACGAGGAATAATTTATCCGTCTCCTCGTATTCTTCTGTTAACTGAATGTCGGGAAAAATGCTGTTATGCAGGTCCCGAAAACATGACAGCCTGTCCTTTTCAATAATTACTTATGTATCGTCCACGTATCGGTGCTAGTAAGCTTTTCGAGCTCTTGAAGGACCAAGTCCGCAAATAAGCTCGATTTCGGGAACCCATGGGTGTTCCTTTGATGTGTTCGTATGTTCAGCCATCGAAGGTGAAAAAGGCTGGTTGGCAGAATGCAAAGAGCTGCAGTAGGTTCTACATTTTTTTGGTGCCCTGTCTTTTCGTCGCACTTTTCTTCGGGGTGTTTTCCTAGCACGTCGCGCGCAAAGTCTAGTGGGATGGACATTAAAAGTGAAACACGGTCGAACAATATCAAAATTTGATTGAGTCGAACAGTTTTTCCCTAATGTCGCCAAGGAATTGTGTGGCCGAATTGACTGACATCACAGAGTTCTCTCGGATAAAATTGAGTTTTCGGGTAATACATTTGGCTTAATTGTAAGTGGGGCTGCCTTTCAGGGGAACGATTGGCCGCAGAGGAACGTTGGATTGTGGATTTTTGTTAGTCCATGGAACTTGGCCAATGCCGTGTCGGTTGGTTTTGTCTGGCGCCATTCATCAGGCAAGATTGCATTTCTGTGCCGGAGTCGGCTTAAGAGTGCAGTCAAACATTGATTAAGCCTGCGAGGCGGGTGCGGACTTGTGCGACTGTTGGTCATCCAGAATAGCTTGTGCCTTCTCGTTGTAATCAACGCGGTTCATCACAACGGTTACCCTTCTTTTGTCGGCCGGTCGAACTATAATGTCTTTGTCCATTTAAAATATCTTTATTGTTGCTATTTCTGCGGGCGACATATTGCTGGCGTACCTGTTCATCATCATGCGAGACGAGACCCTTTGCCGCAGCGTGTATTTAGCCTCTACGGTGGCGTTATGTCTTACTAACATGGCCTCAAATTCGACAATGAAGTCGGCTGACTTGGCATCAGCAGTGTTAAAATTATCTTCATGGTTCAGCACTCTGAGTTCCGGTTCGCATAACTACTTCGACGATAAGTTGTGTACCACATTTTCGTTGGTATTGATTTCAGGTTACAATTTGACGACTTTTTGGACTAGATTTATTCGTCTCACCTCCGTCTGTATTTTGGCAGGGTTGATATTGTTCGGTCGAGACTCTCAGTAATTAATTCGCCGAGTAATGGCGCGCACTCCGCCCTTCCTTCTTCTATGACAGTTCGGTAATTGCGCAGGCGTTGATCAGAACTCTTATCATTTGCTTCCGGAAGCGTTAAACAACTCGTTGTACGACGGCGCCACAACGCCGGGGGACCACTTTAGTCCAGGCGGCAAAAACCAGACCTAATCACGACCGTAGTCCCCCCCCCTCACGACACAACGATATAAATATTCACCTGTTGCTGCACTCCAGCAGTCTCTGATGATAAACTCGAGTTAGACTTCGAAAGATAAGGCCAATAAATCCATCGTCCCAGTGATGGTGTCTTCGTCTTCTTTTCAACAAGAACCTGGGATGTGCATATTTTCTCCCACTCGGAGATAAATATTATCACACAGAACACGTGTCTACCACATCTTTAGAGAAACTATGAAAGCATATGTTTTCATCCAAGGAACTCAATTTGTTATGACCTTCTTAATTATCACGATTTCGAGGCAATCGGAGCTGCGACTGATTGATGTGCAATTGTTTTAGAGATGACTAACATTCGCTCTCAAAAAAAAAACAATGTAATCCACTCAGTTTTCCGTCGTCCAAGGACGGATGGAAACGCATAATGAGTTGATCCTCCTACTTCTCGGCGAGTTACTGCAACATCTCAAGCGACCCCTTTAAAAATTTCATTGGTGAACTGAAAGGTCTGGTGTATTGTGGCCCCCTCGAAGCCACTCATGTGGTGGATGAATTCAGTTTCCTAGAGCTGCTGAAGTGCGATCAGTTTTCGTCCCATCATCATGGAGGTTTTCACCGTCAGCAGTATTCAACAGGAGCGAAGTATCTTTGTTTCGCACACGAAGAGTGGTGAAACTGTAGGATAATTTGGGGTTCGCCGCTGCATAGTTAGACAAATGCGATTCAAATTCTCGCCTCGTTCTGCGATGTCAACACTTAAGATGGTTGATTCCAAAAGCCAAATTCGCAGTCCTCTTCACTTGGCACCTTTAGTGCGGGTAACCAGTAAAGGTGCGTCCTATAATCGATCGTTCAGTAAAACTGCTTAGTTCGGCGACAATGCGCACGTAATTAAGGCCGTGAATATACGGAAATAAATAAAATACTGGAACTGATAAATTTGTCCCAGGACCACTTGTTGAGGGAAGCTGCGCTGTGTCGAATTTTTCAAAGCTGTCCAGAATAAAGGAACTGCCGTTAAAATCACAGCTGTCATGTAAGTCTCGAAATCTAAGTAGCGCATTAGGCAACATATATGTCGCTGGAAAACGAACAGATGGAGGTAATGCTTTGCACTGCCGGACCGTGTAGACCACGTCTAATTTTCCAAAAGAATGGCTAGGTGTGTAACCGAATTGCTTCGGTGGTCCGCTAAGGGCTTCACCTCTAAAAGACTGGTACAACCAGTCGATATCCAGTCTATATCAAATTTTCGTGACAGGCGCATCGTGACACGTCCATTTTGTGCGGTAATTCGATTTGGAATCGATGTCGCTTGTTTAAGACAAACGAACACCTGCACAATTCGACACATACAGCTTTCCGTTCAATATTTTTCTTCTCGTTACACTATTAATTTGGCTGGTATATCTTCTTCCGCCACCATAAATCACTTTAGTAGGTTTATTTATAATTTCCACATCATGGTGGAGGTTTTTGTGGCGGGCCGGCTGCGCGCATGCCAAATTCTTTTCCCTCAGATTGATAAGCGGTGTTTTTCACCGATCAAGACTCTCACACATGAGATAAAAACGGGCTTGAATCAGCTCACTCTCCTGTTTCACGTCCTTGGGTACCACAAGGACGTTCTATACCGGATTCATTTTACAACACGCGCGCCATAAGGCCGAAATAAAGGCGTATTCTCCAGACCACGACTAGTAAGTCCTGGTGAAATACAAGAATGAGATCTAAAGGATGAGGCTTTTTCAATGGCAATTAATCTGTGGCTGACCGACTACGAATATCACGTCGGTGATTTCACTATAATTTTAGAATCCGCAGTGGCTTACAGGCAACAGTCCTCGTTCAAGTGGCTAATGTGATCGAATGAGTAGAAATTCAGCAGTGATTTAGACGGCAGTGCTGATAAGAACAATCTCCAGTAGATGCCATTTCCTTGGCGGTTCCTCTAGTGTTATCACGGATGACCGCGGGTGCATATTTAAATTTTCTCGGCATTTGTCCTTACCACAACGCTCTCTGGATAAGCGAGGCAAGTTTTTTACGCCCTCATCTGTAACCGTGTATTCAAATTTCTCGTGTCAAATATTCTTTTCCCGCCAGGTTTGAAAGTAGTGTCGAGGGTGTTCCTGGCCAACATGTGTAAATATTTAACAGGATTTGCGTTATGTTCGTACTATAACACCGTGATGATTTCGCCAACTGAAATATTCGAGAGAATCATATGCTTGTCTGCAGGTCAAACAAGCATACTTACATACTACAACTTAATAAAAATTTAATATGCTTTTTAGCATCGAAAAGTGTGCAGTTAGAAACACGTGGTATTGACACACATGCGGACTCGTCTACAGAGACCAGCATTAAAGTTGTGGATCGCCCTTTGTGCATCGACTCTCTGACCGGCAGAGCCAGACTACTCCACAGAACAGAAGCGTAAGCCGGGTGGTTCAGCAGTCCGTCTAATTGACAGGCGTGACCCGTCGCGTAATCGGGTTAACAGTTGTCCTAGGTTTCAGCAGTCTAGTCAACATTTTAATTGACAGGAAAGTTGTATTTCAGCGGTTACTTGCTTGTGGGGTCAACTGAGCCAGTGACTGACGCAGGAAATGCGTTTTCTTCGTAAGATGGTGATTTCAATACTATTTGGCGTATATTATTTCCTTTGCCATAGCGATATATTTCCGGCACAATGTTTAACTTGTAATATTTTCATATCACAAAGTTGTATCCGCGAAAAATTGATAAAGCCTGTTCAGTTCTGTTCAGTTCAGTTTATTGAGGGAAATAGGCGTAAGATTTTGAGTACCCTATTTGCAACATAAAAAATTGTGGTGTAGAGATAGTTGTTCTGGGCTGAAATAGTTCGAACACGCCCATAATGGTGGGGCAAAATGAGAAGGAGTTACTGGCGGTGAGCTCGACTTCTCATCGCTCTTGGCCATTTCGGAACATAAATATGTCCAGATTCTTCTTAAAACTTTGTATAGATGGTGACATCACAACATCTGCGGGAAGCTCATTCCATGGTTTGATCACTCGAACCGAGAAGGAGAACTTCCGCACCTCCAGCCGTGCCTGCTGAGTGCGCAATTGTAACGGGTGACCTCGGAGGTTGGTCGTGGTAGCAAATTCAAAAAAGTCCTCGAAGGACAGACTGCAATCCAACCCCTTAACTATGCGAAAGGCTTGCAAGTGATCCCCGCGAAGTTGCCTGTAACTCTAAGGAAAGAGGTTCAGATTTACTAGGCGAGTTGCATAAGGAAAGGAGCTTTGACCCCTAACCATCTTCGTGGCTCTCCTCTGGACCCTTTCGCGGCAGTTTTGATCCTCAACAGCCCACGGCCTCCAAGCTTGTATGCCTAGCGGCCGGAGGAATGTTCCGAATGTCTTAGAGGAAGCTTCTTCGTCAAAGTCCATAAACGCACGCTTGATGGCGTACAGTACGGACATTGCCTGTGTCGTCAGTAATCTGGCAAATTTACTTTGTACTTCCATCACCTACGCCGATAATAAAGTTGTAGGCCAAAGTCACACAGGAGCAGTTTTCATTAAAAGCAGCGTTGTCAATGCCCACAGAATCATAAAAAAATGATTTACAGTTATGAGGTTATTAACAACGAGATGCCTTTCACGAAGGCAATGCCTTTCTCAATAATCCATGGCAAGTGACTTTTAGTTAGTAAAATTTCGATGCTACAATGATCACCACTAAATACGATGGGGCACGATATCAAGTTGCAATATAACGGCAAAACATCTTTAGATTAAGCTGATGCCATAATAAAATCATAGGTAATAGCCCAAATCCCATAAACGCGTGTCTCGCCGACATTCGGCCGCTGCATGGTGCAGTTGCGAGTGGTTTGTCTTGTCAGCGGGTCTCCGTTTAGCCCCTGTGTGTTTTCTGGTAGCTTCTCCAATCTAGAAATGATCGCTTTTTAATTCCCTCAGAAATCATGTAGGAAATTTGAGAAGATCAGTTAAGTCAAAGTCTATAGGCTCAGACCGGGAATTTTTGTATGAATATTTGGACAAACCACAGCGGGAAACCGCATAATATTCATTAACTGCCGACAAACAGCTAGTAGTATACTTTAGGTTAATGTTATAGCATACTGTTATATCCCCAAGAAGTATGATGCCAGTTCGGCGCGGAATAAGAGATAGACAGGATACCAGAGAGCAGTTTTACTGTGTCAGGCCGCACTGTGTATATCAACTCTTAATCCCTCCGTTCGTGTTCAGTCTTTGTCTGCCTTGCGCGTTCCCAGTAATCCAGTCCTGAGCGACCGCATGGGCAGCCCCTTGCGTTTTGCAAACCCTGGAGGTCGCGCATGAGACAGCGGCGCGTTAACGTTTGGTTTGCATGCAGGCTTCCTAGGCAAGACTGTCCTGTCGGTTTGCGGTTCTTTGTCAGGCTTGACCTCCGGACGTCAGGAACGGTGCTTCATGTTCTGGGCCGTCCTACCACCTACCGCTGCTAAACAGTGGACCTCTTATGTTCGACAATTTGGATGGACCATAGTCATGTTCGGGAGGCATCTAATTCGAAGGGACCGCCTAGGGAGCTGGACCACGTTTGGAACCTCAACCTTCGGAGTCGGGATACTGAAAGTGTCACAAAGTAGGTCCATGTCTAGCTGGGTGTCTGACGTCATTCGCTGTCTCAGTTGGTTCGCGTGTCTTCTCATACTTCCTCGACATGTCTCAACTTCAAAATAATAGACCATGTGCGCCATTGATTAGATCCTCGATAAAGTGTTCCATTCCCAGGACGTTATTCCGTAAGTAGACCTGTTCTCCCTCCACGAAACAGGATTTTCGCGGCTGAACCTCTCTCACCACAGGTTTTAGATATTCCAGACGCACATCGGGTTGTCTGCCCATAAATCTTTCTTTTGGAGTTGATCCACCGAGCTCTGTGTCGGCGTCGTTCGATAAGTCAAAAGATAGATGTTTAGGTGCTCCATCATGACGCCTGAGTTCCACATCGCTCTCATTGTCCTTTTTTCAGTGTAACGACAAACATTTCAGCCTGGTCATTAGATTGAGGATGGAAAGGCGGTGACCTTGTTTGTTTGATCCCCCAATTTTCACACATCTGCTAAAATGCGCTTGAGGTAAACTGGGTCCCGTTATTTGTCAAAATCTCTACCGGGATTGCGTACCTCGAGATTGACTCGTCAGTTATCGTCACTGTGTTTTTCGCCATGATTACCGGAACATCGAAAACCTCTTGCCATTTCGACCACACGTCAAAATCTTGTTGCGAAAGGAACCCGCGTTGTCCAGGCGGATCCAACTCCAGGGATTTTGTGGCTTCCGGCCACGAAGATGGTGGGATTTCCAGGGGTGCTTTGCAAAACGTCCACACTGGTTCACAACTACAGACACAATTTTCAATGTTTTCGTTAATTGCGGGCCAGTAAACGTACTTTCTTGCTAGTTGTTACATGCGCGTTATACACGAGTGTCCAGAATGTAGCTCCTGCTATACTTGTGTCCAATATTTAGCCTGCACAATCACTCGGCTATCGTACATTGCGTGACCTATCTCATGAAATGTTGGCTGAAATTCTGAAATGCGTTTTCAATTAGGAATAATTACTTGGTCGCGGTTGTGATACTGATTATCATAAGGCATACTCTTATAACATTTTGGATTCGGCAGGATGTCGGCTTTAAAATGCACTTCTTTTTAATCTCCTGTAGAAAGCGTGTTCGGTAAAAAATGACTACTTAATTAGCATGCATTTTTCCCATTGATTTTGGATGGTCTTGGAAATTCAAATATATGTTATAGAAACCACAAACAAATATGTGCTTTCTTTAAGTCAGTCAATAGAGAATCACGTTTCCTTTATATTTTATACTTAAGAAAGTATTATAATTAGGTTTTAAAAGAGTTTCTAATTATGAGACTTTTTAAGACCGCGATATGTCCATTCACATATCATCGTACCTGGCCGTTTACCATTGCTCCTCATGAAATGTACAACATAGTCCGCACCCATTGCAAAATTTTATGGACCCTGTATAATATCTCTTTAATGACATAGAAAAATATGGGATTTTCTTTACGCGGAACGCATGCATCTTGTAGAGTGTAATCACTAAGCGATAATGCAACGAATGATCAGGCTCCAAATTATTCGGCAATTAGAAAACTTTTTTAAAACCTAATTATATTCCTTCCTTAAGTATAAAATATAAAGAAAACGTGATTCTCTATTGATTGACTAAAAGAAAGCACATTTTTGTTTGTGGTTTCTATAAAACATATTTGAATTTCCAAGACCATCGAAAATCAATGGGAAAATGCATGCTAATTAATTAGTCATTTTTTTACCGAACACGCTTTCTACAGGAGATTGAAAAGAAGTGCATTTTAAAGCCGACATCCTGCCGAGTCCAAAATGTTACAAGAGTATGCCTTAAGATTATCAGTATAACAACCGCGACCAAGTAATCCTTCCTAATCGAAAACGCATTTCAGAATTTCAGACAACATTTCATGAGATAGGTCACGCACTGTATATTAAGCAGTTCTGCGCAATGTACACCTGATCCTTTCGATTCCTAAAAGCCTTAATACATGCGTGATTTCTGTCTTCATTGGGCCAACCACACATTATGAATCCCCTTACCTGGCGTAGTGGTGGGTCGTCAATTATTGTAGCTCTAATGTGCTCGGCTGTAATGGGAACCTGTGGGATAACTTCCCTAAGTTCTGCGTAATCTTTAGTCAGAGTGTGTGCTACCACTACCTCTTCCCCACTTTCTCTGTCTTCGCTTAACCTCGACAACGCGTCTGGAGCTCCACATTTCTGCGTGGAAATATTGAAGGATGAAGTCATATTTCAAGCGGGTTGTTGCCCATCGCTGCATCATTTTGCCTATATTCTGCGGTATGCCAGCGTTCGTCCCAAGACGAAACTTCAAAGGCTGATGATACGTGTGTAAAATGAATGGTCTGCCACATATAAACTGATGAAATCGTTGGACAACATAGAATATAGCCAAAGGCTCTTTTGCCATCTTTCTGTGATTTCCTTTTGCTTTCGCCAGTGACCTCGCGGCATGCATTAGAGACTGCATTCATCCGTCCACATGCTTTTGAAGCAAGACTGCGCACAGTCCATAGTCAGAAGCATAGGCCTGAACGATCCGTTCATTTTTATTGCAGTTAGACGACGCAGATTTACAAGTATGCAGACTTAAAAATTAGCTGAATACCAGTGACCTGCAATGGCTGATTTTAAGAAATAAAAAAATAACTGGCATTTTGTGATACATTTTTGGATCCATGCTGATTGAATTTGAATGGCAATGTGCAAACTATGTCAAAAATGGTGTCTCCCACATTTCGTAGATCAAGAACTGACGGCTGAATATTCTTCATAGAACGTAAATAAAAAGTGAAAGAATCTTATTAACGTCGATGAATTGGCCAACAGGACTGCGCAGTAAGGCATTAAAATTCGGAGACTACTTTTTTATCATGATCGGCAACAGTAGAGCGAACGAAAACAATAAGCCGTCGGCATAATGCGGATCGTGTTATAGGGAAATTGTGATAATTGGGAGTATTATGGGTAGAGTAGTACGTCAAACTGTAAGCTGAATTTTTTGTCAAATGACAAAAGCATACAGATGCGGTATCCAGCTAGACATTTCATGGAACATCACCTCGAATGAATGCCCGACCATCAAGCAACCGATCTTAACCTGCTGGAAACATTATTCTTATTTTTCAATTAATGCTCTGTTGATCTCCATATTATTGTTTCTCCGCTATTGAGCCATTATTGCCGTTAATATATGTTCAAATGGGTTTTGCAATTTTATGCATCAGCACACGTCCACAGCCTACTGACAGCTAATTAAATGGCCTTTAACGTTTATTTACCAAAATAGCTTTTACCTGAACCAAAAAACTCGATTTGTTAGTGTACTAAAAGTTTAAAACAGTTCTAAATCTCGTTAGCAAAAACCAGCTAAATACCTATGGTAGTAGGTGTCAGATTCATAAATCAGTGAGGATTACAAGGTAGTTACTGGGCGCTCACCTCTGGACCTGTGGTGACAGTATGTTGAACAAGACCAATTTCACAAATTCAAATTCATGGAAGACGGATCGGATACGACCACCTTTACTGGCGATTAACAGCGTAAAACAGTCGTTGTAAGCAGTCACCGCGAGCGGCGTCTACATACAAATTCAGTTGATTGTGTTGGCCGCCGAAATTATTCAGCCTTGGCGCGTGTGTACACCTTCCGTCAGGCAATCAGAGACAATGCGGCGCTGATTGACGTCAAACATCCGCGAGAGGTTGGGGACGAGCAATTTTACCACTGACAGTGAGCCAAATTGCCGAGCAATCGACACACCAGCATCTGACACGGATGACGAAATCGCGGCAATCAACGACTCGGACGCGGACTGACAGGCCATTACAACATCAACGACGATCCCAGCAGTGATTGCAAGGGCTGTATTTTACAGTACGCAAAGGGTCCAACGGCAGCCTTTTGCTATAAATACTGCCATGTTTGCGCCACCATTACCCATATCTCCGACTGTCTCTGAAAATGGGTTCGTGTGAGAATCCGAAACGCCGGGCGTATAAATATCTTCTTCCAGTCATCACATCTTTTTCTTCTGAATTGCCTCCTGGAGATGGCCTGTTCACCTCTATTAGTGATTAAGACACCTTCTCAGGAGTCTTATCACTGTATTCTATTATAAAGGGACGATGACTAAAACATGTTTATCTTACTCTCTCATCGTGATAATTTTTGCAGGTTTATCTTAAATATAATATGCGATTAATGTGTCGGGATACCCATTCTCGCGGTGTAGGTGCTGTACCTTCCGACATTTCTCGTAAATACTGTCCGACGAATTGCTTTTAGCCTTTTGTGCCAAAAAACAGGGCAACAAAACTGCTAAATTTCTTCTATTGACCAGACCTAATTTTTTGGTAGACGCTAACATTTCAGGTGACTGCTCAGTTACACTCTGAGTAACTCCTTTGTTTTGTGGGAGAAAGAGGATTGGAGTTAGCTTGCGGATGTCACAGAATTGCTTGTTGTAAGATTCTGCGTACTCAGGGATGTGCGCTCGCACTGAATGCTGTAATCTGGTCCGCAATAGAATTGAAGCTAATTGATAACCTTAAATGCAACTCCAGTAAATGCAGATACACTAGGTTTTGTCAACGGGCATTTCACGGTCTTACAAAATCTTAAAATATGAAATATTTTTAAACCGAATCACACCCAGCCTTTAAGTGTAAAATTTGAAGAAGACGTAATTTCGTACCAAAAGAATACGAGAATGAATACGTTTATGCATGTCTTCAACAAAAAAGATTTGGATTTAGAAAGTGATCGAAAATAAATAAGAAAAGTTAAGCAATTAAAATAGTCACATTTACAAAGTATAGATTTTCTTGATAATAATCTCGACAGGATCTGATATGATGTTGGGCATGTTCGAGACATATGAATTGACTGAAACCTGTGTAGGAACGAAAGCTTTGTTAATCGGATTTGATGACGAATTAAAGACATCTGTCCTCTATACACACATCGGCGTACTATTAAAATCCACAATATTTTTCTAGTTCTACGATATTCTTAAGTCTTGTCGGACTAAGGGTGCGGCTGCGGTCACAAAGGTTTTGTGCACTTTGATAGTAAGATTAAATTTCAAATTAATTGCGAGAGCCAATTCTTGAACTTACAGGTAAGCCAGTTTGTTGACTTGGATTAAAACAAATTTTCCACATTGCGGTATTAATGTCGGAAAATTCGCAGACCTGCATGCGTTAACCTCAATGGGCACAATTACATAATCAAGAATGAATATTCGTCGTGACTCAAATTTAACGAAACAATCACTTCAGTGCACCATTTGGTTAATCAATTCAAATGTGCACGCGAATGCACCAGTTTGTCGAATGAAAGCCCACTTTGTGGCGGGTGGTTTTACTAACCCCTAATTGATTTGTTTGTAATTTTAACTACAGTAAAACATTTCGGATAGAATCGAACATTAGTTAGTGAGTGGTAATCCGCATCCGACTAGAGATCGTGTTATGCAAGTGAGTTACGCAATCGGATTCATATCTCGCATTACAAGGCTAGCGGATATGCGGATCATGGATGTTAGACTGAGTCAGGCTAGATTACATTCCAGTCATAAGCTAAGCTCATTGCAGACATTCGGTGTTCTCCCAGTTGTGCAAGAGAAAGTCACGAGTATTCAATATACGACTGATGCTTACTGCAAGTAATATGTTCTACTCATCGTCCTGTCGTAATGCTGCCACATACCATCAGAAGATATTCCTTGTCGTGTCGACAACTCATTCTGCGTTATGCTACTGACGTTGCTTGCTAAGCGTTTTTTATTGTTTTGTTGGATTCAAACGCACATGGAATTGGAACAGCTGGTTAATGTTAAACGCAAGATCATCTGTGAAGGCTAATATATTGGATTTTAGATGTTAATACTTTCTTTAAATATCTCCGTCAACAATGCTGCCTTATTTGGGGCTGAACATAATTTATAGGGACATATTCATGACCAGTTGTCTTGATACAAAATGCTTTTTACAGCCTCAGCTCCATCAAAGGATCCCAAAGGCAAATTTTTTGGGGAATACCAGACCCGTTTCAAAGAAGATTCCGCATTTCACAATGCCGTAGAATTTATTGCGTGGAAGGATGTAGCACAGAACCAGCAAGAGCGCAGCTCATTGCATATCGCAATCAAAAAATGTCACAAACATAGATGATGAATACGAATTTATTTTTTATGATTTCTGCATTTGTTGTTACAGACATTTTAAGGTTAGTCCCAATATGTGTTTTTAAGTAACCGCGTCACGAACCAAAAGTAACGGAAGAAATTCAAATTGTACAAGAAGCGTCATTGGACATCGTGAAGGCCTGTATCAAAATCTTTTCAAAATTCTCCAAAAGGAGTTTCTTTAGCCCACGAGCAGGTCCTCCAGGCGAAAAATACATGCTGGGTTTTGGTATATTATTTGGCACGAATTTCGATAGTCGAACTGTATTTGGCTTGCCTGTATGCATATTCCAGTAGGGTATGTCCATAGTTATGTTTGAGGATGTACTGGTGGTTGTCAAAAGTGTATGCCCAAAATCGTCTTTCGCCTTTAATTAAGAATGACGTACATGTATGAGAACATACACAGAGAACGTCGTAATCGGACGCGGCATATGTCATTGTTCGGCTAACGAACGCTGTTGTGTGCGTCTTTCTTCTATGCACACAGAGACTTGCGGAGTAAAACGAATTTCCTCTATGTCCCACAATAGAACTCAAATGCAGGCATATCAGCCGCTATATCAATCGATATAAACAAAAGTTTTTGTTTTTGGTATGTAGCGAGATAATCAATATTACAACCGCACCAATGTAATCCTTCCTAGTCAAAAGCGTATTTTAGTATTTTAACAAACATTTAGCGATATAGGTCACTCCATGTAGCTCAAGCTTCTGTCAATAAAATGTGCCTGTCCCAATAGAGACAGGTAAAATGTGTTTTTGCTGCATGTGAACTTCCCTTGGCTCTACGTTTGAAACCTCGCTGCGAGATGTGCCACCGAGCATATCCACAATGCCGAGGACCCCTTGAAGGCTGCCAAAGCGGAGGTGACCTCCAAAATGAAAAAAATCTACTCGTTAATGCATGTAGTGGTCACGACGGCCATATCAGGACTCCATTTGGTTGTGCCAGGTAAAGCTTCTCCATGTGCATGCTTGACATGGACGTTATTTTCTTTGAATGTGTGCTTATTTTTCTAAGATTTCTTTCGTTTTTTCCCACTTCCAAATTGTGTTATCTGAAGGAATTGAATATGTGAGTTCTATGCTCTTGTTATAATGTAGGTGGACGCGCGATGACTGTCCATCAAGTCATGTGTATGGGCGTAATTTTTAAACATGATTTCAAAAATTCGAAAATAACGTTCGACTTATGTGCGGGTAAAGCGGAGTTTTGGGGTCACATGGCAACTTATAACTAAATCGCCGTGTTTTCCCCAAACGCATTTCATGCTTACGCTTTACGCTTAAAATGCAGAGTGTCGTAGAACTGAAATCAGAGCAGAAATAAAAGCCATCCAATCCACTATCTTGCAAAGGTTTTTCCATATCGTTTCGAATACAGTTTATATAAGCCGGGCTGCGTTGTATGGACAAAAACAGATTGCAAACATAACAGTACCTTCATCCGCAAATAGATTTGAACTTTCGAAAAGTCAACAAAGCAGACATATTGTACGTATCTGGCTTCAACAATATCAGTTAGGAAATGGCATCTAATTTGGCGTTTGCTTCGCTCAAAATGCAGCAGTATCCTAAATAGGCCGTAATTAGGCATCAAAAACATTGTTTCCGCATTAAAGACGTTTCTAAGTAAATGTTCAACGATATCATCAATAAATAACGTAGCTCCCGTCTTCGGGCATTTCGACGGTACACTAAAACGCAAAAAAACTGACAAAAGCTAGCACATCACAAAGCACGTTATAGTAAACTATGTGTATGTGAACTACATTTGAAGAAAGCTAAATTTATACACAGTTTAGGTTTACGTTTTCGTGAAACTATTACTGTTTGACGTAGACGCACTTTTTATTCCACGAAAATAAACATGTCTCCGCGCAAAAATAATATGTAAATAGTGCGAAAATCCCAAGAAACATCAGGCATTCGTATGTTCTCTTTCAGAAACGGTAGAAGTGACCTTATGGATTGTTTAGCAACCAATAACAAATGCCCATTCACTAACCAACGAGCGTAAAACGTGTGAATTTAAAGGACAAATTAGCTTGTGGGAATGCCTTAATGGATGGTCGTTCTAAATGCCGTGCATGATTTCCGGGCTTTAACGCATCGGAAAAATAAACTGATTTTAAAATATGCTTTTTAATTATTAAAATAATATTAGACCTTGTCACTCACAGAACACCCCAATGAGGAATTGCTTGGTTACACATTCACGATTGTGGAGGAGGAGGATGCTGGGGTGTTATTTAACAACAAAATAATCCGTCACATTTGTTTGGAGGTACAGCACCGTTGTTGTAAAGGCAAGCGAAACGATGCGGTGCGGCTACCAAGACTCAATTTTAGTCAGTAAATTAGTCAGGAAAGCTCTATCGATGTTCTAAGGAAAATCCAGAGCGACAGGACTGCCGAATATACTAAGTATTACGTGTTTAACGTGTGCTCAAATATTGCACTTGCCAGCTATTATGCGCCAACTGGCCTATGCGAAAACCACATAAGAGATAAACGTTTCCAGGACTCAGTGTTAGTTGAACACTATTCTAGGTCAGGTACAACACCAAATCAGTCAGCGCTCGTTTCATATAGCACGGAATTTGGTTTGCACAAATAACAAAAGTGGCCGTCTGGAAAAACTAGTTCGATCAAAATGCCACCTGTCCTTAGGGTTTAACGCCATACACAAATAAGTGTCAGATGGAATCTTATAGACTACGTATATTTTATCCCAATAGCTAACCACATCCTTAGCCTTTACAAGCTGGTTATGTAGCGTAGTCGTCGGTTTGTGGGCCACTTGTATTTGGCGCTATCTCAGATGCCTTTCAACGACTTCGTACACATTTTAGTGTAAGGAAGCTGTGCGAGGACATCAAGAAATATGAGTTTGTTGTCAACTTCTATTTCGAGCGTAAAGGTGATTCCCGGTAGTGTTGACTTAATAAAGTTGTTTATTGTTTCCATCTAATCCCTTTTGACGATGACAAAGGTGTCATAACCGTAGCGTACCCACAATTTGAGGTTCAAAATTAGTAAGACCAACTATGTCTGTCAGCTTAACTCACAGGCCCAAAATTCAGTATGGTTTTTGCCAGAAAACAAGACAGGTGTTCTTACAGAACCAATTATTTGCGTTTCAACATAAGTCGTCGGTGAGGTTACATTTAAATTCAGTTTCGGTGATCAAATGACTGGCCTTCATGTCCTACGCATCACCCACGCATTTCCGCGGATTTTCAAAATGATGTATTTTGATATCTCGAAAAGTGATTTCAGCGGTCAAAATCCCTTCGCGTATTTGGCAGTACACCCAGTTCACATATTCATGTTCCACCAGAAGTCAAAGTGGCTATCTTCGTTTTTGTACTTACAGTTAAATTTCAGGTGACAAATTGCAAATATTATTATTGTGACAATGCATTCTATATCGATTAAACCAAATATGCATCTAGGCCGCATAGCATTCCTCTGAGCTTTACGCCCTGGTATGTTATCTTTTCAGTATTTTGTGGCTGGTATAAACCTTCCGTCTAATCGTTTGCAGGGATAGAATCACAGTTTAAAGATTGATCGAATAATCTGAGAACGCGAGCATATATTTCCCAGCTAGGTTTTCGAAGTTAAAGTTACTAAAAAAATTATTTGGGGCTGCATTTATAGAAGCCTTTTCTTTGCTTAATTTCACTTACGAACGCCGTAGTGACAAATACATTCATAGGGTCACGTGTTTTCTGGCGGGTCAGTGACTAAAATTTTAAATAGAATTGGCAGATAATACTGTTAGCATACTATTTTGTGTATAAAAAGAGGTTTTATTTCAGAACAATTAATTTGTACTTTTTTCTTTATTTTCAATTATGTCAAGTTTCAGAACAACATTGAAGCGTTACTTTTTGAAACGGCAATTTATGTATAATCTATTTAAACGAAGCGCTGGTTGTATGAGTTACGTCTGCATTTTGGGACACAAAATTACAATTGTATGTTAATTTAACTTCTAACAACCTACAAACGTGTGGTTATCTTAAAATGACCAGAGTTGGGCAAAACTGAACTCCGCGGTTGGCGAAATGATCTGTTTAATAAAATTGTCGAACGTAGATTAATCTCTGATCAAAGTAAAACACGCTCGGATGCGCAAGCGAATACTAGTAGTGGGAATTGCCGAGCTGATTAAAAAGTATTCGCTTAAATTGATAAATAACTTACTTTACAGATCAACATTGACACATTACCTATAAATGAATATAGCATGTGCTTGAAGAGGCTGGATAAACGGGCAAATGTGCAATGTTTAAGACGCCCGAAAATCGTCACGCATGTTTCTCCTCACGTGTCATGAGACAGTTCAAGTCATGTGCGTGCGATGTTTTCAACTAAATACGCAAACGGGTTATTCAGACTGTAAAGTATTAACGAACATAGTAGGCTTCCGTTGCTGAAAAATGTGCCCTTTCTTCTAATCAACGACTATTTGTATGCGAACTGTAAACGACTTTAGACAACATGGTGAAGTCAGACTGTCTATAATGTCTAGTTGTATAATGCGGCCAGCGATCGATATGAAACCGTGCTGTGGTGCATTGAGCGGAAATAGCGGTCTTAACATTCAAGCATACAAAGGCAAGATACTGCATCTACTTGGCCAGGTGGTAAATACGCGGTGCCCATGTCCTATTGGCAAGTAAAGACGTACTCCATGAAAATGTGAGAAACGTTTACAAAAGCAGACGCCCGACAGACATAGGGTTTTAGAATGTCGCAGTGTTTGGCAAGTACTAACTGAATTGATGCTGGATTGCAATCGCGAGATACGGTTTCCTAAATACAAAGTAAGTCCTACCTGAAGCTGTGGTTGAAGAATAGCTACTTCTGAGATGGATATCCCATAGTCGAAATAAGTCACGGAAAATTATCCTGACCACAATTTTCTTTTTAAATCAGGAGAATAACAATTTAGGAGGATACGACTAAAAATATTTGAAGACGTCTGACAAACAGTTATTCAGTTGCGATGTTGCACATGATCTTCGGCCTCAGATCTGTTCATATGAGCGTACAATTTTGTGCCCTTAAAACCCTTTCAGAATGTTTTTCATATTGTTGCGCGCTCAGTGTCGTTATATTTTTCAACCAATGCAATGTCATATAAGTAGGGATTTATTTGCTAACCATCCGTAAACGCATAAAGCAACTACCGTTTATTTATAAGACTTCCATTCGGGAGTTGCTTGCAAATCTGCCCTTGCAGATTTCGAAGTAATGCTTTTCAAAAACGTGTTTGGCTTCAAAATACGTTTAAAATGGTTTTTAAGAAAATGTGTTTGCTTCGATCTGTGTGAAGTATGCTTATTGGTTTGCATTTTCGTAGCACTTTATGTTAAAAGTGTTGTGTGACGCCTATAGGATATTCATTATAAAATGTTTGTCTTCAATAGAAGGCATATAAAGTTATACGTCATTCACAATGGAGGCACGATCATGTGTAACATTTACTGATTTCGCCCATATTGTAGCCTTAAAAGAGTCAAAACGACTTTTATAGAACAATGAGCTGTAAAACGACGGGCCGCGGTCCCGTCGCAATTTTTTTTCGGTAAATTGTCGGACGGGCAGATAATATTACGATGACCAGATTTCCATAGGTCCCCATCATATTGACAACAGTGAAGTAAACATTGTTTCTTCCGATGCATGCATGATAAGCTTCGTAATAAAAAAAGATTTACCAATGCCTTTGTTTTGTGCTTAACCGCTGTTTTCTTAGGAGCAGAAAGCTCTAGTTTTGGAGACTAAGTAGACGCTATGGAAGATCATGTGCCTGGTCGTTGGCCTCGTGCGTAAGGCGTTAGATGATGTCGATCGCAAACACTACGGGAAAACGAAAAATTGCCATCGAGCGGTTAAAGATGGTCGAGGGCGACGGCAAATAAAGCATAAAGAACATTGTGTTCATAGTCGCCTGGGTCGCGATTAGATTAACATTGTCAAACATACGTGTGCTGTTGATAAATTCTCGACTGAACATATGCTGCGGCCCATCATGTCATGCAAGTGGACAGTGCTTTTAATGGGGACAAGAGTTAGGGATAAGTGACAGTGCGTTAGGAAACAATGATGGTTGAAAGGACGAGGAAAGGTTGGACGCGGTTAACTGACAGCTGGTCACCGTAGCCATAGAGCTTGCATTAGCTCCTTCCGTACGCACAGTTCTAACTTTCGTAACCTAATGGCAGTTCCTTCTGCTGCTAACGTATGTTAAATAATTGGTTTCGAGTAGTCCGATGGGACCTCGTAATCAGCATGGAGGGCTGTGGTATGGGTTACACGATACAAATAATAGATAGTTTGCAAGATAATGTCATGCTTCATTTTAATTTTACCGAGAGGTGTTCCCTTATTCTTCCTAATAAACGCCTATTCGCGCGACCAATACAACCCTCTCCATAGGTGCAAGTACAGTAACTGCACGTGAAGCGTGTCTGAGCTGGCAGCCTATCCTTACCCTCAAATTGTAAAACAGGGCTGGTCGAGAACAATGATCGATATCTTGGTGCTGGGAAGGTCAAAGCGTCTTGTATGCAGTTCATTCGCTATTTACACTTGGAAAGGGGCTTTGACAAACAGCTGTGATTTCTGCCGTCAGTGTGGTGGATTTTGTTTGTCTTTTTTTAATATTCTTCTCAATACGTGTGTCCGGACACCCGTTCTCGCGAAACCAGATCCCGGATCTTCCTAACTTCCTCATCGTTGCCACCTGCTGAACAGATTTTTCCATCCGTTTGCGTCACACAACGGAGTAGGTTGCAGACGTCTTGGTGACGTACGAACATGAAGAACTTTGTATACTGTACAGACCAAGTTTTCCTCCGACAAACGCTACTTCTTCGCAAAATGACATCGAGATCAGGGACTCAAGTTGATTGGTGGATGTGCCTGATGTACAGCATCTATGAGGGCGGCAGCAAATAGGTATATCGACAAACTCAGCAAAGGAACTTAATGTTCAGTTCCCATTTGAAAACCAAATTCATAAATTAAGGGAAAACGTTGACCTGAGGTCGTCCCTGAAGCCTCTATTATCCGATGTCCTGATAGGCAATTTGGATAAATGTTAACTAAACGACCAGATCGATAGGCTAAGACATTATGGTCGCTACGTTAATGATATCTTCACAATCGTCAATATAGAAACAAACATGGCCGCCCCTTTTAGATGCGTAAACCAGGCATATATATCGCTAAGCCCCGTAATACTGGGAGACCCTGGTCACTACGGCCATACGGTTTAGTTCCGAACAGGAAGAGAAGCAGTGGGACGCCATTTGGGACGATTTTGTATTCCTCATATAACTATTAAAGAGGTGGGTAGGTGTTGGCAGTCGGCTAAATGCGCGTACGACGCCGCAAGAGTAGTTCTCGAATGTGCGAGACAGAAGGGTAGTCGTCCAGCGTTTTCATCAAGGTTATGCCTAAGTCAGTCTCAAAGATGATTAGCCGGTTAGGACGGTCGGTAATGGTTGAACATCGGACTTTTATTGTTGCGCACTCACAAGTAGTCGCGAGTGGCTCGTCGTCGCAATATGCGCCGGATTTGAACCACTATAGCACAAATATTACCCTAAAACGTCATGCTTCAAGAAACATAAAAACAACAGTTTTCATTCTAGCGGGTCCCTCATGGTAGTCATAAGTTGAAGTCTTCTCGAGCCATTCAGAACCAAAATCAGAGCACGCCCTTCAGGATCTATCTGTAAATTAACTCTCACGTGGAGCCGTTTTGTTGCGCAGGTGTCAAACTTCAGCAGCGGAGAACAGCGCGCAGACTGAGGTACATTTATTGGCACCCAACTCTCATATGTGGCTCCCCAAAGCTCGAGATAGGACTGACAGGTCAGACATGGAGAAGAAAAAGAGTAAAGGATCAGAATGTGCTTAGTTAGAATTTAACGGGTTTTGAGGGATCTGCAGCATGGTACAGTATGTGACTACTGGTCATCCTATGTACCTGCCTCCATCTGCATTCAACTATTTCAAATACAGTTAAGCAACGATTGAGGTGTGCCCTTAAAGGGCCATACTACACGAACTAACTCGTATTCGAACTGTGTTTATGAATTCACATGAACTTGTGGATGCTAGCACATTGATTAAATGTTAAAAACAAATAAAATCCTACGAGTTGAACATTTGCCAAAATGTCGTCCAAAGTACGGACAAAATTCATCGGTTCTCTATCACGAATTACCTCATAGATTACGGTCATTTCTTTGACCAAAAAATATCCTACCAAGTACTAGTTTGAGCAAGAACATCTCAAACATAAGTTACTTGGAGGAGGCCTAGTTACGGCGGAAGAAACCCGACATGGAAACCAGTCGAGGAAAGCGGTCAACCTCAAATTACACTGGCGAGTCTCGGTCGATTTATTTGCACATCTCATCAGCGTGTTAACGTCCCATATTTCTAAGCTAGATTGTGCATTAACTTTACCATTTCCATTTATTAGTCTATGAGCATTTTCCGATGGCCTTGCTGTTTTGCGTTGATGTTATCCGTCGAATTTCATATTGTCGCATCTTTCGCATTCGTATTTGTGCTATGCAGAGAAAACTTGCAGCTGATAAACCGCCGACAAATGTGTTAGCAGTGTTCGCCTATTTCAATTTCATGACACGAAGTATTCTCCGAAACTGGACAGACTGTTGATGGCTGGTGCAAACAAATTTATTTAAATTGATGATCGCTAATCGCCCGTGGTGATTGGGAATACGTTAAGCTATTGGTTTCGGCATCTAGTTTCTGTTGCAGAAACTGCATTGATTATTATGTGCAAAAGTATGACACCAAACATCCGGATGACAGTTATCGGTCGTACTGTTTCTGTAATGATTTCACTTAAGGTCATTTTTAGAGTGTTGTTCACATGGCTTGGCCTGTTTGCGCATGAACCCACAACGATTATATATTACATTCCAAACAACTTTGATCAGTACACTCCGATCTGACGAACCCATTTTGAAAGACTTGCATTAAGGTCACCCGCACACATTCAATGAGCCATGTCCTGAAATACTGGTCGAAATTTTAAATACGTTTTCATTTAGGAAGAGAAGCTTAAGTGGGCTTGCAAAACCGCTTAATGTGCGGAAAAATCCCTAGATCTTTCAGTAACGCCGAGGTGCTGACCTCAGAATACGCTTCTTTCTGACCGAATTCCGGCACATTACTCCAAACAAACATGACTGCTTAAGGGATATACGTCTTTTGATAAATTATTTGTCCCTTTATTCTTGCATTGATCTAACATTCAGGTCTAAAAGGTTTTCGATTATGAGACTTCTTATTAAAGTTGGCAACGTAGTCAACTTAAACAACAAAAATTTGAAATTCGTATGTAACATCTTCTTAATGGCAAAAAGTTGACCATGAATCCCTTTATATTGTAGATTTGTAGTTCTTACACCGAAAATCCAATACACAAATGCTACAAAATGACAGTCCTGAAATTATGCAGAAATTTGATAGACAATCTTAAAGACCAAGCACACCCTTTTTCAATCATAATTGAAGAAAACGTCATGTAATAACAAGCGAGGGCAAAACAATTTTTATATGCACACGAGCATCCAAAATCGACGGAACAAATGTATACTAATTCAGTGGCATTGTTACCCACAGCAGATTTCGTAGCCGGCCAGAAGGACACGCATTTAAAAATTGGTCGCCCAGCGCAATAGAGAGGGTTTGTGATTATTTTGCACGATATTTGATACTAAAAACTACTGAAATAATTCCTTCTATTCTGAAACGCATTTCAATATTTTAGTTAACATTTGGTTAACATTTAGTAAAACATGATGTCGCCTACAAGCATGAGATGGGCCTAAGTGGGTTACTTATCCTACAGCTAGATCCTAACGTTACGGTGAGATTGTCAAAGAAGGGCCGTGAGTGTTCCTGGGTTATTCTACCTGTGACCGTCCCTAGATTGGTCAACTTCCAAATGAAATATTTACCTTCTGAACAAATTTCTTATAATGTTGCACAGTTGCTGATAGAAGCGAACAGGCAAGTTCCAGGGTAAAGTGTAGAAAACGAAGATGCGATCATTAGAACACCAATTTTTCGGCCTGAAGTTTCGGATTCTCACTCGAATCCATCATCAAATATATTTGCAGATAAAGATGCTGGTAGCACAAGGAGTGCAGTATTTATTCGGATTCGAGGGAGAATCCTAAACGTCAGGCCAGTAAATTTCTTGTTCCAGTGATAGCTTCTTCGTCATCTGACGTTGTACAAGTCGGAGCGTACAGATGTCTTCTCTGCAGATTTCACTAGAGAAAAATCTCATGCTTTGACATTCTACCAAACGGATCACCTGCTTCGATCTGTCGAGGCTGGTTTGGTCATATCCCGCATATGAGAATATTCCACCGTCATATAGTAGATGACTTAACTGATGGAAACGAACGAAATTTATGAATGATTGCTAATCATTGGCAAACCGGCTCAGATATATAGATCCGACCTATATGTTACTAAACAACGACTCTAAGAGTACCGTAAGTTCATGAGCGTCGTGTGATCAGATTCACCGTGTTCTCACATGTTGGTGCCATTTTGAAGCCCGCTAAAAGAAAGGTTTTTTAAAAGTGTGTTTTTCCTGAATTCTCATGATCATTGATTTCGGAATATCCTTTTTTATCTCCATACAAGTTATATAATGCGTTTCCAAACGCCGTGCGTCTGCATAAACGTTTCTGTGCCATACTGGTGAAGCAAACCTCAATATGCGCCAATATTCTTTGGTAAAAATTCAAGCGCTTATTAACTTTGAGTCATTGAAGGAACGACACATTACGAATAAACCGTGCAAGTCATTCGTGTTCCTCCACAATAAATTACAATAGAGAGTTAGCAGAATATATCAAACTATTCGGCTAATTGATGATCTCGGGCAAGCGCTGTGATAATATTTTTGTAGGAAACGCATTCATAACGCCAGTCTGAATTACGTACACCCAGAAATGATGTGTTTCTAATTGCAAAGGATAGAAAAGGCCAAGTTCAAATGATTTTGAAAGCACATGGACGTGGCATTAGATAGGTGATGTAAAGTGGTTTTACGGTTAGATTGCATAACACGGGAGAAACTAGAGAAAATGCCTAGTTACATTACATAGTTCCGCACACGAACAAACCTTCACCAAAAGTGCACGAAAAATATTTTAGTGAAAACGCGATGAACTAATGCCTTGCGGCCTAAACCTAAACAGAGATTAAAATGTCCCAATGGTGTACATTAATCATAATTGAGCAAGTTGGTTCAAAATTTCGGTCTTCAATCAAATGTACACATCATGGTAACACTCCTGTGAAAGGCGGCTCGAACAGAAAATTCTAATTTCTTTAGGTTTTTGTAGCCCCAAAATCTATTGCTTTCATTAAAATGTTCATTAATCTCGTAGCGGGCAATCTGCAAAATTGTGGGAAATGTCAAGTCCGTTAAGCGCAATGTCTTTGGTTGGCTGTTGTCGTATAAATAGTTCACGGTTACCCGTGCCTGTACACGTCTTGCCGTAAAGACCAGGGTTGTTATTGCTGTTTCCTCCACATCTTTGCTGTCCACAATAGCCGAACCCTTTGCAATTTAAAGGAAGCTCAGAGTTAGGGAGGCGAAGATATACTGAACCAATAAATACTCTTAGGATAATATTTAAATTTTCTAAGAATAGGAATTACTAATTTTCCACCACCATTGCAAGTGTTCATTCACAAAACGCATGTGTTATTAATAATCGAAAATATTTGTATAAGACACTTGTCTGACCTTTACAACAAAGGTAATGGAAAGATGCGGGACCTCAGCAGAACACTTGATTTTAATAAGTTTTCCTTCATAGAAAAATCGTAATTCATTGCATTCCGTAGTTTTTATTGTCGCAAAGCTGTCCATTCGAAGTTCGACCCATTTATGTGGGTTTCGTTTTTCCGTAAACTCGAGTGGAAATATTCTATTTAGACTGTTTTGTACAAAATCGGATATCAGTATGTTGTCACCGCGTTTTGGGCATTGGCCTGTAACTAAAGCCGAAGGAATGATAAGAATTTGATTTAAGTTTGCATTTTAGCATTATTTAGACTGGGAAAAATGGGATAGATTCATTTGCAGTATTATGCCCTTAACATAGCCTATCCGACGTCGGAGACAGCCGTACCGATATCAGTGGCCTCACATAACCATTCCGGGCAGAAAAGTGTTTGAATTATCAACTGGATCTTGTGATCTAATGACGATTGGTTTCGGTCTAGGTCTAAACAACTATGCTAAATTTATTACTTTTCACTTTCTGAAAAGGACCGACCAGGAAGCCTTTGTTGTTCATTTGAAATGAGGCGTGTTGTCCCATCCAAACAGTCAGTCGACGTTAGCATTGGAGCAATCAATAGATTTTAGGCTTAATTGACACAACAAGAGTCGGCGGTTATGGTGATTTTTTCGCTACAACCATGTTGAGATGGATTGCAAAATGCTGGTACACGCCATTATACTTTGTAAAACGCAGGCAGCCTAATGATGGACGAGTTTCTGCATGACACTTCCACAAAACCCAATATTTCCAATCTTACAAAGGCCTCAACAGTCCACCATGACAAAAGTTAATATGTTTTACAGCGGAAATTTAAGCAACACACCGGAATGTTGAATTCTATTAGTCGAGGTCATCCTCTGAAAATTCGAGTCAGTAAGTCTACCTTACGCTTAGATGCTTCGATCAGCGGGAAGAAGTACAGACTCACGGAAATAATTCAGGCAAGCATGGACGCAGTCGGCAAAGGGAATCAGAACTGTATCATCAGTCGCACAGTGTGTTTAACCCAACACGAGCCCTTCAGTCACATGTGTCCTATATAATATTCCACCGCATACCTGCATTCCAGCTAGAATTGAGCATTATCATTCTTTCCTTTAGCTAATGGGCAGGTTACGGAACGCTTCGTGAAGAAAACCAGAGGTCTAGGTGCAGACAGTACTAATGTTAATTGTTCTTCACTTGCTTAATAGACCTACCGTTAGATAGTTGTCTCCATATGCACCTAGTGTTCATTAAACTAGAGACGCGTTGTCGCATCCAAAGAGCTAGACAACGTAAGTATTCGAGCAATCGGTAAGTCTGCAACGTCACTGTACAGTTATCATCGATGAAGTAGGCAGGCCCTTCGTATTAACTGCCGCATTTGAAATGAAATAATGCAAAAAACAGCACAAACATCCCACACGTTTTCTGCAGTTTTCGAGATTGAGACAAAAGATAATTTTTCCTTTGGTCCAACGCAGAGTTGTTTCGACCAGAGATGTTTTATGCACCATAATGCAGATCTTAAGCAGTTACGGTAAACCACCGTTAAAGGCCTTTCTTGAAAGTCAGTTTATTTTAGATTATTAAGGTAAACCTACCCTAAATAAGTCATCAGGATGAGTTTTCCGCAAAATAAAACATTTCTTTTTTAAAACATTTAGAGCAGTGTTAAGTTTACAGCAGACATTTAGGCAGAATAGTAGAATTTGAATTACGGTAGTAAAAATAATTCTCGAAAAATTCCAGTAAGTCTACTTAACCTCCAAACGGCTCAGAGAGGAAAAGTGAATTGTAGACTCACGGAGGAATTTCGGGCAGGCATAGACGCAGCCTGCGAAGGCAAACACAAGCTGTACCATCAGTCTCATAGTGCGCTCGACCCAGGGCTAATCCTTTAGTAAGGTATGTGTTATATAATATTCAGCAGCGAACCAAAGACAGCTGACTAGTCTGCCAACTGTCACTCTCAAAACCGCCTTATTATTGCACCGTTGAAAAATACTGAGCGCCAAACGAAACAGTGAAAGAGAAAAAGTTTGTTCTTTTCCTTATTTTTCTCCTATGCTGAGGGGGGGGGGTTACTCATGAAATGTCCAGCGAAATTCCGAAATGCGTTTTCGCTTCGAAAATATTAATTAAGTAGCGGTGTTAAAATAGTCGTCCCGCAACAACATTTTATACCATTTCAGTTACGGCAAGATACTGGCTTTCGAATGAACCTCTATCCGGCTGCATTAATAAACTACACCCTGCAAAAACGACAACGTAATTAGCATGAAGTTTTTTCCTTAATGTTCGATGTCCCTAAATGTTGAATTATATTTTGTGGAAAACGTGCATAAAATATTAAATTTTGCTCTTTCGGTAAAAAAGTACGTTTTCTTCTAATTTTATACCCAACGGTTGGACATTAATCGGTTTTCAAAATATTTTTAATTGTGGGACTTTCAAATACGTGAAGTTGTCGCTCACAAATCATAATGTTATTGCATTTACCAAAGTGGTTTGTAGTGTTAACAATATGGATCAAATCCACTGCTGAATTTTATGAACTCTTTATGATATTTCTGTATTACCGTAGAAAAATGTGTGGTTTTCCGTAGGCAGAAAACATACGGCTTGTAGGTTTGGAACCCTGAATCCAAGTGTAACGGCAGGTCAGGTTCACAATTATTTGGGAATACGAAATGTTTTTGAAAACCAAACTATATCCTTCTTTCGAGTATAAGATTGGAATAAGACGTAATTGTTTCCAGAATGAGGAAAACAGTGCATATTTTATGCACTTTTTCCATGCAATATAATTGGACATTAAGGGGCATCGGAAATCAGTGAGGAAACTTCATGCTAATTAAGAGGTCGTTTTTTACAGAATGTTGTTTTTGCCTGCAGCCGGAAGGAAGTTCATTCGAAAGCGGGCATCCTGACGTAACTTAAATATTAGCGAATTATGTTGTGGGCTGACTAGTTTTACAACCCCACGTAATTAATTTTTTCTATTCGAAAACGCATATCGGAATTTAGATTGACATTTCATGAGTTTGCCCACCCACTGTACTTGCTTTCGATGAACTAACGTCAGGCAAGTGCTTTTATATGGAAACGGAGTTCAGTGACTGGAGAAATCGCTTAACGGTTGTCTCACCACTGAGGCCGGGAGTGGAAATTTGGGGACACGGGGTAATAGGAGTAATACCATGGACAAGGTGATGGCGAAAGGACGCGGAGAGGTAGATGTGGCTAATCGAACTTTGATCACGGTAATCGCCGAGCCTGAGCGAGGTTTCTTTGTGCTCTAAATGCCAGACTTTGTAACCTGATAGCGGCTGCTTCTGCTGTTGCTAACAGACGTTGGGTTAGTAGTCTAGAGTGGCTAGATGGCTTTTTATATATCACACCATGATCTATGATAGGGCCCCTACGGCGGATTTTAACCTCTAACGGTTACCTACGCATTTTTATAGAGTGCAGCAGATTGTCCAGACCAAGCATAATGTCAATCGTAAATCAAACGAATGTCTGGCTAGCACGCCATATAGTACGAACGTTTCCGAGGCAGTTGCTTATACCTTGCAACCATTGCGTATCGGCCGCGCGCACCAACCCAATTAGACATCTGGTCATGAGACCAAACATGTCTCTGTCAGCAGGCGAAACAATAAGCGCGTCTATCGGATCCATACCAGTTCCTGCAAGGCGAACTACGCTGGAGAGACCGGGAAAATATTGTAGACCCGCATGGACGTGCACGCTAGAGCAGTACGACGAATGGCTCAGGTTTCGCAGGTAGCGGCCATGCCCTTGCTTTTCAAGCCACCGAAGTCTTCAGCCAACTGAGCGATCAAACGGCCAGGAATACGCTCGAAGCATGGCACACCACTTTTATCTCCATTAACCGCTGCATATCTTTGCCAGCTGTCTACTGTGACCTTCGGGGGATGTTCAACAAGCAGGACTGTGTGCGTGGCGTCAGACCAGGACGGCAGTAGTCAAACCCAGACCAAGAGAAACGCAGTCCAGCATATATAGTCATCGGCAACAGACGAAAACAGGGACAACAGCGGCATAAGCAAACCGGCAGGCAGGAGCAGCCGATCTCAAAGTACGACAGTGACAGGAACCCCCAGGCCGACGTCAACAAAGGCATGACAACCACCGTCCATACGGTTACGGGCAATTTTGAACGGGCGAGGAAGGCGAAATATGTGGAGGGCGGACAACGGAAAATGCAAGCAAGAGCAATGGAAGCCGTTCCCCTCCCCTCACAACAGACAAGAGATAAGGAGGAGCCGATACCGCCATGGCGACAATCCCAATGCTCGTGCTGCAGTGCGCTGGAAGTCAATGACTCGTCATCGCGAATGATAACACTTAAATTTTGTACGAAACCTACCGTCGATGCGCCCATTTATGATCAAATATATATATATATATATATATATATATATATCAGCAAGGAGGGACGACAGAGAATGCGGGTAGATTGATACAGCACAGTTTCGGGCTTATTCTGCCTTCATACATATATATATATATATATATATCAATCAGGAATGGGCACACACCGATCTATTGGCTTCACAAAGCAAACAAGCTCCGTATGTGTGGCAAAGGTCACAAACAGGCAACCAGGCCGAAGTCGGACAAGTCATTATAGCAGCGAGGATGCACGACAGAGAATGCGGGTAGATTGATACAGTACTGTTTATATATATATATATATATATATATATATATATATATATATAAGATGATACCGACAAAGACAAGGGAGACCGGAATGGCCATTTCTGGCGTATTAGTCGTCATCAGCCAGTCATAC